>JAHLSL010000015.1:21363312-21377357 GCA_025920805.1 Petroica traversi | reverse complement strand
CCCCCCCCCCCCCCCCCCCCCCCGAAACACTCGCACAGTAATAGGATTCATTCAGAAAGTGTTCCCCTGGTGAGACTTGGGATGCAAGCAAAGCAAAGTTTTTAGGGTAACATACTATCTTCTCGGAAACAGTGCAACCATATAGTTAGACAAGCTCCTTGGCGCACGACCTAGAAACACTTGAAGTGTATTAAATAATGTTGCTGAAGTAAAAAACAACAAAAAAAATTATATTTGTCCATTTGTGTACCCATGGCAAGCAGCTGTTCAGTCGAGAAGCAGCCAGAGCCAGCCAGCCACTGGGGCAGATCCAGGGGAAACAACTGTGGCTTGGCAAAGCCTTGCACATTTACAGGAAAGGGGGGTCTAAGCAAAGGTCTGAGGAAAGCATGACAACAGGCAACAGTTTCAGCCTCATCTGTCCTCAATACATGTACACATTGTGAAACATTTTTTCTCTCCTTTGTTGTATTGCAACACAGCTGAAAGAGGTGCAGGAGCTCAATGTACATTGAAAATAAGAACATTGTGACTTCTGCAAATGTATTCAGAAACTAAATCCTCTATTACTTAAGGAGAGATTAAATGCCACCTTCATTAAACAAAATGAAACTGTATAATAAATGGTCTGATGGTTAACAATGTTTAGATGTTACTTTGCTAAGGAAAACCTGTGGAGCAGGACATTTCATGCAGGGGAAGCTAGATGAGTTAGCTAGAGATACTAAAGTTACACAAACAAGCCAGAATCAGGCCAGACAATATTCCCCCAAGACGGTGTAGATTTGAACTTTCAAAACTGAAGACTGGCCTTTGCTTTGCAGGAGCAATCTGTCAGGAGGAATGGGCTGAGTGATTCAATTGCAGAATCACAGAAACAGAGAGAACAGAAACACCTGAAGGGCAGTGTTTGAAGAAGTGACAGGTCAAAGATAGTTTGTCCTTATCTTATTATCTATTTTTCCTTCAGTCAGATATATGGAAAGCTGCACATGCTGTGGAACTAAAATTGGCCTGAATTAAATTATCATGTAGCCAGTAGCAATAATGCAGTGCCCACATTACAGCAGATAACATCATAGCACACCTGTGGGCCTGCACCAAGTTGTCATCTAGAGATGCCATGGCTTCCTGAAGAATTAAGGGTTCTGGCTTACAGAATACAAGATGCCAGCACATGAAATAAACACACAGCTCTCAGCAGCTTGGCTGGTGGGGAGAAACAGGTCTCCAGTACACGAAGTCATTGAGCTCTGTACTCTGATCACCAGCCTGCTTTACCATGGTGGAATTTATCACACCTCAGTGGAGATATTGCAGATGGGGTTTCTCATAGGTTATGACCCATAAGAATCAGAATAAAATGAATAAAATGCATTGCTGGAGTTTGTTGAATGGGAGACAATTAGGACTGTGGAAAGCAAGTAAGAAAAGACTGCAGCTTTTCTCCTTCAATTAATCACTCTTGGTAAGCACTGCATACTGAAGAAACACATTCTAAAATTAATACCTTTTGAGACAAATACGATAAAATTATATATATTCAGGATTTTTTAAAAATTTACTCTATTTAGGTGTTGCATTCTTTATTGTAATTTTTTGTTGCATTTGCTCTTTTAAACTATAATTTAAAAATTTGGCAAAGTCATATTTATCTAATTCATGTCAATATGGCAGGACACAGAAAAGAATTAAATGCATTATTGCAATATTTCAGGCAAAACATTTCCAGGAAAACCAGGAAATATTTAATATAAATTTTTAATGAATAATTTCACCTGGGTTAGCTGCTTAATCTTGTTCTCCTAAATTCAAATTCAAACCAAGAATTATTCGAGAGACTTACAGGGTGAGAAAGAGATAACAGAGCTCATGTTACTAGAGGGGTGAAGTTTAACATGAAACATCACAAGCAACGGGCAGAGGAGAAAGGAAGCACACTGTAGTAGGTGTGGAAAAGAAAAGAAACAGAAAGGCACTAAGGAATAAATAACAGTTGACCAAAAGAATAGTGAGAATACATTGACAGAATTGGCATGAAGGAAATTAGTATTAGAAGGAAATTAGAAGATTGTCAATCCTCAACATTGCCAGTAGAAAGCTTGGGAAAACTGAAGGAATAGGAACCAGCCAACCAGCCCTAAGGCAGTAACCCAGACAGAGCTGAGCACAGCCCCTCAGCCCTGGCCCTGGGCTGCCCACACCTCCTGCTTCACGCTGACCAATCCTGGCAAACAAAACACTGCTAAAAAATCACTTTAGGGCTGCTTAACCTACTTGACACAAACAGCAGTAAGGACTTTTGAATTGCCTCAAGTAATACTCATTGCTTCAGAGCTATTTTTATCACACTTCCACATTTAAAGCGACACTTTTGCATTTGATAACAGAGGAAATCATCACTTACATTGTTAATAAATGCCTGTTAATGCTATGCCCCACAGCCAACATAAACACTTTCCTTTTCTGTGGGGAGACTTCTACAGAACCACTGAAGGCAACAACTTCATATAAGCCACATAAATGCATTAAGCACCAATTTCAAATTTAAATTTTCTCCTCAAGCTACTTCAGCCAGTAGTCTGCTCCAAACATCACTCTGATGAATTTCAGCATGCAATTATTCACACAGTATTTATAAAAAATCATTCTTGTAGCCACATTTTCCTTGATAACAAGGTGCAGTCCATTCCTTTTCCCTCTCTCCATTAACCTGACCATACAAGCTACGCTGCTGCTAGCCTGTCTCACAAGACAGGACCTTAGCCATGCTGACAGCTCTTCTCATGTCCATCCCTTTTACAAAGACTCTCTTCCAGCAAGACGCCCAACTCTGGTTTAGTCCCTTCTTTCTTCAAAGCCATCAAAGCTTAGACATTATGGTTTACAACCTCTTAGATATTTGCTCAATTTACAAATAATAGATACATGACAGAGTTCAGCAGAAAGCTTAGGAAAGCATAACAGAAGACAAGTATTTGCAACTAGTTATTGCTTACAACAAATTCTGATAAGAAACAAAACAACCACAGAGTAACAAAATAAAATTTACCTCCCACTGAAGGAGTTTCAATGGGAACCCCACAAAGCTAGGCAAGAAAATCTTGGCTTGACTAAAACCAAGAGAAATTAAAAGACAAAAAACCACCCACATATCCAACTAGAATATTCAAGCTGTCTCCAGTGAATTGGGTGGAAATATAGTAATTCTAATCAGCCAAAACTTAGCTCCTTTTTCATGCTGATGTTACCCGTCTTGAAAAAATTAATTCTACATATAAAGTGTATTTCTTCTTAAACAAATTAATGTCTTTAATGGTGCAATATTAATTAACTTCACACTCAAGCAGGTTGTAGAAGCAGAAACAAACATTACCTCCTTAATTTGCTAGTGAAAACAATAGGGATGGAAGGAAGGCAAGAAGAGAAATAAAAACAGCAAGAATGAGCTGAAATCAAGGAATAAGAATTTGTATGACATGCCACCTTTAAAAGTGTATGCATGTTTCAAAAACCCAAACTAAAAAAACAAACCCTGCTACATAAGGGCTGCCATATTCTAAGCAATCAAATTGGCCTCTTGACATTTCATACACTAATTTGTAACAGACTGGCTTCCAAGGCAAGAGAAGGGATATCAGAAGCCACACAATAAAAGCCATTTTAAGTTTTCTTTCCCTAAAATCTGTTGATTTGGATGGGGAGAAATCTATCCTTCAATAAAGGGTAAATTAAATCAAATCATTTGCCTTCAGGAAAGCTGAACAGAATAAGTGGCCTGAATAAGAAAGCTGGTCAGACAAAAATAAAAATGT
This sequence comes from Petroica traversi, assembly GCA_025920805.1. NCBI lineage: Eukaryota > Metazoa > Chordata > Aves > Passeriformes > Petroicidae > Petroica > Petroica traversi. Next base: position 21,373,542 of record JAHLSL010000015.1, on the reverse strand, counting down.
CAGGGAGGTTGGTATCATGTACTTACAAAGGAGTTGCCTTTGGATGGACAGAGAAGAACAAGCTCTGCTCACTTTTTAACTGTTTACTACTTTTTCTGGCTGTCAGAAGGGATTCTGTGTTCAAGTTTCACTGTGAGAGGTTTGCTGCAGACCTTTCCTCCACGTTGCCCTGAAGATTAATCTCTGAATGGAATGTACCTGGTTGGATTAGGTGACCACTGTGGTTCAACCTTACCCGTTGTGTGATTCTGTATTTCTAATTGCCATTCTGAACAAAACTGGAGTTCATTTATTCAGTGTAATGATGACATCCAGTGGCCACCAAGTTAATCTCAGCCTAGGACAGCAAGACTACTTCTTGCCTGAATAGAAAATCTTTCCATAAAGGAGTGTACTAACTCTGCTCTTTTATCATTTAGTTTAAAAGCAGGATAAGTGAGGATTGCACTAAAAGGAACACGATAATCACTAACCAAGAGTCGTCCTATTCAGGTTCTCATAATAACTCTAACCAAGCCTTTTTCAGTCCTATCTCACATAGGAAAATTAGAGATCAAAAATATAAAAGCTCTTAAGCATTTCCATGGGACTCAAACAAACAGAAAACCAGCAAAAATAGATGCACATCAAGAACGGGAGAGGAGATCTGCATGTGGACACCCACACAAGCTGTTGAAACTGCTGGCCACACCTGCCAAACTTAGTTTCACATACAGTCTTTTATAGGACATGGAGGAAACTACTCTTCAAAGTGCTTCAGAAAAAAAAAAAAGTTCCTGGTTTCCACTTTTATAAAGAATCTAGTCAAATTATTAAATTATGACACTTAGAGCATGCTTGTGTTCTTTGACAGAAAAGGTCAGTTAAATACTTACTTGCCCAAATATTTCTGGCAGCCCCAAAACTTGACCAGTGAAAACACCAATGCAAATGAAAATTGCTGTGACCTGACCCAATGAACCACGGATTTCCTTAGGAGATATTTCACTCAAATACATGGGGAGGGCACTTAAGGAAATGCCTACAAAGGAAGAACAAAACCCATACATTAAGTCAAAACATTTTTCATTATGCCAGGTATACAACACATTTCTATTGAAAGGAGTCTGAATGGCAATCTGCTCACAAGGGTGGCATAAAAGCATGCAAGGAACAGAACTACATCTATCCATACAGAACATGAATTATTTTCCCTGCATGTCTAATTACTCTCATACCATCCAATAACTGTGGGATTGATTATCTGTTACAGATCTACAGTGATGTGCATAGGCTACTTTTTGATGTGGAACACCAAAGGTTACTCAGGGATGAGAATCTCCAGGAGAACAGATTTTGTGTTTTATATTTGCTCCTCCCAAAGCAAGAAAAGTCATGTTAGTACTGGTGTGGGTAAGTAAAAAAAACGCCAGTGCATCAGTCAGACAGAGCAGACATTGTCAAATGAAATATTTTTACAGTAGACAGTATTAGCAGATGTTCCTCTCAGTACAGGCTTACAGCTGCATTGAACTCTTCACAATAGGCATAAAATAAGCTGCATAAAGCCAGAAACAGAACAAACAAATGCATGACCCTGGTCAGTACAGTGGCAATGTTTGCACAGCTCCAGAAGTTTGGTTGTTTGGAGGTAATCTTAGATAAAAATTAGTAGACACTTCCTTGTAGATGCAAGATTATTCTGGTGCTGCAGTGCCTCCATGGTTTACTTGCAAACTGGGAAGACCATATTACTAGGAACAATTGATGAGGTACCAAAACTTCCCTAGTCCTGCAGGTATTAGCATGTGATCCAATAACTTCTAAATACACAGCAAAATGCAGTGTTAATAAGCAGAATACACTCTCCTAGTCAAGGAATTTTCATGGCATGGAAACAAATGCACACTGCCAGGGCTAGAAGATGAAAGACAGGGAAACAACAAGTGTTGTTAGCAGTGGTGAGCATCCATTCCAGTGTCTCCTCCAAACATCAGATCCTCCAGCACTTAGGGTGCCATTTTGTCCCAGTGAAATCAGTGTGGCTACAGCTAGCCCCTGGAATGCCTCTTTAATGCAAAGCAAGTTCTAACCAGGGAAGAGGAGAATGTGTGTGCATGGCACAAGCATTTCAGACACATAGAGTGTGACCCAAGCTTACCTGCATCGACACCCATGATAATACGACCCAGAATGAGCATTTCGAACGACCCTGCCAGCAGGGACAGGGACATCAACAGTGCAGCTGCCACTGCAAACACGTTGTTGAGCACCAGTGTGCACTTCCTAAAAGGCAAAGATGGTTTAGGTAGACACCAGCATCATGGCAGTTAAATCTAGTTATATTAGAAGCTGTTATGGAAAGTAGGGTCCGTGGCAAGGTTTTGGAAGTGTTGGGGCTGCAGGGGTGGCTTCTGTGAGGAGGTGGAGCGAGGGCATAACAAGGACAGCTGAGGAGAAGGTGATCCAGACCTGGGCAGGGACATCCCCAGAGGGACTGGGGTCCATGGGCACCCATGCTGGAGCACAGGAGGAGCAAGGAATGGCACAGAGAAGTTGCTGCACACTGACCCTGAACCCTGTACTGTCCCTTCTCTCACTGATGGCAGAGTGTGACCCCTGGCTGTGGCACCAAGAGGAATGAGAGGAGCCTGATGTGATGCTCAGCCTAAAATGTCTCCTTAGAAGTGACCTAAGCAATCCCTTGAGCATATTGGTCTGGGTGCTCAGAACAAACAACAGCAGACCCTCTTCATTAGAAAAGGAGAATTTAGATTATGAAGTGCCAAAGCCACATCTGAACATGGGAATTATGTTTATGTGGATACAGTTTCCCTTTCAAAAAATTACTCTACATGTCTCTTGAAGTAAATAGGCCTGGGAATCCAGTAATTTGGAATTTATGTTTTTAACCTTACAGCAATATGATTCAAAAGTGTTCTTTTAACATCATACATTATTTCTGATTAGTGCTTTTAATCCCCCTTAGCTCATTTTTCTGTGTCAGTGTAAATGGAGCTCAGCTTCTTCATACACACAACCCTCCAACCTACACTTGAGCAATTTAACAGCAAAGTATTTTATTGTGCTGTCAGCATTTCACTAGGTGCTCCTCAATTATCATAATGACGTGTCAGTCTAGACCAGACAAACACACTGCAGTGTGAACAGTAAACTCAAGAACCACTCTTTGGAGAGCAGCCTTTATTCACACAGCCCCTTCCCATCTCTGCTACAGCACGCATCCACTGTACCTATAACAGAGTTGTTTTCATAGCTTAATGGAGACAAACATAACAAAAAGGGGCAGAGACAGCAAGCATAAAGGTCTGTCCTGGAAACCTGACCAGCTCCAATAAAAGTGGTGTATCTACGACAGAGATCAGCCATGACTTTAACAAACCTATGCCCAAAGCTGTTCTACTCTTCACTGAAAATTCTAGCCTTCTGTGAAGCCATTTTTACTTCTTTTTATTTTGATAAAGACTCAGCAATATTCTGGGAATTAATCAGTCTGAGTCAGGCACAGTTCCACATTTCTAACAAGTGTGTTAAAGCCAAATGTATGGTTTGGCAGAAGAAATTGAAAAGCTAAAATAAATTAATTAATAAATAATGTGACTATGGAATGTATTTAAACATTTAAAATCAAGTTCTGAAGTGACAAAATAAATTCATGAAGAATGGGTAACAGTTAAGAATATCAACTTGCTGTAAGCATGGAATGGAAGAACCTGAAAATACACTCTTTGAGATGAAAAATGAGATATGGACAAGTTGAGGGAATGAAAAATAGATCTGGGCAAGTACAGTCTAATGGAAATAGTCAAAATGTAAAACAGGAAAGTAAGAACACTGTAGGTTTATGCTTGTATATAAGACTCCATGATGATGTTCTCCCATTATTTAATTGACTAAAATCCACATGACCAGTTATGATGAATGCTGGTGGGTTTTTTTCATGCCCTTCTAAATATAGATAAATTATAAATTACCTTTCAAATTCTCTTTGAAAGACTGTATGATGCAAAAATTTGACAGAAATACCTAGTTAGTACCTGTAGCAAAAATGTAAACACACACCAACACAAATATTCTTAAAATACTCATAGTCTCTATGGTCAAGACTTAGTCAAATACTGCATTGTACAGAATTGACGGCAAACCCCCCCTTCTTGGGGAAGACCATGCATGAACTTCATCCTAGTCCAGTTCTTCAAACTGTATTTTAAGTTGACAACAGGATGGAAAAAATAGAAGACTAAATTTTTATTACCATATGACAACAAATGGTGTTAAGAAGCAAATGAGATATGTTAGCTTTGTTTGTTTACAGTAAGATACTCAGTAGATTCATGAAACAAGAATCTGGCAGTCTGTTGTGAAATAAATTCTATTTTATGGTATTTTCCTTTGTCACTCTTGACAAGTCTTCCTCCTTGATTTCTCAATCCACTGCCCATTCGGAGCAGATGGCTTCTGTGATTCAAATGATGCACAGTAAGTTTTCAGAATTTAAAGATTTTTTTGTTTGCTTGTTTGTTTGATTTTGTTTTTTAATAAAAGTAAAACCTTCTAGAGAGACTAAGTGAGAAACTATTTTAGAAAACGCTTTTCCAAAACACCTACCTTCCAAAGAACTTCACAATTGGGGTAACAATAATGGCACCCACAAGGCCACCAATGGCAAAAATAGAAACTGTTATGGACCAGAGGAGTGTCAGCGTGCCTTCATCCACTGAGAAGCCATATCTCCTCTCCCAAGTTTCATTGTAAAATTTCTTTATATACTGAAAGAAAAGACATAATCAAAATACATGTAAAAAAAAATCACATTTTTAGAATACAACTGAGAGAAACAGAATTAAAAGCCAAACACACTCTAGTAGCTTGCTTGCAGGAATGACCCTTGCTCTTCTGTCTCCCTCCTCCAATAAATGGGGCCTCATTTAGAGATCCAACTGGGATTAAACTTGGAATCAGTCCAAGCATAAAAACATATAACTACAAGGTGGCCACAAACAAGATGGGGACCAGATCACTCTTAAGCCTTTAATGTGCCAAGGTTTACACCCTTACAGTTTCCTCACATGAACACAACTGATGTCTTCTAACAACTTCCATTCCCTGATGTTTAATAAGTCTAAGTTCTTCATCTTTTTAAAAGGTAAAGATGTCATAGCTCCAGGACAGCATTTTAACATAGTCTCTGTATTGCCTGCAGAGATACCACCTATTCACTTTCTGCCTAGCCAAGCTTCCTTGTTTTTATGCTGCTCCCATTTCAAAACCAAAGAAATGTCACCATGGTGCCTGATGCTCTGGTGAGGATACAGTACCAGGAAGCTGCAGTCACTGGGAAAACACTTGGGAAAAGCTCTCAAGCTCTACAGTATCAAAAGTTTAATCTCGGCACTTCTTCCCAGTTTCTTCTTCGAATTCTTTCAGAATGTCACAGCTCCTACATTATCCAGGGACAGGACTCAGCATTATAAGCCACTACATTTTCCCTGTTCAAACAGTAACTTCAAATTTTACCTAAAGTCAGACCTTGGACACATGAAATATTCTATTTGAGGTCTTTTAGTCTGAATCATCACCTCTCCATCTGTAAAGCACCTAAGAAAGGTGAAGGTAGAACACACAATTTCCTGTCTGCCATTTATCAAGTTTCTAGTAAACTTCTTGTGCCCTGAATTAAAAGGAGAAGATGGCTATTTCTCCCATCCTATCTAAAATGTTTCTAAAGAGACATGGAAAAAATTATTTAAAATATAAAAGAAAAGAAAAAAAGAGAAAAGTCAGTTTGGTTCTTGAATAATTTAGAAGTCGCACAGTAAGCTTCCAAATGAATCTGCCATTAAATCAAGTAGGAACATCTTAGTTCTTTAACACCATTACTCACATTATATTTAGATTCAGACATCTTCTTGTCTATTTGAAATTAATTTCTGATAGCAATGAATACTAAGAGAAAACACTTTTAGAACACTATTAGCATTTCTTGTTAATGATAATGACTAAAAATAGTATGTAAATCACTCTCCCCTTGTGTTATGACTTAATTTTCTCAGCACAACTTAGTTATTTACAAGGAGACATCAAATAACTGAAAATATTCAAGGAAAGAAAGTACAAACTACAACACTCACTAGCAACAGATAGATGGACGTTCTGACATGTACCTGCACCTCTCTCTGGATTCCTATTGCCAATAAATAGGAAGCTAATAAAACACAGAGGTTTTCAGGAGATACACATGAAACAAAACAATCCTGGTAGAATAAATCCACTGGATTCGAATCCATTGAATTCTGTGTAAAGGCTACTTTGGGATTTTGGTCAGGTATCTCAGTACACAAAAGGCAGTACAAAAATTTTAGCTCCTAAACAAAGCCTACCAAAAATGTTGTCTGATTTATATCAATATCTTATTTTCTCAACTGCCTTGGTTCATTATGATAATAATGCTAGGATGGGAAAGATAAAAGGACTATAAGGAATATATATATATAGTTTTATGTATATATGCATCTAATGGATATATTTTAAACACAAGGGAAATTTTCTTCCTTGTCTTACCCATATTTACACAGTGACAACTACTGAGGCAGCTGTCACAGCAGGCTGTATGTTTGTGCCATAGGAACTCAGAGCTGCAGTCTCCTGCAGGAAGAGGGCAAGGGCTGCAAAGCAGGGACTTTGCATCCTGCTCAGAGCACAAAGCACATCATTGTTTCGCAGGCATTGCCCACAATCAGCCCATTAAATGAACTGTAGAAATTCAACTCAGAAAAAGACAGCTTCAACTTGTATACAATTAAATCTTTTGTCTTCCTACTGCCAAACGCTCCCATATGTTTTTAATAAATTCTGGTAACTCTTTGAACAAGCCCATGGAAACTTGTAATTCTGGGTTTCTCAGGGAATCATACCTGTGATGGGCCATGCTCTTTCCCACAGAACTACAGGGAACTGAGTGGGAAGCAGTCTCAGCTCTGAACAGAGTACGTGCAGCTTGTTTCCCCCTTGCAACAATCAGGAAGTTAAACTAACTCTGCCTCACAAGATGACATGAAGTAAAGCCCACCAGTGAGAACCACAGGAGAATTCTCCTGCAGTTTGATTAGCTGTCACAGTTTGTGGCACTGAAAGAAAATGTACACAAAAATTTACAAATAGTTCTTCAGCACTTCAGTTTAAATTTACTTTTTTCACTCTGTCAGCTCAGTCATCCTGCTGACATGTTTAGTTCCAGGATCCTGGAAATGTCCCGTGTTTTAGTCAGCTGTCATTATCAAGCCTTTTTCCACTACTTTTCAAAGCATTGTAGAGTCCTTCTCTAAGGCTGGAGGACTTCAGCATCAAGAGGAATTGTACTGAAGTAAACAGGGGCAAAAGATACCCAGCATCCTACAGAGAGAAGGATATCTGACAACATCAGCTGCAAGCTGTATGTCACCACAAGAAGTTATTTGTCCTACCAAGTTTTAAATGAAATTCAGCTTACAACCTGTAGGAATTACTGCCCTCCCAGTATAACCTCTTACAAGGCTGCTTTTTTCTAGAGCTACATGATGTTTCGCTTTGGCTTTTCTCAGTCATCTCACATCAGTATTCCCAAAAGGTCACTTTGCAGTAGACTGATTTAGTAACATACAAAAGAAAAAAGATGGGGCAAAGGTTCATTTTCTTGTGCTGCAAGAAGCACAGCTTTGGTGTGGCTCACTATTCCCCACCATGGCTATGACCTCAGCCTGTGCTCTTCCCTTCAGCCTGGTCACTGCAGCTCCAGGGACAGGGACAGAGACAGGAAAGTGGTCTGTCTCAGGAAAATGGATGACACATGTTAATCCTGGAGCTAGAGACAGGGCCAGAGGATAGAGTGGTATTTTATTCTCGAACCACACAACTTCCTTGTCAGTAGGACTGCTCCTTAGCCCTAGCAAATATATGACTTGATGTGAATAAGAAAGATATGAAGTTGTCAATCAAAGACTGAAACATCAAGGGAGACTTCATGCATACCTGTAATGGTATGGCCAAAGCCAGCAGCAAGTGCCCAGTTTCAGTCCAAAAGCCAAACTAAAGATTTCAAGCAAAACCAGGCAATCCTGGAAGTGTTATTAAGTACAAAACCTGGAATTTGTCACGGGGTTGCATCTTCAACATCCCCACCCACACTCTGATCACCACTGTAATCTAGCATATCGTTCAAACAGAATTGTCCAAGTGCTGCCAAGGAGCACATCCCATCGTCCTTTCTTTCCCTTGCCCCTGCAGAAAGTGACAGGAGAGCTCTGACTACTAGGACAGTCCATTTTTTAAATGGTACTTAAAAGTTTAGAAATCAGCACATTGTCACTGCTCTTGTTGACAGCCCCAAGGCAGTGCAAAAAGGATTTTTTCCATCAGGACAATCAATACCATTGCTCACAGAATTATGGCTTCTTGCTGGTTTTTTCTAAGCTGTTTTTATTCTCCAATGACTGCAAGGTGAAGTGTTGCCTGGACATGTCATGTTAACATTCAATTTATCCAACCTTAAATTATCAGTAATAAAACACCAGAAACTTGAAGAAAACTCCCAGAAGTTATGAAGTGAACAATTAAAAATTTCTATAGGCTGAGTCTCTTCTTATTCCTTTGGGTCAACAGTTTACCAAATAAAATCCTCATACGAAATATAAATTTTTAAAAATGCTTCTTTCATTATTTGCATAAATATTGCATTGATCTTTAACATGAAAAACTGTTCAGGTGGAAATCTAGTCATACATTTTAGTAGGAGATTTTCATAAAAGAAGAAGCTTAGCTTTGGAAAGGAATTATTTTGAAATGGAATTGCCACAGTTAATTGCCAGTATTTGCCGGCTACCTTTCAAAATAGTGTTACTTGCAACTCTACTGAATTGCTTCCTGCTGTGCTTGACTGAATTGAGGATCTCTAGACAGTTAGTGTAAAAAAAAAGTTCAGATTTCCATTTGTAATAACTGATATTTTAATGAAATCCCCACAAATTTTGAATACTGATTTCACAGTGCTCTATTAATCAAAACTATCCCACGTTGCAGCCAATAAATGGTCAACTCAGAAGTTTAGAATTCAGAGCCAAACAAGGCATCACAGCAAAACACAGAAGAGGAGGCCCATTATTTAGGAGGAAAATAGAAGCATTATTTTTAATATCAATACTGTGGGAATGAAATGTTTTGTAACCCTCTAGATCTGAATGACATGAACAGAAGTTGCTGAACAAGTGCATGCAGCTACCGAATGCTCACCAGTCTGATATTAAAAATAGTTTATCCCATAAAAGCATGCAAGAAGATTTAGGATTAGCCTGGACCTGGGAGAATAAGAAGCAAACCACGTGCACCCATTCACCTCAACAGTGGCATTTAGCTCTCTGACAGCTGTTAATGTGAATTAATTTATGGGAAAATTAATTAATTTTTAATTTATTAATTTATGTGAAAACCTCATGGGGAGCATAAAGAAAATTTTGGGCAAAGGAACGTTACTACACGACATTTAATCCCCTTCTACTATGTATTCAGGAGGACTATAAAGGCAGGATGCTGAGGAACGCAATAATTGGACAAGGCTGCCCTCTACTGATATTAAATTCCGCTTTAGTCAGTCACTTACCCCTGCGGGAGCGTTCACCACGGACAGATTGTAACCATAAAGAAAAGACGACCCGAAAGCACCAGTTAAAGAGGCTACAATAAGACTCCCAGACCAATTCTGAAAAACAAAGAAAAGATGCAGCTATTGTTAGTACGCTCAGAATTTATGTACCTCAGATTTTAAATACTCCTTGGCTATCTTGCATAGCTCCTGCTGGTAGATGTTCTTGCTGCAGAATAACAGCCTGAAAAACTTCCCCTAATCTGAGAAACATTACATTTGAAGTGACAGCATCTTAGATAACATCTACGGAGACATAAGTGAACATTTGAACTTCTTTCAACCTCACAGAGTTCTGCTGCAAGTATTCTACCAGCTCCCACACCAAAAAGTAAGATGCTGGGGAAACAGAATCTCAGCAAAGGAAATAGTTGACAGTATATCACCATCACAGTGAGGCAAGGTATAGCATATATGTGATACAACAGATCTGTGGGTAGATCTCATCTGTATGAAAACTCTTAAGATGGTGTGGCCCCCACTGTCATAAGGATTAATGAAATTGTGACCAAAAAAATTAAAATGATTTCTACAAACTAGGTTTTGCAACCCGAATG
>JAHLSL010000015.1:21293129-21358312 GCA_025920805.1 Petroica traversi | reverse complement strand
CTCAAATACAAATAATATGGCTACATGTGGTTAATATATACATAATTTCTCACCTTAACACACTCACTGTTTTTGACCCTTTACAATAGCTGTTGGTAACTTACAGAAACTAAACATATGCTACTCAAAAAAAAAAAAAAGAGTAAGTTCATATAGGTTCCAAATAATTATTTCATAATTATTTTCTGTCTTCAGTCCCCAAATAGCAAACAAATGTCTTGACAGAAGATTTGATAAATTCACTCACCACTTTCTTCTTCTCTGCATTATTTTCTTTCATCACACCATTGCTTTGCTGTTTGTTCTCCATTCTGTCACCTTGTTGAGTAATAGCTGAGGAAGAAAAGAAGAAAAGTTTTGCTACTGTTTAGGAGGGGAAAAAAGATAGAGTCTCTTTAGTAGACATGGTGTCACTATTAGAGGAGGAACATCAGACCCATTGCAACTACAAAAGAATTTTGGTTAGTCAGGTGAAACTACATTACTGGGTTCCAGCCAGGACATTTGGATTAATTGTTGGTTGATTCTAATGATTCTAATGATTATTAGACCTCATACTAGGTCTAATACTCATACTAGCTAGGTCATTGCACATTTGCAAAGGAGGAGTCCATTTATTTACTGTTCTGCCAAGCAAATTCTTGCCTGTACATCACCATAAGTACTTTAATAATGTTAGAGGGCATTTTAATCTTAATTTATTAAGAATCTAAACTGGTTTCTGATGTTTCAGAGAGGATCTGCTTTCTACATGGTGATTCATTGTATGATCTTGTGTAGTCCACCAACTCATTCAATTAATTTGTAACATGGATTACTATGTTCTTCTGCTTCAACATCTTGGGATGACAGCACATTTCAATATTTTTTCTTATGTGGCTATTATGGTAATGATAGTTCCAGTACCAAATACAAATTTTCTTCCAGACAGGAGTCTACAGGTCTATGGGACATGGGGAGTAACAAGCAGTTTGGGGAAGCAGCACACTGGAGTGTTGAGGCCATCACATTTACAAGAGGTTTTTGGGATGAAATCACTTCTACAGGACATTGGCAGAACAGGAGCCATTACATCAGATGGTTCTAAGCAATGAACCTGAACTTTTAAGTAAGAGAAACCAGAGATCCTAGAAGCATTAAAGCCAGAAAAGTTACCTTCTTCTCTCTTACCTACTTAACAGTGCAGTCAATACTAACAACCTGCAAACCACCTCCTTTTCCTCTGCTTCAAAGGGCCTTAGTCAATTCCTGTTAAATTGTTCTTCAAAAAGGGCTTTCATGGAAATGTACTTCACTTTATAGGAGAGAGACTTAGTCTTATCGAACAGTTCTCCTGTCCCATGCCACATTTAACAAGTATATGAAAAATAATGTCATGACCTGTTCACTGAAGCTCACATTCAGATTTCATATATGGATAATGTAGATAATTAAATTAATAAAGGTTCTGACAGAGCACAAACAAAGCATCATCAAGCTGGAATTTAAGAGCTGACAAGATAAAGGGTATATGGGTCATAGCACTGAAACAGGAACAACACAGTTGGAAACAATCTGATAAGCATCCAAGGACACATAACCTCGCAGCTAAACCACTAGCAGGGATAACTTGTGTCTGCCTTCCCTCACTGCACTTATTTTTATGTGGCTGAATTTTTTTGAGAACATCTTTAAGATATTTTAAGATATGTCTGTTGTGTCTGGAAAGTTTAATTGCTAGCAATGCACCATCAGCGGAAGTGTTAGGCCTGAGCTATCCTTCCTATAGTTCAAGTAACCCTCTTTTATTTTTTAACATATTGACTTGACTGTAGCAAAAGGAATGTTATCATATCCAGAACAAACATTCTAGCTGACACAAAAAATAAGAAATCTGGACTGGGGATGGAGTAGAAGTCACTGAAATCCTGCATGGATTTGTCAATGTTATTTTTGCGTCTTATTAAATTGTGTGCAGGGAAGAGAGACATGATTACAGCAAGTAGAAACCTGATCTTTGTATTGCAGAGTTTGACAAAATCTAAGGAAGTGATGATCCACTTAGGAATGAAAGGCTCGTATTTGCTCTGATGCTGTTGTTTACCAGTCACTGAAAAATTTTAATAGGTAGTGTGGAAAAGTGTATTCCTTCCCTCTGAAGTTCATACTGCTAGCACTAGGTAAAGATGCTAAAGTTGTCGATCCAAAGATATTTATTAATTATTTTTCTTTGTCATAGCAGATTAGATTTTTCTGCTCCATAGCTTGTACAGTTAGTCAGGAAGCAACTCACTAAACAGGAAAGGCTCATTTATGTCAGGCCAGGGGGCATCTTCCATTTCAGCTACAGTTTGCTTATCTACTTATCCAACAGTTTATTTAGCAATGTATGGGTTGAGTTCATTGGTAGGACATGCAATCCAACTGAGTCCTATGAATTATTAGCCTCGGCAAGGAAAGCTCAGCAGTTCACAAAAAAAAGAACGTTATGTCTGGCGAAGCAAACTACTTGGGAGGGGTATGAATAAACCTACTGTAATCCAGTTTTAAATTTGAACTGCTATTGAACATTCAACTTTTATTTACTGACTGCAAGCCGAGAAAAAGAAAAACTGTCGTGCTCAGAAAAAGCAAATATGCAAAGGGAGCAGCTCAGATGAGCTAAGATTCTAAACAGCCATATTTACTAAGTTAGATGATAAAATCCCCTAGGAGATGACCACGTCAGAAGAGCTTAGTTAAAGAACACAGATGTTAAAAAATTTCAACAAGGCCAAGCCAGACTAAGAAGTGAATAAAACCTGGACTAGATCAATTATTGTTGTCCAGTCTAAGCCTAAGGCTCAGTGGCCAGTGAGGTCCCATTTGCCATCTTCATCAGATGAGATGGACTTACACAAAGACCCTGGTCATTCCACCCAAAACAAAGCACAAACCAGCTTCAGGAAATTTATCTGTGACATAAAAGATTCTCCAGTCACAAATTCCTCATGATGGGCATGCACAGCTTCCCTATCTGCCCCCCAAGTATAAAATTATACTGTCTCCATAGAAAAATAATGTCTATATCAACACTGCACTACTATGGATATGGAAAATGTGGAAGAGCAATCTCTAGCTGAAAAAATTCACTTGTAATTATAAATAAGTATGACCTCTCAGGGATGGAAAGGGACTACTTTTTACCCCTCAGGGCGCACCTTTTTCAATTGCAGAATAATTTCCTTTCTTTTAAAAGCAAGAAAAAGAAGCACCAAGAGAGACAACACTACAGTAAGGTGTGAATGGCAAAGCTTTGGAAAACGCACTGGTATAAAAATAACCCAAACAGACTCAGTAAGTCTTTGTCCATGATAGACTGACATCTAATAATTTTCACCTTTAGGAAGCAAAATTGCCCAACTTAATTACTTTGGTTTGCTATGTTTTGTACTGGAAAAAAAATATACTAAATATCTGGTTAAAGAGCACGGAGGAGAAAAGTTTTGCATTTCACTCCTATCCCATAGCTTGTGTGCTGCTGTCTTTTTTCTACTCAACTATAACAGAAGTTTTCTATGACTGAGTGCTTGTGCTTTTCACAAATGGAGCTGTCCTTGCAGTGTAACAGATGTAAACTGAGGACTTGCCTGTGCTCCAAGCCAGATGCTTCCATCACTGGTTTATGGTGTGTAGTGCCATGAATGTGCTCCTCTCCCTGATACACACTCACACAGAAGAAATCCACCATCAATTAATTAAGGTATTGATTAAATAGAGCATCCAGTGTGAAGAACACATTTTGAGTTTCTGTGTCCCCAAAGTAGTAACAGTTTATGTGTTAGATCCTAATAAATGACATAACTATCTAGTTAAAATAAGTACAATGGAACTCCATTAAAAACTGAAGGGATTACTTTCTTCTCAAGCAGTTTTGTTAAACTGGATTCTGATTCTGGTGAAATTGTACAAGTCAATGTTTCCTCTACTGTTTATGAAAAATGTCTAGGAGCCCCAATATAAAAATACCATTGATGTAATAGGTGGGTATGACTTTAATTTGTCACAAAACATTCCTATGGTACTGAACTATTTAGAAAAAGTTATTCTCAAATACTGTAGACACCTCAGCTCCCAGAAACACCTGTCTTATAAATAATTAGCTTACATAGTGGTAACAAATATATATGTCTATTTTTTCCCAGTACCTGCAGTATCCATCCCAGAGTGCCTCTGAAAAATGATGACTTATTGTATCTGCATTTCAATATTTCATATAAGTCACAATCTGATCTCTTATACTGAGAAGCATAAAGACTGAGTTTCTATTGAAAACTGAAGTGTTCTGCTGTAGGTTGTTGCTGGGTTTTCGTGGATTATATTCTAAAAAATTCTGGTGAAAATTAAAACTATTTTCCATGAAAGTGTGTACATAAGGAGAGAAAGACAGATTTCAGAGTTAATGACTACTTACACAGAAACTGAGTACTTGGCTAGCACAGGAAATTATTTGTTTATAATTTCAAAATGTTGGTTTATACCAAGATAAACCTATTCTTCCCTCTCCAAGTCAACCCTTTGAGAACACTGTCAAATTTGCTGCAAAGTGTCAAGTACAGCTTCTAGATGCTACTCACCACTTATCTGAAGTATTCTTTGTTTCCAGTGAAATTCAGTGCAGCTCAGGAGCAGTCCTCTTCAGAATTGCTGCTGCTACCTTCCTCTCTAAAATAGGGACAACTAAGTAATTGAATTAAATGTAAAGCCAGATTTAACTCTTTTATACCTTTTCAGAAGTAATAAATAATTAACAGTAAAAACAAAGGGTAGTATGACGTTTCAGCTGGAATTCATGCAATGTCTCTTTTTTGCCCAATAGAAAACAAACTGCCTTGTATGGCTGTGATATCCTACAAGAGGTCTTTGTTTCAGATGCCACAAACAGTGGAAAAGCTTTGCTTTCCACATTTAAACCTTTAGACATTTGAAATGCAAGTGCCTAAGGCTAGGACTTGCATTCTTATACTTTTACCTGATTACAGGTGACCACAGTGAGGAACACCCACAGCATTCCGCGTGCTGTAAATAGTTTTTAACAGTAATGTCTTGGGCCAGTACTTGAGCTGTAAACAGCTTTTAACAGTGATGTCTTGGGCCAATACCTGAGAGAGATGGTGTGTGGTACTTGTGAGGAGTCACCCCTTTACAAGATTATAGAAGGCTGGATCAGTACTATACAGAACATACTGTACAGTAATTAACCTCTCAGTAGTTAATAAAAAAGATCTACCTGTCTGCTCTTCTGGCTTAGTGCCATAGAGAGGAGTCCATATCAGTGTTAGTTTATAAATAGAACAAAACATGGTCAGAGCAAGGGTGTAGCAGCTCTGACTTTGTTACAAGTTCCTTACATACCCAAACTAAGAGAGATAGGACCACTCCATTGTGAAAAGTTGTTATCTGCTTTGCCTTTTACCTGCTCATACAGGTATTGCTTTCTTTGAAAGTTCAAGGTATGTTAAATCAGTCTCAACAGCATTTTCCTGAGGACCTTGATAGCTCATTTAGTTGGATTATTCCTAAACTTGCAGATGCTAAGGTATCCAGGAGGTGTTAGGTAGAGAAGCAGTTGTACAGATGTGAGCTGGCTGAAACTGAAAACTCTGGATGGGATTTGAAGTAACCTTGTTCTTTTGGGAAAAGTGGGATTATTGAGCATGTGGTTCTTGATTTGTATTTCAGGTTGTGATTGTTCTGGCAGCTCCTACGGATCCCCTCTGAGCCTTTTACATAAACCGTGCTGAGGTTCTCAAATGATATTAACATCAGATTTACTTCAGCTTAACACAGGCATCCTTCTCCAGTTACAAGGTGCTAATCAATGAAAACACCACTTTTGAGCAACAGGAAAGAAGTTCTCCTTAAGACCCCCTAGCATACTTTATGTAAAAGCATCTTTAGACTTGAAATCCAATATCTTACACTTAACAGGAAAGTGCTTTGTACTTTGGCTCTCTGTAACATGGTGGCTAAAAGAAAATAAGAGATTCATTCTCTGGAGTGAGAATGAGGGAGCAGACAGGTGAGCTTTGAACAAATCTTCTATCTCAGATACAAGTGAGAGATGATAACTTCCAGACATATATACATTCAAATTGCATTTCAAATAGTCTACATTTTGACTGAAACTTTTACAACTTTTAAATTGATCCAAGATGATTAAGTTATGAAAACCAAAACCAAGATACTTTACTTCCTAGAAGCATCTGTCATTTGTGGAAAGGACTTGATGCTCAGCATGCCCCATGATTAGCATAAGGACAGGTAAATAAGCAAGAAGGGCTATAAAACTGGCACTGCTGCATTATAAAAGAAGTTTTACATAGTTATGTATGCTTTGGACAGACATGTTCAAAGAGCATTAATTCAATGATCATTGAAGAGCAGCTCATTCTATGATAAGGCTAATCCTTTCAGACTAAACAATGCTACCTCTTTGATCCAAGTTTTCTGATTTTATATAACAGTTCATAGGATCAGCTACAGCAAAGTATTTTCCAGCTATTTTGCAAGAAAAAGTGGTTAATAATTACCCTTTGCTGTGTTGGCCATTAGTGTTGTTTTAACCATTTTTTCCTATGTACACATGAAAGTCTGGTATGTCATCATTTAGGAAAAATCTTATGAGCCATGAGTTTAATGTTTTAATTATGTTAGGGTTATTTCCAACATTACTTTCCATGTAGAGTAAAGCTAGTTAAATCTTTGCAAAGTTATTTCCAGTGAAATCAGCCTAGCATCTATGTACCATTTAGTAAATGTTGAATTAAATATTGACAAGTGAAGGCTTTTATGTTGTGAGGTCATGCCCTGAGGTAAGACCAGAACTGCTACTTTGTACAGGATCATTTCAGGTGGAAAAGAAGAACTTTTAAAGTAATTTGTGTTATAAAGAAGGATGATGCCACAAAATTAAGCCCTCCTAGGATGGGAAATTTGGACTCATCTTGAAGGCAGAGTATCCAGCATCTAAGTTCCTTTTGATTGAACATCAGAGAATATTTCAAAATTTTTGAGACCAATATATTTGAGCAGTGTTATTACTCTCAGGAATTTGTTTACTACTTCTCTTGAAATCTTCTGAGGGGAGCTGGTGATCTCTTTGAAAGATCACTTGAATTGCTAACCCTACAGACCAAGCTCTGAGCTCTGACCCAAGGATCATCCTCGTTGTTATAATGACTTCTTCTATCCTTAGACATCCCTCTTGATCTCTGTGGAGAGGGGAGAATCAAAATGCCTTTGCAAGCATTGCAACCTCAGCCAGTCACTTGCTTGCTCAAAACTTGAGTTGCAAGGCTTCAGTCCCCTGAGAGCAGCAAGCCCTGCTTGAGCCCGGAGTACACACATTCCTCACAAGGCTGAATGTGCCTAAAAAGGATGCAGAGCAAGCCCAGGGTAGAAATATATACTCATGTTGCTTTCTTGTGAAAGTCAGTCCTGGAAATCAAGCTAGGAAAATAAACTTTGCCCTATCTAACCTGTTCAGCTATTTTAAATAACCCCAATCCCGGCTTTGCTTCAAGCTACAAAACCCTTTTAGTTTGTCTAGCTGTAGTTTTAAGTTTAATGTTTCATTTTTCTTCATCTAGGGACTAAAAATAATCAGAGATATTTGTGTAGCAAATTATTCTCCCATTCGCAGATCCATGAAACCTAGCAAGCAGTGGCTCACCATTTATTCTCTTGAAGGCTAAGAGGTATTATCAAAGTATTCCCCTCTAAAATTAGTACAAATAATGTAATACAATAATTGGCTTTAATATATCACTACCTTAATTTGTGTAATTAAATCTTAGTATTTAAGTATGGTAAAACTCTGCATGTTTTGGACATGTGTGTTTTCCTTCCACCTTGAGGAACTGGGAAATTAAAGAAAAAGCTAGTAATGTAGGTTCTCCGTCCTCCGTCCTAGCTGTGATTTCCAGGGGTTCTTAAATGTCTTTTGTAGTTTTAAAAGTGGTACAAAAAAATGCTTTGTCACACTCAGTAGGTTTCAATCACATGAATGTAAAGATATGAAACTCTATTACATTGCCAAGGCTTATGAAACACCAGAAAGGCTGGTGCCTGCTTTGCATTTCAAAAGATATTGGGATCAAAGTCTGTTAGATATTACCGTTTTCAGCTGCTCATGGCAGCCAGCCATGAGGAGAGAGCCCAGGAACAGCAGGGACTCTTCCTTCCCTCAGGGGAGATAAGGGGCACTCTCAGCCCTTGTCCTCAATACACGTAAAACTGATCCAGACCTTTACCCTGACTGTGGCCTGCCTAACTCAGACCTGCCTTGTCACTGAGGACTTGCCTGTTGATGACAGTGGTGTATCTGCCCCTGACTTGGTGATTCCACACCTGAACCCCAGACCTGCTTCATCACCACAGCAGGTCACGCTTCTGGCTGAGCCTGATCAGTGCTACCAGGTGACTGGATGTCAAACGAAGAAATTATCAAAGAAATAGTATCAAACATGTATAAACACCACAATTGTATTGTGAACTCAGAAGCTGTGAAGTTGCAGGGAAAAAAAAGCCCCAAAGGACTTGGAGGTGTAGGTGAGTGGTCATAACCCACCAGCCACCAGGGTGAACTCATCAACCTCGGGAGGAGCAGAGGATGGATGAACGTAATGCTAGGGAGAGGAGCAGGGTCTGAGCAGTGTGGGGTAACATTGCTGACACATTGTTGTTCTCTCTTCTCTGCAATAAGTACGTCTGCACTAATAGCGAGACGCTTAAAATCTCATTATAGAAGCAGGCTCACAGTTAACAGTAAAATCTTAATAGGTGTGAGGTGTGTTTCCTCTTTGACAACAAACAATACTTTGAGCAGTGTTTCTGTTCCATGCTTTTCTGCTCTGAAAGCCAGTCATTTGAACTGTGTTATCCAGACAGGAAGGTAGAAGATAGTGCAAAATTTTTTGTACAGTATCTTTATTTGTCAAAAGCAGGACTCTCTCAGCTGGTTAGCATTAGTGACAGCAAAGCGAATTCTCCGTAAAAGCAGATCATCTTTGCTTCAGTTGTAATCAAATTGTAAAACAATTTTTCTGCAGTAAACTTCATTGTTTAGGATGCAATCTTTGCTATCTTTGCTTAGGATGGTAAGTAATACTTTTAAACCACCTAATTATTTGTGTTCTAATAATTAATAGAAAAATATTATGTAAGCAGAACAGCATATTCTAGGAAGATGTTAGAAATTAAATCAGTGTAATTGTAATTTTGGGGAAGTTATACTTTGTCTCATTTTATGAAATAAAAAGACATTGACAGAAAACCATAATTTTGGGTCCAGACTTTCCAGTGGAGAGAAAGAACAGGGCTAGAGCAGGGATCATCCCCCTGTATTCAGCACTGGTGAGGCCTCACATGGAATCCTATGTTCAGTTCCAGGGCCCTCAGTTCAGGAAGGACATTGAGGTGCTGGAGCAAGTTCAGAGAACGGCAAAGGAGCTGATGAAGGAGCAGGAGCTCCTTTTATGAGAAGCAGCTGAGGGAACAGAGGTTGTTTAGCCTGGAGAAAAGGCGGCTTGGGAGGGACCTTATCACTCTTACATCATTTCCAAGTTAAATGATTCTATGATTCTGTGATAGCCCACTCTGGAACTGCACAAATGTATGTCCAGACAGATGTATGCACAGCTTCTTAGGCAACATGAAATCCCCAAGTTATAAATCTGTATAACATTCTATAGTCCAATATCCTCTGTTTGGGTTGCTACTGACAGCTACGGTATTTCAGCTTTTCTGCTTCTTTTGTACTCAAGCATTTCCCATTGTAACAACCTTTTGGCCTCATCAGTTTTAAGTGCAGGCTTTACAGTTCAGTCAGGGTTGACCTCTGCCCACTCTTGCTATTAAAGGTTTGAAAATGGAACAAGCTACTGTAATTTCATGGTGTAAAGTAGTATGTGAAAGCAAGAACACTGACATAAGGCAAGTCACTAACAGTGAGATTGTTCATAGTTTTATTGCCAATTATATGAATAGGGTGTGAGAGTGACTGAATTATGTCCAAGTGCACGACTCATGCCATGTATGGCAAAAAAATCCTGTAAAGACACTATGTTATTGCATTCCACTTTGAGGTTGGTTCAAGGGGCATTACTTTCATGTTAAGACTTACAGTGTTAATTAATAAAACATTAACCTGAGAACAGAAACAGGAATCTATAGGTAGCACATTGAGCCATTGAGAAGAATATTCGGTCATCATATTCCACGAGCCATTATTGGAATAATTGGTAGCTGCCCAGCAGAATTTTGGTTATAGATCCCCTTACCTCCCATTTATGGTTGTAATGAAAATCAAGGTTTTAAGTATTTCTTGTGGCTTTGTTACTTAATAGGTAATTCATTGTTCCAGATCAGCATAGGATGCAAGTAAATGCTATCTAGGCACACAAACAGGTTATGCAAGTGCTAAAGCAAAACTGGATCTGGGTCATACTGCTGAATTAAACTAGTTTTGTGTCAAATTAATTCCATTACATGGAAGAGCAATGCACAATAATACAGCTGCCTGAGAATTGTATTGCTCAACCTATCGAGTTACTTTGAAAAGGAGAGCAAATGTGAGGTGAAAGTTGGCATAAAAGTGTACTAGGGACACTCAAATCTAAGGCTGATCACAAAAAGTTGTAGAAAGTCACTTTTTGCATTAAGTGTCAGATAAAATTAATTGCTTATGCATGCATGTTAATGTAGAAAAAATCTTAATAAATACTGTTATGGCCTCACATGTAGCTATTTTTTTTGAAAGATCTTGAAACCATGGTGAATAGTCTTAGAAAGCTGACACTGAGTTCTCTGAGGCAGACAAAACAAGAAAAACATTAAAATTATTCTTAATGGAGAAGTCTTACACTGATACTGTTTCAGACTGTGGCCAACAGTAGAATCTGTAATGGACCTTTACTCTCAGTAGATGCAGAGGACAAATCATGGATGTTGGACTAAGTATGTTAACTTAGAAGGGAGATGTGTCCTTTTCCCTGAGTTTTCCTTTCCTTGCAGAACCTTTGCAAGGTATAGACAATTATAGGAACAGCCTCACTTCCATAAAACCTGGCAGTGCTTCCTTGGGCGTGCCCCACTGTCCCATCTTATAATGCCTGGGACTGGCTATTCAAGCAATGACAAACAAAGAAAGTTTAAGTTTATTACCAGGTTCTGGTAATAGATTTCTTAACAATTTCCTAACTTAGAATATGCATTTGTATCCACTTTCCATTCTCCCATGTTTCTTTTACAATTTATTTACATTTTTTGTTTCAGCTTCCTGTGACAATGAGTTTGACAGGGTCCATACATCAGCTTGTCAATTTTAACTTCTTTATTGATTACTCATCTGGAATTCCCCTAATTCTTGTGTTGTGAGACATATCAGCCATACCCTTGCTAAGTGAAGTTGTGCTGGTTTACCTGCACATTCCTACATTATCAGCTTGGTTCCCTGGGCACACTCCTGTTGTGCTACATTAAGCAATTACACTTCACAGGCTCTATCTATATTAGTCACTGAAATAGTTCTCATTTTCCTAAACTTTACAAGACATCCAGTTCACATGCTCCAAGCCTACTCTGCTCTACAAGCCAGAACAAGTCTTGGTTTTCTAAAATTCGAAAAGAACCCCACTGTGGTTGCACCCTAGTCTCTCCAATGTGTCCAAGGAATCTCCCTTCATCTAATGCTGTAACAGGCCACCTCAGCCTTAGATTTCTTCTCTGACAAGAATGTTTTGGTGTGTTTATTTTAATAAAAGAATTGCTCCGGACAGGAAAGGTCTTTTTTGGTAAAATTCTTTGCTTTTTTTTCTTTCTGAGCTGCTGCTGCATCTGACCCAGATGCTCCAGAACAGGAAAAAAAAAGGGTATCAGAAGCAGCAAAGGGGAATTATCAACAAAATGTAGCACTACAGCCTACAGAGGCAGCCTTTTGCTGTCAAAGTCCTCAGTGTAAATACGCTCTTAGAGCTGGAGGCTGAGATTAAGAAGTGAAGAGCAGAGGCATTCAATCACATCTTGAAGAAGACTGGACTTCTATCAGCCTACTCTGAGTTTTTAGTTTGCCTTTGGGACAATATTTAATTTTTTTTTTCCTACATATTTTTCATCCTCTCCAGATTCCTGAAGAAAAAATTCCTTGCTCAGTTGTTTATTTCCATTTCAGAAAAGATTTAATTAAAATTCTCTCCCCTTCACTCTCATCTTATTTGATGTCTGCTTATGCTGTTTCTACTTCAGCTGTGATACAACAGTTTTGTAATGTCTTTGGAGGAGAGGGGCATGAGTTTCTGACCATCTATTCCTAAATTCCTGGATAAAGAAACATTGTAATTAAACAAAAGTATAGAGATTCTTGAACTTGCCTAGTCTTTGTGGCTGAGGAATACAACCTATCAGACCTAATTAGTGTCTGGAATGCCTTATCCCTTTTTCCCCCTGCCCAATCCCTCTCCAAGAGGAGGGTGTGCAAGTTAGGCTTTCAGAGTGGTTTTTGTTCACTGACATTGCACAGCAAAGGTTTGTGCACGTCATAAGTGTTAGTGTGCTCTGGAGCCCCACAAACTGCTGCAATACCATGACTCACAAATCTCACTATGGAGGGGTACGAGGAAAATAGGCAAACTCATTAACCTTTTCCTTTACATTTATTTTATAAAATTGAGTGGATTCTTGATTAGTGAGACTAGGTCTGGTCAAAACCAAAAGGTCAGCCAGGCAGGTTACTGTAGCTGCAGATACAGAGATGTCTTATAGGAACTGTTGAGAGCTTTTAGCAATAGCTATAGTATCTACTCTTATGCACATTTTTCTTCTTTTCCCCACCCTCCTGACAGCTAAATTGTGAATAAAATTCTCCAGTCTGAAATGCAACAGTGAGGTCTGCTCCATAGATGGTTAACTTAAAAACAGTTTGTTGATATTCCATAATACGTCATGTATCAATTAGTGAGATGAAGACAGCATAATTAATCCTGTCCCTGAAAGAATCTTCTGTGTAGCATTTAAGCTTCTGACTAAACATTTTAATGGGCTTAATACGGTGTTCTGCAGAAGTACTGAGAGCAAATATCCACCCTGTAGTTTAATAACTGATTATCAACAAACGGTATGGCATTTAAATAGAACCATAATGTTTTATCAGCCGCATGAAAGCAAGCTAATAATCTGCAAGCAAACATAATAATGCCACTGCATTCAGTTTGTCCAACTTTGTACTCAAGATTTTAACAGTCGTTGAGAGAAGAATCACCATGGAAGAGGGAAACACCATCATGAGTTTCAGTTTAGACAAATCCATGAGGTGTTTCCCTAGTTAGTACAGATTGTTTGCTATTTCACCTTCTTCAAAAAATCAATTCACATGCAGTTAATTAACAGTTGAAAACATCCCTGATTGTTTCATTAGACAGCAAAAGCATAACCCAGGGAAGCAGGAACAGCAAAAAACTGACTTGTGTAATTGCTGTTGCAAAAGAGGCTTGCAGCTTCTATCCAGCCTGTAAGAAACAGCTGGTGTGCCAGAATAAGATAGGCAAACATTTAATGTAGCTTCTCTTACTCCTGTATGAATTTTTACTGTCTCAAAGGAAGGAAAACTATGACATACCATAGTAACTTTTCTCCCTGCAGGACCTGACATCGAAGTTGCATTGGGTGGATATATAAACTTGTACACTATAAACATATATGCTATTTTCATAGAATACCCTGAATATATCTAACTGCTTGAAATGGTTAGGTGCTGATGTCAGCTCTAGTTTGATATGTTCTCAACAGCCCTCAAGGCAGCAAAGTAGGGTAAATGATATATTCTTCAGATATAAGAGATTTTGCATTTCTCTTGAAACAGAAATTTGGAAGGTTTTTGTGATCTTCTCCATTCATTCTCCTGTTTTTTTGTTACTATAATTTTCTGTCTACCACTCACATGATATGGTTAAAACATGAAATTAATTCATGAAGCTCCTTAAGCTGCTTGTCCCCATCTTGCCTTTCCTCCTGTTTCGGCAAGATCATAATACAGTGTTATCTGAGGCTCAGTTCTGCCTCATGGCCCCCATATCCTCATGGCTTGGTTTTCTCTTGATCATTTTGATTAATATTTGTTTCCCTTCAGGTGCAAAGCACTGCCACAATATCCTGCTGTCTGCAATTATCCCAGCTTCAATTTCATTTGAAACCCCAGCTTTAACTCTTCAACTCCTTTCTCTGTGTGCAAGTAATTTAATTCCTTTTGGAATTAATACATATTATGCTGTTCCTTGCCTCTTTATGGGGACACTACCTTATGCTCATTCTTCACCCCAAAATCCCCAACAGATACAACAGCCAGAGGCTGTGTTCCATACCATCCCTACGGCATTCAGGCATCATGAAGTGCCCTCTGTCCTGACCTACATCAGCTGATTAAGGTCTAGAGTCCTTTGTCGGGTAGGATATACTAAGGACAAGATAATCTCTCAAATCAGAGGTTAGATTGCACCACATTTACCTGCACATCCTTGCTCTGACTCATGCCTGTACACAGAGTTACACGGAAGCCACAGCCCTCTCTGGCCAAATCAAGACTTGTTTGTGTCTTGTTTGTCAGTCTTGATTGACCGCAGATTTTAGAGACAGCAGATTATATGTGATAGTACTTATTGAATCTTACTCCTTGGATCTACACTCCTATTGTGGTTTTTACATGAAAGCAAACAAGGAGAAGACTCTGACTGCATTTGGACACTGACCATTGGAAACTATCCTAATTCACTGCTGCCTCCGAGCTGAAATGATCTGAGCTACTGATACAAATTCTTCTATCCAAATTCTCAAGGAAATACTTGAAGTTCAAAGAGAGGGATCTTGTAGTTAGGAAAGCAATGAAAGGGATAATGTGACAACTGCAAGTAACTGTGGAGATTGAGAAGATCTCACAGCTTTTGATCACTTGTGGCTTAAATTTTTTTTCAAAAAATCCAAGGAGGGAGGAATCTGCCTGTGACTTTCTTTCAAGTTGCCCTCTTCTCTACAGCATGTTCTTTCATGTTTGCAGGTATTGCCTTGAAATTCTGACAGCTTGGCAGACAAAATATCTTTTTAACTACAGTTTATCCTCATCAAGGTTATTGTAAGGTGTTTTTGCATGAAATTAAATTATTCTGTTTCTGTAGAAGTGGAGAATTACTCCAGGCCCTTTGTCCAAGTCTGAGTGTTGATACCATTCCCTTTAAACTTTCCTGGCTCTGTGTTATGATCTCATTCTATCTGTTTCACTTGCTCAAGAGCTTAAACAGGGGTTTTCTTAAATCTTTTCAAAAATCAGTTTGCAATCAAAAAGATTTGTACTGGAATAACTTCCTATTGCTGAGTCTGAAGGGTTTTTCTCAGCTAGAAATCCAGGTAACTTCCAATATTACCTATTTGTTCTTCCTTTTAAACTTAAATTAAAATGTAACATTACTGTATGACCACAAAAAAAACCTTGACAGTTTGTAAACTAAGAAGCAGTAATAAAGTAATGGAACAGTAATAAATATATTTTCCAAACTTTGTGGCACACCTCAAAATCCTTTCGCAATTAGGGAAAGCTGATTTGACAACTCCCTTTCCAAATAAATCTCTACTATTTTTCCTTCTACCCATTGTCTATAATGTTTGTTCATAAGATTTCTTCCTAGTAAAATTCTAGTAAGAGCCTAAAGCTTCATTACCCCCTCCACTACAACACACAGTTTAGGAATGAGGAACAACTTCTGTCTGCTAAAACAAAGCCATGAGAGAGCAGTTTCCCTTGGTAAGATTCTTTCAATGCAGTGGGGAAAAGAAGGAAAGCCCCTTGCTCCATTACTTGTCTGTTTTCTTTTTTCTCATTCATGGGCTGGTTTTGTCTGACTGGAAACCCAGTAACAGAGATTAATTGTCCTCAAGCAGTTTGGGTTATAGACTAGCGGCAGAAATAAGTAGTTCATTCTATTTCTTATCAACCTTTTTTTTTTTTTTACTATGAAGAAGGACTGAAGATTAATCTTCAGTGATTTGCTGTACCTATACACATATAGAAATTATAGAACCTATAATTTGACTTTTTGTTTCTATAATATGAGACTCTCTGGGAAACATATATCCCTGAAGTGCAGAGAGATAACCAGGTGTTTAGGATGTGGCAATGGATAGGGAGGCATACTCCATGTTTCAGCATAGTGCTATTTAGAAATCTAGTTTTGGGGAAAAAAACAAACTCACAAGACCACTACTACCACACATACTCCAGATTATGAGAACTGAGAAGCAGATTTTTTGCCTCTTCCATCCCTCCCCTCTCAGCACTAACTGAGCAACACCTGTAAATCTCACCTGCAGGCAGAGGAACAAAACCATTCCTCCCATGAGGGGCAGAGGAAGGGAAGAATGAGAAATATGATGTTAGTGAGACTAGAACAGGGGCTTACAGGGAGAGAATCAGTCCTGCCTGGACTAGGAACCTGGAGGTACCAGTCTCTTCAGGAGCAAACAGGGCTGCCTGCAGACCCTGGCATCAGCTGGCTCTCCAGTTCCCTGGCAGTGGGACTGAGTGAGTCAGACCAACCATCACAGGTATTTAAGATTAAAGGATTTGGATTTTATACACATTTTGTATACATTTTGATTCATCCTCTTATGATTAGCATTAAATACATTCACTAGGATAGTCTACCAATTAGAAAGAGAAGAGCCCACTGTCAAACTTGGTTCTTGACCTGCCTAACCTCCAGTTTTTCAGCCTTAGAGTTTTGAACTCTATGACTTAGTGGAAGTGGAATATTTAGTTATTTCAAGTAAAGTATTTTGATGATTTAGCCATAATGTTGCACTCCAAAAGGCTGGGGACAACCAATTAGACAACAGAACATTAGAAGCATTAGAACAGAAACACAGAAACTAAATTCAAAGCAAGCAGGCCAGTTATTGTTTCCTACCTCTGAGGATAGATGATCCAAAAAGTGCCTGCAGGATGAAAGTGCTTGCAGGTGTTGGGTATTGTTCTTCTGAAAAATCTAGAAGTGAAATTTAATTCCAAATCAGTTAACATTGAAGGTTATTAAAAAGAGATGGGTTCGTTCTTCTGACATGCTTGACAGGCTTGAGAAAGCATGTAATCTTTGCTTTCCTTTCACACTGTGTGCCTAAGCAAAGGATGCTTTCTGTGAATAGCTTCCTTCTACCTTTGGACTCAAAAAGATAATGGATAAAAAAAGGTATAAGATCACAACCTCAACTTAAGCCTACAGTACTTCTCAGTGTTTTCAGGAGATCAGCATAAATCTTTGTCCCCTAAATTGCCTCACCACAAGTAACATAGGTAAAACAGAATTAAGACCCTTGGCTGAGTAAGGAATGTATTAATTTATTTTGTAAAGAAGGATATGGTGCAAAGAAAATATCATTCAAAGTTTTAAAAATGTAGACTCAGAGTAGATCTCATAATATCAAGTGAAAAAATTCCCATTAACATAAATATTTGATCATCACTCTTTATTACAAAAAGACAAGGATACAAATGTCCCCATCTATCTGTTACAAGTTTCCACATAAATTATTACATGCTCTAAGAAACTATCATACTTTTACTTTAGATCTTATTGTTGCCAGATTGTTCCCTTGTATATTGGTTAGAATACTTATGTCAGATCCCAAGTTTACAACTCAGAATTTGTCCCATGGAGCTGAAATTCCCCATGAATTTTTGTTTCCTTTTTATAATGAGCTTTTTGCTGTGCTTGAAGACAGAAATTGTTTCCTATAAAGACACTTGCCAAGTTAGCGTATGATTAATCTATACTTACATCAGTTAAAGAAAGCGCTAAAGAAACGTTTGCCTCCAAGGAATGCCACAGTTACAGAACAGTTCCTCCAGAAGATAAAAGCTGTGACATTACATGCACGGACTCCTCTCAATCAGAAGATTCCCCAGAAAAACAAACCTTTTGTGAATCAGTAAAGAGACAGGAGGCTGCTGGGTATCCTCTGCTATGCTGACACTCAAGAGAAAGGATGAGAAAGTGAAGAACTTCTTCCTTCCCTCCTAGTGAGCAAAACGGGCTCTGACAGCCAAGCCCTCTGTCCACAAGCTGAATTTCAGTCAGTGCATGGCTGATGGGGGCAGGAGAGGCATGACTGCCCTCCCAGTGGGCTAGAGACTGCTCAGGGCTCACTCTGTCCCTCTTGTGTACAGTAACCAAATGCATCACAAGACACACCTCTCTGTAACCCAAGAAAGCTCTTACTATGCCCTGCACATTTGCTCCCTGCAGTGCAGGGGTAACTACTTAGCCTTAACTCCTCAGGAGGGAAGCCAAATAGTATGTAAGGAACAAAGTCAGCTGATGAGGAGGAAATATACAGTAGATAAGATAATCTGTTACCTTAATATTAAGCCATTAATTGTACTAGAATAAAGCTGAAAGAAGAAAGGTCAGTGAGGTAAGTCCTCAGAGAAAAGAAACATTTATTTGCTTCATTTCATTGGTTTTCATGTCAGACAGTCTTTTTTTCTGCAATAAAAGCCTTAAAAAGACAATAAGACCTGTCTTAGAAGACTTTTGTATTAAGGAAAAACTAAAAAAGAACAGGCATTTTATATTAGGTATGAATACATTTATATAGAATTACTACTCATTGAAATACCCAATTCTGTACTTGCTGTTTTTCATTCAATCATACCTTACAGAGCATTTTGAAGAACACACAAACTGAATATTTAAAGAATTGACTCATCTGAGAAACTTTATTCTTAATCTTTAGTCAAATGGATACTAATAAATTTAGTCAATTTGATGCTAACTCCAGAATCTAGTTGTTTTTCTCAGAACTCTTTTTAAAGCACTGTCTTTCTTTGCCTGAACTCTACTGGAATTCAGCCTTGGGTTCACAATTATCGCAGCAACTTCCTCAGACTCAACACCATCCAGTCAAAGTGACCACACAGTTCTTGATTAGGCACTGACAGAGGACACATTGTTGTATTTACATTAATGCCTCACTTAAGGGTCTAAGTGTGCTTCCTCTAGCATCTGCCAGACCTCCTGGCTTGGATCCAGGAGACTGTAATAGCAATGCCAGTAACACTTATGGGTGATACACCCTTTTTTCCCAAAGAACCATTATCATTGGTATTAAATATTTACACAGTTGTGACTACAAACCCCAGGTTTGGCATTCTGCTTCACAATTCAGTAGATAAAGAGCTTCTTCTTAGGGATTTCACTGCACTTGGAGTAAAGAAATTAATATGAGAAAAACAAACAAAGTAAGAAAGGGCAAGTCCCAGTAAGTCAGTCATACAACACACTTACATATTATTCTGCTGGAACTTTCTGACCAGACCAGTATGGGATCATTCTAAAACATCTGTGACGTATTTCAGAAAGTAGTGAACAGTTTGTGCTAGTTTTCAAGACTGTGGCTGAGCCATGAGGTATTTGCTGAGGAGTTTTCATCTCAGGACTATGCAAATGCTTTGAAGACAAACATATACCATGGACAGTGAGTCACAAAGTGTGCTGTCCCTTGTAACCACGACAGAGCTTCAGAGATTTACAGCTCAGAAACCTGCTGTGAGGACAACACCAGCTGCCATTCTTTGTGGGAACAGACTAACACCCACTGCCTGTTTGGTTTTCCTACAAAAATTTAGGGCGTTAATGTTTCTAGCAATGTCACTGTAATCCCCTGTAAAAGCATTAAGAAGGGGGAAAATTTGCTTCAGTCTCTTACTCAGCATAAGAGCAGCCCCATTCCTCTAGTGGAATGGGGCTGGATTAGTGGAGACTTGGAAAGGCACTGCTGCAACCTGCCCTGAAAAATATGGTACTTAGTGTACAGGAATGGAGACAATGTTCCCTGGGGGAAAAAGTGTAGCCAAAAGAAAGCTTGAGGCTGCGGCAGAGGTGTCCATGGCACTCCAGTACAGAGCCTGGTTCAGAGCCTTGGAGTCAGTCTCACCACACAGGGTTAAAGAAAGACTGCTTTTGGTGTGTTTTTTGTAGAGTGTTACAGTTCTAATCCCTTCAGCCACTCAAGAGCAGCCTACAGTCTGTGTCTTGGGCTAAGCAAGCCTCTGAAAGTCACTGGAGTGAAGAGGTCACTGAAGCTGCTCCTCTGACTCATGTCCATGGCTGCCTATTTTTGTCAGGTCTGATCCTAACTGCTGCATTGAGGGATGCAGTAAATGTACATGGTTAGAGACATTTTCAGTGTCCTTAGAGCAGATTCCTAGTTGATACTATTTCTATCACCTCAGCTGGAACTGAGTGCTATGGTTACTGCAGAAGCAGCCTACAGAGTTGCCTAATGTGTTTAGGGCTATCCAGTTGACGCAACTGAGTTTAAAATAAAATTGGGCTTGACTTTATAAAGTCAATTTTTAAACTTCCGATTCCATCTAAGTTCTCTGATGAATTTAACCTAATATGTGAAATAAACCCCCTTATAATCTTGGTAATCTGCAGCCACCAAGTGATCATTATTCCACCCTGGAGCCGGATTTACAGGAGATTAGAGTGGAGTGTCTCCAAGCTGGCTCAGAGACAAAAGGCAGTATTAGGCAGAGCAGCCCACAGCAGCCCAGTGTCCACAGAGCTGCACGTGGCAGGGCACAGGACAGAACCACACCTGAGACCTCACCTGTCACAGTGGGCTGGGAGCGTGTACCAGCTCACTGTGCAGGTGCAGGAGTCTCACCACTGTGCTCCTACAGGCACTGCAGAAGTAGCTGCATATTGAAAAAAATAGGCTGTGCACAGACTGCACTGAAATAAGTCTTAAGTTTTCCTATTGGCAAGACCATATGGTAAAGGTGCTGAGCTGGTAGGGTAAGGATCAAGGGCTGCTAAAACCACACTCGTCAAGTTAAACTGAGCTTAGATATAACCTGGAAGGACATAAACCACAGCTGAAAAAATATAAGGTGTTCAACCTAGTGATTAATCTCTGATCTCGAGATAGAGCGTGCCGATGCACTTGATGACTCCTGTACTGAATGACTTCTCTGTGGAAATGTACGAGAACTTAATTAGAGAACCAAACTTTGATGAAATGAAGAATTTTAATGGACTTCAATATTCACTCAAGTATTTGCAGACCAGCCACAAGTTCTTATTTTCCACAGGGAATCTTTTTCTGTATATATTTGAACCTTAGGCTGAACCAGAACAAGCCATACTTAATCCTGGAGCACAGACCAAGGAGAGGATGATAACTAGAAACCCTGCAAGATAAGTAAAAGCCCAAACTTGTTTTCAGTGTGTAATATTTATACTTTGAACAATTGAAGATCTGGCCTTTAAAATTTAATTGGTTTCTGAACCATATTAACTCTGCAAAAATATTTACTTGAAAATATAAAAAGCACAAGACACATCCATTATTTCATAAGGCAACATCAGTTTAAAAGATATTTCTGCTCCTATTAGTATTTGCATTGTTTGTTGTTTTTTCCACTTCTTAGGAAGCATATCCACCCCTAAAGCAGAGTTTAGTCTTGAGGAATTCCTTTCTAACAGTACTCTCTGATCCTACTAAATACATGCTAATGTGAGAGGTAGCAGCACTAGACTAGACAATGCTAATAAATATACTCCATGTGATGAACTAAGGTTTTGTGAAATACAAATATGCCTCTGGGATTTTATGCCAAATGCTAAGTTTTATTCAAGAATAAATTGTGGTTAATTATCTGTCTCAAAGGATGGCAGTTCTGGAGTTCTTATGGCTAATTCAAACAACCATAATATCAGTTATTCAGCAGTGAGAGTAGTTAGAGAGATATCCAAAGGAAAAGACCATCCTGGAAGTTGTCTGAGTTCTGTGGGCAGTTAAAGGAACATAAACTTTTCATAGCTTTAAGATATTTTATAATAAAATAAATTTTTTTTAAAAAGTTTATCATTACTTAACAGTGTTTAATTTTTTGACCTAGAAGCTATACCCTGAGTTATTTGGACAGAATAATGGAATAATGGATGTAAAGATAGACATACAAATGGAAGAAACACCGAGAATTTGATGTGTGCCTGTGCCAAGATAATTGTTGTCGATATGTTAAAAATATATGCAAATCCAATAAATTAATCTAATAAAATTAAAGACAAAAATATATTTATGGGGAAATCAAAGTGATTATAAGAATACAGTATTAGCCAGCTCATAGGGAGTCTGGACATACAAGCTTTAAATAGATCACAAACTATTATATATATATATATATATATATATACACACTACATTTATATACAGGTGAAGAGGGCACAAAATGAAGACAGCACAAACCACCTACCTCCCCCAGACACACGTATACTCTTCTCCTAACTAGCTCAGAATGCCCCAATTCAACATCAGCTTGTAAAATACACAAATATATGGATAAAAAACAACACATCTAAAAAATTTTAGATATATTATTCTATATCTACATTTTTTTAGATTTATTATTCTACTTACTAAGGTCTTAATTCAGGCTGAAATTTATTCTCTTACTCATTCTTTCAACAAGTCTTCAGTTTTTCCTCTTCATCATTGCCAACCCTCTTTTATACTGTTTGTTCTAAGAGTGTTAGTCCATCCTTAATTCAGATAAACTGACTAATTAAGCAAAGCTGTTCAACTGCATTCCTCTGCTCAATTGTTCCTGGAAGGGGAAGAACTCAACCCCACTCTGAGAGAAAAGTTCACACTTTTGTGACTGTTGGGAAAAATGGAACAATTTCCTTGAACATTTTCCTATGAATATTGCTCTTGAAAAAAAATATTAAAATATCACGTGAATTATATTCAATTTAAAGAAAGAAACTATATACTTTTTGCCTTTTATTCAGTATTTTCAAAAGTTCTCTGGTTCCAAATGAAGAAAAATTAGGTAAACATGCCCTCTAAGAAATGGTTTGTCAATGGTTTATCAATGGTTTAGAAACTTGATAAGATAATCCTGATTTCTTTCATAATACCTCTTATATTTCAGCATTAGTCTAGGGTAGGGGTTTAGCTACTCTGAGATATAAATACAGGTCTTTAAATTCAAACAGCCTAGATAAATTCCCAAACTAGATTCTCAAAGAAAAATTACATCTCTGAGATCTTTCAATAAGTTGTTAGTTTAATTCTTTATTATTCAGAGTGATTTCTACATGAGTGAGTGTTGGTCTTAAAAAGTGATTACAGGAGAGATGCTAATGGCAGCCTCAGCAGTAAGTCAAAGGGATGTGATAATGGATGATTTGGCATTTGCTGTGTGGCCTCTGCAATACCCTGTCAAGCTCTGGGTCCCCTGGGACAAGAGAGAGATGTGCAGACGGATGGAGCTGCTTGGGGTATTGGAACATCCAGCAGAGAGGCAGAGTCTGAAGGAGTTCAGTCTGGAGAAGTCAAGGCTTAGGAGTGAATTTAATTACTGTCTTCCATGACTTGAGAAAAGGGGAGGTGAGAAAGGACATGAACAAACTCTTCTCTGAAGCAGAAAGGGAAATTCTGGTTGTATATATCAAAAGATAATGTTCTCAATGGTTGATTTTAAGAGGTACTCAGAGAAGCTTCTGAGAAACCTGTTTTAACATTGAAGTTAGGTCCACACTGTTGCTCCAGAAATCTGGCCTAGATGAAGCCCAGAGGTCTCTTTAACCTAAATTATTTCCTGATTGTATGACAAAAAAAAATTTAATAGTCACAGACTTTGACAACATAAATTATACAAATTCCCTTAAGTAAATAAATTATACTACCAAAATTGCTCTCTAATCAGCATATTTCACTTTATTTTAGGTCTTTTCCTGTCTATAAAGACCAAAAAAAGCAATCAGACTAATAAAATAAATGAAAACATTGTCATACTGAGAACTGCCTCCTGTAGCTCCAGTCCAAACCTCTAGTCAATGGCCAGCATGAGGATAATACATATGCAAATCTTGACTATTTCTGATTAAGTGTAGAAATCAAATCCAGTATTGAGGTCAACACATTAACAGCCGCAGAATATGTCAGGCTATTTGTCATTCCCCACTGTGCTTTGAGCTGTTGAATTTCTGACTAACACATATGTAAAGCTCACTGTCATAGGAACTTCCCACATTTGGAAGAAATGGTTAATTTGTTGTCTATTCCTGGATTTCATTCTTCCAAACATATTCTGCCTGTCATAATTGTTGTGCTTTTTTTCTGTCATACATGATATGCCTAAAACAAATAGTCCCTCAGTGATATTTTCTTTTAATCTTGAATTTTGCCAAGGTGAACTGATAATTTTAGAACTCTTTTTTAACCTCCATAGCCAAGTCAGTAGTTTGAGAAGTTAGTTCCAGGCAACTCCCAAAATTATTCTAGAAGTAATGGATTCAATCATACATTTAAACTACAAAGTCCTTTAAAATATAGGAGATGAAGGATAAGGATGTATATCCCAAATTGGTACTTAAATTACTTTCCATACCATTTAGTAATCTAAAAGACAGAAATATCTGCTCATATTAGACAGAACACAAAGACATAATCCACTGTCAACAAAATCCAGCTCAATTAAGTTTGGGCAAAAGGGTACTGAAGATTAGAGTTACCAGTTCTTGTGATGGTAAGGAGCAGCACAGGGACCTCAGGCAGGTGCAAAGAAGAGCATTTATTGCCAGAAACTCAGCATTTTAAAGCAGTTAGCCAGTTTATCAGTTTACATAGTTTTAAGGCAAAGCAAGTCCAAGTCAACCAACCACCATACACCACGGTGTGGGCATGCGAGATTCACAGCACATTTGTCATGTCTCTCACATCTCTATTCGAGCTAAGTCTTCCTCCCAGAGCTCCCTTCTACTTAGCCTAGGTAACAGGTCTGAGCCATGCTACAAGTAAAGCCTTACCCATTGGTAGCAAATGCTTATAGATTAGACTGTGTTTGTCATGTCTTTGATATATTTTAAACGCAGCATAGATTCCATGACCTTAAGTAATGTTTTGTTTCTGCTCCATTTTGTAGCCCGCCTGCACTGCAGATAAAGCCAGTTATTGGTACAATTGGTAACACAGCCTGTGGTAAAGGTTTAGAAATAGTCTGGATGTTGGAGTTAGATAACAAGTATTAAGACTTTTCGTATTATGAGTTATTTTGACTGGAGCAGCTCACAGAAAGGAAGTCAAGATCTTTTCTACCCTAATGCTAATGCTGGTTTAATCTCTTGTGATTATCTAGCTTACTCAATTGGAGAGTTATTTTTCATTTTCTTTTCTTTTATGCTATTTGTGTTTTTAGTCTTCTCCCTGCCTAATCCAGCTACATTTAATACTGTTTTCATATCCTCATCTCCACCCTTCCCTGGAGCTGGGCACCAATATATCACACATGCTTACGAAGAGCTCTTTCCACTGAATTCCTGACCTTTCTAATACAGAATTACCCAGTTGTCCTTGGCCACAGTGGTCTTAAGGGTCTTTTCCAACTTATGTGATTCTGTGATAAGCATGAGGTGGGGATGATGGCCCTCTTGG
This sequence comes from Petroica traversi, assembly GCA_025920805.1. Taxonomy (NCBI): domain Eukaryota; kingdom Metazoa; phylum Chordata; class Aves; order Passeriformes; family Petroicidae; genus Petroica; species Petroica traversi. The sequence continues at coordinate 21,332,803 of JAHLSL010000015.1, read as the reverse complement.
CTGCCAGAAGCAATATTTGGATTTTGTGTATAACAATGTGGAATTGACCGGAAAACTTCTCCCTTTGATAGAAACAAACCTATATGGACCTTCAAGTACCTTTTAAATTCAGGAAATCTTCAGGATGAGAGATTACACATATATTAGAATCTTGATTTACATACAATTTAAGTACATGAATAATGTTACCCTAATCAACAAACCTTGTTTAGAGATGAGGAAATTGAGGCATAGCAATTGTAAAGTCCACAATTCTGATATTCACTATAATGCCACACTGCACAAAGACTAACTGGACAGAGGTTTAAAGGCTATAAGCACTTACTGGCCTGTCCTGCATTTCTAGCTTAAAGTGTCTCTTCTGGGCATATAAAAAAAAAGAAAACTAAGTTCAAACTCAAAATCAGAGTGTCTCTCTCAAAAAAAAAAAAAAAACAAAAACCAAACAAAAAAAACCCAACCTAAACTGAACTAAAAGTGTAAAATACCGTGTATGAAAAAAATAAAGCAAAGTGAAAGCCAAAGGTGGAAATATGACACTCAGATTAAGAAATAGGTTTTTGTTCAAATTTGAAGTACAAGCCAGAAAAAATGCCTACTACTCATTAAAGACCACCCCAACACCTCTCTCTTGAGAAGTCATGTGGAACTACAACAGCATGCCATGAACCATTAAACTGTGAAAAAATAAACAACAGAGGTTCTGAGTCCCCTCTTGGGCTCCTTTCAAATCCTGCTCCTCTGGTTTGTGGATGTTGGATTTCTCCTGATTTGTCAGAAAATAGCTTGGGAGGGTCACTTGGAGGATCAGAGCACTGGTGTCTGCACAACCAGGGCTTCTAGAGAAATCCTTGGCATCCTTCCTCAGCCTCCTGTGAACACACATTAATTTTCTTTGATGCTGCCAGTGCACATATGTTATATTTTTTTCCTTTGTTTCCCTCTCAGAAAGGGATGTCCCTATTTCATGCAGGTCTGTTTTCTGCTCCAGGGGGAGAACTCCCAGGGTACTGTGCCTTCTCGCACAGCATGCAGAGTAACATGTCTGATTTTTCCCTTAAGGATAGAGACACAGTAGAGAAACTGAGGAAGATTATGCCAGGAAATATTGTCTAGACTTCATACACCTCTGTTTTCAGTCTGTGCAGGCTGCTTCCATTTATGAGTAAATCATGGTCATCCTTTGACTACTTCAGTGTCTTGCTTCCATATGGAGCTTCTTCATTCTTCAAATTCACTTCTCATCCATACAGACCAAGTGACCTATTTTTTGTGTTTAACAGCCATGATTGAGTGGTGATAATTTCCCTTGATTATCTGTAGATGTGACTCACTGGATATTAGGGCACATTGTGAGCAATCTGACATGGTATTTGCTTCCTCCTAGAACTCAGACTGGTTAGTCAGATTCAGCATTTGTAAAGACATAAGAAAACATGTTTACTAGAAATGTAACCGTTTTTATGTTGCACATGAGTCTTAGATGTGTCTAAGAAAATATAGGCACAAGTTAATGCAATTATCAGGCTGGAAACACCCACGGTTCCCTAAAATCTAGATGCTGTTGCTATGGGCTGGCTGGGCTACTTGTCTGGTGAGCTCAGAGCTGACAGTGTTGGTGGTGCATTCACTCATATTTTACTCAGATTCAGAAGTTAATGTTGAATGTACCACTGACATTCCTGGGTGATCTTTCAATATATGTACTAGGCTTTAGTCTTTAACTGTAAAATCATATACTGTTTCAATTCTACAGTACAGTTATTCAATCTCTCACCAGCCTTGACCTTGTATTAGTGGTTTAATATTGAGCACCAGGAGGGTGTCTTTTTTTGCAAAAAGGTAATTTTTGAGAGCCACAGAACAGCCCAGGTTGGAGGGACATCAGAAAACTGTCAGATCAGCCCATCATGAGAAAGGGAGCCCAGGTGAGATTGTCTAGCACCCTGTTCATTTGCACCTTGAAAACACCCAGTGATGGGAACTCCACCACATGGGGATGCTATTCCTATAATTAATTGTACTCACTGGGAAAGATGTCTTTCTTATATGGAAAACTCCCCTGGAACAACTGCTGTCCTTTGACCCTTCTCTATGTGGCTCCTTGAGAAGGGGGAGGCTCTGCTCTCTTTGAAGGCATGCTTCAAAAACTAAAATTTTGTGGTGAAGCTCTTTCCTAAATCTTCTCTTTTCCAGGGAGAAAAGACCTAACTCCTTCCGTCTTTCCTCCCAGGGCAGATTTTCCAACATTTTGATCATTAAATGTATCATTTCAGAATTATAATCACCAGGCAAGCAAAATACAAAACATTTTGAATCAAGTCTTGCTTGCTGCTGTTGCATAACAAGAATAACACACACCGATTTTGTGTGAATCTGGACTTCTTTACTATCCATTGTCCTTCTGGTAACAGCTTTCCAAACACAGTTATTAGTAATGAAATATTCTAGATTTCAGGTTAAGATACAATGTGTATGACTAATTGTTTTTTTGTTGTGGGATCAACAGATTTTGCCAGAACATAAAATATAATTAATATTATAAATTGCCCCATAAAACAGTCATGTAATAGAGCTCAAGGAGAGAAAAATAGGAAATGACAACATTTATACATTGAAATAGATACAAAAAGAGTTAGTGCTGTGTTTTTATATAAATATTTCAGCCCCATTTTATTGACAATAAAACCATAAACTTTGCTTGCTGTCTCATGACATATAAAATTCTTCCCTTTGACATCAACAACCATACACACAAATTACACTTGAGCTTCTGTTCATAAAAAGTGATTCCTCATTTGTACTTTTCCATGAGATAACAAATGCAAATTGCAGCTGACCTTCATCTCCTATTTTCAGATTAAGACTAAGAACAATCCTTCAGCTTTGGTGGAAGACACCAGGATTTTGTCTGAGAATAGTTTGGGACTGGAGCTTCATGGAGGTTTTATTAAATAGCAGATTATAGACTTTCCTTCTAGATTTTACAAATTACTGATTAATGAAGTATCTAATTCATTCTCATTGAGTTTTTATCAATTTAGGTCTGAAAAGATCCCTTGTGGAATAACTTGCAAGTTGAGGAAGTTTGGTACAGCATTTTAGCATGTTAGATTCTCTAGACTTATCATCTTCTATGGCTTAATACGTCGTTATATTTTGCATATTACAATAAATTGTTTTAATATTTAATTACAACCATGTGTTGCAAATCTAATCAATATTAAAGTATATAATTCACTTATACATTGCATTATATAATGCATTTTTTAATGTTGCATCTTACAAATGTTACAATGTATTCTGGGAAATAAAGATTCAGTTTTCATCTGCAGAATTCAAATTATTGGCTGACTCCTACAATTTCCTGCCTGTTACTTTAACGTCATTTGACTCTAAAAAGATCAAGATAGAAATGAAAGGGGTCTACGAGCATAGGTAACTATATTTTTCAGCCTTATGGGACAGTGAAACATTTCTCCAAGTCATTGAAAATAATGCAAGGAGATTACTGTTATGTCAGCTCTCCAGGTAAGTATTTCAATATTCTGGATGAGTTTCCTAGCTGAATATTCCTTAAGAAGATACTACCACCAACTCCTCAGAAGTTTTCAGCCCCTCCCCAGGCTGCAAGCCCTTGTTTTCCCAAATTACAATCCTGTCTCCAGTTTCCACCTGAGGCACAAGAGTCCTTGAGTCAACTACCCATCCCCAGGTCTAGTAATAACACCTCAAACTGACACAGTCCTCTTTAAAATTTGAATTCTCTCATTTACTGATGATCTTGGGTTTAGAGACGACGGATGTAAAAAAGCAAATGAACAGACAGCCTCTGGATAGAACAGCATTTTTTATGCTCAGGATAGGAACAAGAAAGTAAAGATCGTTTAGAAATGGGTCCCCTTTCCAAAGTGCAATGATCTGTTCACCCTTCACATCTGATTCTTTTTCAGAAGCCAAGAAAAGCCAGGTCCAACTCCTTTATCAGGTTGCTCTAAGCACAGCTTAATTCTCCACTGAACTTTTGTCTGGCTGAGAACCAAGCCCTCTTTATTATTTTTATTCTCTCTCAGCAAATTCTTCCTCTGCCAGATATACTCCTTTCTTTGCTGACATCTACTTTTTTTGTCCGTCTCTTGAGTATGTCCTATTGCTCTAAGGCCTTTTCTGAGGGAAAAACTGGGTTTTTTCAGATTTGTGTGAACTCCTGATAATTCAGGTACTTTGTCACAAGGCAATTGTTAATATTTTTTTTCCTGTAGTAGGAGTACTGTTTCACAATGACTGAGGCAGCATCACTGAATGGGGCTGTTATAGGGTTTGGAACTGAAGGAGAACTCGGGGATTAGGGGAATTACAAATGTAAACATATATTACTGTAAATCAGGTGGCAACAGTAGACTGATGTAGGGACCAAGACAGCACAGTGTGAGATGTTTTGCCTGGGTCTTTATTCAAGCCCGGGTTCAGAAACGTGATAATTTAACACTGCGTGAAGAAAAGAATCTGGTTCGAATTCTCACAGTCCATCTTAAAAAATATATATGTAAAATTAAGTGCTTCTTAGTTGTAGAGTAACTCCTCATAGAGTTTATAGGGCAGAAACTACACTGTAAATAGAAGGGAAACCACTCACATTGCTACTTGTTCAGCTTTTAATAGGCTTCAATGTTCATGTGTATTCCTGAAGATTTGTAGTAATAAACTACCAAGTAAATTATTTAGGGGGAAAAAAAGGAGCACTGCCCTTTACTCTGTCTATCTGCATTGAAAATGCACTTTTAGAGATGCTGCAGTCAGCAAAGGGCTCGTAGGTGCACGCCTGACACTGAACAAATAGGATCAAGGTGTAAAAGTTTATCTGCATTATTAGTAAAATTGTTCATCCCCTGTTTCAGCTGCTGAGTCTATTAGTCAGAATGATAATGTCAGGAATGCTTTACTGCAATATTTTTGGAAGAAAGCCCAGGTTAAGAGATTAGAGATTTGTACAAGCCTTGGCCATATGATTTCTCCCTGAAATGAAATTCTCTCCATTAATATATCTTCTTATCTCCTGCCCTTCTTATACTAACAAAAAACCTCTTCAGTGGTTTTTGATATCCTAAAGAGCACTCCAGTGACTGTGTTGTGGTCCCTCTGCAAACAAAGCAGAGGGAGTTACCTTCGTAATTTTCTCCTGGTTCACAATGAAAGTTTAGTCCAAACAAACATATTTTCAGAAATTTTCAATTTAAAGAAAATCTATCAGAGTGTTCCTGCCAAACAAATGAAGTCATCCAGAAAATTAAAATAAGCCATATTTTAAGAGAAATATGACAGTACTTTTTCGGGGTTAATAGAAGAGTAACAGACCTGTTACTCTTATATAACAGACCTGTTACTCTACTCTTATTGAATAGGTAGAATGTGTCTCTGAACATAGGAAAATGAGGTAAAACTTTACTGTGAGGGTGGCTGAGCACAGGAACAGGCTGCCCAGAGGGAAAATGGAGTCTTCTTCTCTGGAGATGTTAAAAAGCTGAGCACAATCCTGAGCACTATGTCCACTTCTTGAGCAGGGAGGTTGGACTAGTGGTCCCTTCCAACCTTACCCATTCAGTAATTCTGTGACTCAGATCTACATCCATCTCTGCTACTTTCCTTGGGGCATTTCCACCACATCACATGGGTTGAATTTCTTTCCTCTTACACAGAGTAAATGACACAAATAGCAAATACAAACATCAAGGAAACAATAAGTACCCACTCCTTTTTCCAAGGAGTAATGCAAAGACTACATATTAGTTTCAGGAAACAAGTGCCTGGGGAAGACCTTTTTATCTACCTTATACAACTCTGAATGTCTTGTGGCTGGATATCATGACATCAAGATCCTCTGAGTGGCTTTGATCTACGAATTCTAATCCTACCAGCAACAGATCTCATTTCATCCTGTTCTCTTGTTAAAGACAAATCTGCTGATGCCAAAATGGCTGTGACAGCCAAGGGGCAGAGGCAGTGAGTTCCTGATTAAATTATTACCCTTTTTTAAACATTAGAATATTTTAAAAATGCCAGAAAACACTGGAATAAATAAACACTAAAATAAAGTTAGTGACATTTTCTTAATCTGGTCTGAACCAGTCTTTTCTTACAAGGTATTTGTTATATATTATAGTTAATGTCCACTTCAAGCCATCTTGCAAGGATAAACATTATGAATGAAAGTGAAGAACACAGAATTAAAATAGAGATTAGGCAAAAATATAAAATTAGGTATTTTTTATTTAAGAACACAAAATGCAGATCTTCTAGATTGCTCAAATGCTGTTGTTCAGCAAGGAGAAATTTCCATGAGTTCACATTAAGTTGATGTTTGCATGCTTCACTAGGTTCTAATTTGTATAAATGAAAATTGCTCTTTAAATAGCAACAGTAAGGTTAAAAGAGGACAAATTTCAACATAATAGCACGTTGGTGTAGGGCTGTCCATATTCTCTGTCAATATGAGGAATATTCTCTCTCTAACTGCAGCAAATGGCTGTTGTGACAGACACAGCACCAAAGAGGCTGGGCAGTTACAGGAGCAGGAAATTTCCACAGAATTGGCAAGTCAGATTTAATCATAAGACCTCCAAAAGTGAGTGTTACTGGACAGAAAGCATGGGTAGTGAAGTTGGAAATAAATAATTCCACATAAAGTCTTCTAGTGAAACCACAGTTGGTTCATTAGTAAGGATTAAATCAAATACTCTCTGATGGGTTTTCCAGACTTTTCTCCAAGTGCCCTAAGACTCTGATCTGCAAGGAAATGCCCCTGTCACAGCATTTGGCAGCTAAAAGGCTGAGTTTGGTTTTACATCTCTTGTTAATTAATTTGAACAATTTTCTAGAAAATGAGGGCTTTTGATATGTTTTAAGTTTGAAATTTACCCTTTAGAACAGGCTTTCTGTGAAGTAATCACAGAATCATAGAATACTCTGATTTGGAACTGATCCACAAATATCACCAAGTCCAGCTCCTGGCCCTGCACAGGACAATGCTGAAACCTGGTGCAACTTTCTTTTTTACAAGAGAAAATATGGCCAAAATTGTTACATGTGCTGTGTGGCACTGCTGTCTCCCTGGTGCTCCTGTCACACAAGGAATACAAATTACTTACTTTCAGGCTGCTTTTCCACCTCAGGGCAGCACTGAGCCATCATAGCCTTTCTCCCTTTGGACCTGAGGCAGCTCAGCTGTGTTTGGCACTGCAGTGCTCTGAGCAGATCCACACCAAGGCACAAGAAGTACAGCATTTTGTTTGTTAAACACAGGCTCCAACACTGCTGGAGGTGGACCCTTTTTTTTACCTTGAATGCATTTGTGAAACTTGTCAAAACAAAGGATTTACCTGGCTGTAATGTGGCCCCAGCTGTCTCTTACAGTTGAGTCACACTTATCTTTTCCAGTTCTCTTTTAAGTAGATTTGTATCTTACATATAATTAGGAAGTCCAGTTCTGGAGAGTGACAAAAAGTGAACGGACCTTTTGCATTCGTACAACATCAAAAACAGCAGAGCCTTGGGTTTGTGAGTCCATGGTTTGTGATGAATAATGAAATACCAATGAATGAAAATCAGACTACATATGAATCCTGGGCCTATTGAAAGCAATGGACATTTTGGTACTGGCATCAGTTATATACTGACTACTGCATCTTTTCTTACAAAATGCAATCTTTCAGCTCAGTTTAAGAAGTGGTGGGAAAAGAACTCAATAAATTGCAAGTTTAGAGCTTCTTCATTTGCCTGTTTATTACAGCCAGGTAAGTGGAACTTATAAAAATCAGGATGATATAAACAATGATGAAAACATTGCCAGTGAGGTTTCCTGTTTAGGATTAGGGACAAAACTTCAAAATCCTTGGTGTTTGTCCTCCTGTTTCAAAAGGCTTAGCATTTTTTATTATTTGTGCTGATTTTTTTTTAAAGGAAAACAGAAAATGGAGTAGGTATCCTTTAGTAATATTTAGGATATGGCCTCAGTATCTAGCAACAGCTAAGTTGTTGAACTAAAAACTCTGCAGTGAGTGTGATTCATTTGCACAAACAATGAAGTGGCCTGTTCCAAGCCTTTGCATGTAACTTATTAAGGACAATCTTGGGTGGAACATGGTAATAAGAAAAAATGTTATTAGATATTAATTTTCTAAAAAATGTACAAGAGTCCTAATTCTTGCTTACTGATAGAAAGTCCAGGTTTTTCTAACTGTACCTCTTACTCTCGCATTTTCAGTTGAAAAGTTTATTTCTGTTATGAGGAAAGCCACAATACTGCATTGGGATGGTTAAAGCTAACATGTGACCTACATGCAAAGAGTACCTCTGTTGCAAAATCAATGACCCTTTTTAACCTATATCCTTGCTTGGCAATGCCAACACATATTTCACCTCAATACTTGTCTTAACCTTGTTGTGCCATGGTTGCACAAACATGCTGTAGCTTTCCCTCACATCAGATTTCTGTTCCTGCTTGTTCACTGGAAAAACAAAGTGCACACTTGGACAAGGAACCTGGTTTCCTCTAGAGAAACATTTTTTGGTGTTATTTCTTGTTATATCTAGATAATTGTTTTTATTACATGATCTGTGTTCATAGCAGTGACAGCAGGACTCCAAAAAGCTGTTTAAAACTGCTTTATTAAACTACAAGTTACCTGGACTTGTAAGGGAGACAGGATGATCCCTTGTACAGTGAGTGGAGCATCAGAGACCACTGAGCTGTTCTGTCCAGCTGGGTCATGGCACTGCAGGGGGGAGATCATGCTCTGATTCTGTTGGGAAAGGATTCTTTTATTTGAGTCCCTTTCTCATGTTCAATACTCAAAGTGAATTGTGAGAAATATTTGAGAATCTAAGACATGGCAAACTGGATTGAAATCTGCAGCAGAGCCCTAGAGACCCAGGAAAGCTGTTGTATGCAGCAACAAGGCTTTTAGAAAGAAAACTCCTTCCCTTTTTAATGTATCACATGTTCTCAGGCAGTTCCCCAGTTATTTACATAAAGATTAAATTCTCTTGACTGGCTGCTTGTTCATGATTTTGATTTGGTCACAGATGTTTTATGCTGAGTGTTGTCAAGAATTGAACTGAAGCTAAGAAAGATTTGGGAAATTTTGGACTCACTGGAAAAGCAGTAATCTTTAAAGATTATAAGAAAAGAAAGACTGGTAGGCTGTACTGCTAAGAAGTCCAAAAGGGAGCTCACAGTCAATTAATAGCTTTTTTAAGAAACTGGCAGATTCAGGAAGAGTGATCTAGACCATGATAGTCTTAGCCCATACTGCAAAAATTATTTTCCCAAACAAAGAAATTGAAAATCTTCTCATGGACGTAACTTTAAAAAGCAACTAAATGTCCCCAAATGGATAAATAACCTGTTTGTGGTCTCCAATGAGTAATCTTGGAGTACAGAGACTCCCAAGATCAACGCTGCTGAAGTTACTAGACTTCCTCATAGACACTCAAAGAGTTTGCCTGGGGATGACGAAAAACACAAGTTTGCTTTTCAAAGAGCCAATGATGAAATTATAATAAAAACTCATGCATGAGCATCAGAAGGAAATATCTGTGTTTTACTGCTATGATGTCTAGACATGATCTAGACACAGTCCTGGGCAATTGGTTGTGGGAGGCCATGTTTGAGTTTGGGATGTAGACAAAATGATCTCCAGAGGTCCCTTCTAACATCAACCACTCTATGACTCTCTAAAGTTATTATACATACTAAAAGATAATTATAAATTTTAAAATTCAAGTAGTTTTAATGGCTGTGGCGAAATTACAGTGAAAAGAGCAGTAATCAAAACTAGTAAAATCCTGCCTCTTTGTTTTTGCTTGATCAATGACTGAGTTGCTTCAGTATTTATGTCAGCATAACCCTGCTGAAATCAGTTTTTTCTGACACCCTGGGGGATTATACATTCAGCCATTTCCTCGTCTAGCAGTTTGTTAAAAAATCAAGGAATATCCTGTGATGTAAAAGTAGGTCTGTCCTTCATTCTGTATTGATGTTTTCAAGAGGAAAAGACAGAATTATTCTATCACCAACGATTTTTTATTATTCAAGTTACTGTTCAAAGAAAATCCATATTTAGCCAACAAAACAATTGCATATACGCCTGCCAGGAAAGCATGTGACTTCTTCACAAGTTTGTAAGTTTTCGGTGAAAAAACATGCCAGATCTTCTGACTGTCTGGGATTCTAGGTCCCATTTCTGTACTGGTGTGTAATCTGAGCTGGAATCACCTTCCCCCTATATCAGTCAGAACAACTGCTTGACACAGTTGCAAATTATGGGAATTCTGCTAAATAATGGGGAGACACAGTAACTTTTAGGTCTTAGGTAGAACCCTTAGGTCAAACAGTGGTGACCTCAGTGTGTGACATGCTGTTGACCTGCCCCAGTTAGCCCACAGTGAGATGGCAGTGGCCCAATCTGAAAGACAGCAGACTACAAGGAGCATGCACAATAGGCATTATGGACAAAACTGTGTCAGGTTTGGCTCCTCCACCCTACTCAATCCTCCAATGTTATTCCAGCAGACTTTGTACCCTCAGGCAATTTCTCAAGGCATGCAACACACCCAGGTCATGTCGTGTTATCAAACTATGCCCCTGATGGGTTGCAACACAGCACTTGTATAATTTCAGACTTGTTGAACTCATCAGAAAGTGTAATGCTCAGGAGAGGTACAAATTCAAGCACTGTATGGTGTGGACGTGAGAAAACTCTTCCACTTTAACCCTGCTTTATCTTGCAGTATGTAGCTGGCTCTGCTTGATTTTGCAGTCATGGGGTCTTTGGCCTCCAGGCTTCTTGGTCCTGATGGAAGCAAGAAATATTTCTGCTGAGGTCAATCTTGTTAAACCATAGAATCATAGAATATTCTGAATTGGAAGTGACCCAAAAAGATAATTAAGTCCAACTCCTGGCCCTGCACAGAATTGCTCCAAAAGTCACACCATGAGCCTGAGAGCATTATTCAAACACTTCTTGAACTCTGTCAGTGGACTTCCCTGGGAAGCCTGCTCCAATGCCCAACCATCCTCAGGGTGAAGAACCTTTTACTACTATCCAACCTAAACCTCCCCTGACACAATTTCAGGCCATTCCCCTGGATTCTGTCATTGGTCACCACAGACAAGAGATCAGTGTCTGCCCCTCTACTTCCCCTCAAAAGGAAGTTGCAGACTACAATGAGGTTTCCCCTCAGTCCCCTCTTCTCCAGGCTGAACAAACTAAGTGACCTCAGCTGCTCCTAAGCACTAGACAATGGTGCAGTTTTATCACCCAAAAACTTAATATGTAACAAGCAAGACATTCCTAAGTGAAATTTAAATGCCTTTGATATGTATCAGGCCAAATTTGGTGATCTAATAGTTCCTTCTGACCTTAACTTGGGTGAGATATGCTGTGTAGGGATGTGTCTCACCAGGGGGCACTGGGAAGCCAATTTCAGCCCACAGAAGAGTGGCCTGAATTGTTTCCTTTAGCAATTTTTTTGGCATGACACATTACCATCTTCCCAGGTAATAAATGACAGGGAAAGCCTTTTCTTGCCTAAGAAAAGAAATGACACAGTTTACGAGAAAAAAAAAAAAGTACTATGAGAGCGCTGTGTTAAGTAAGGTAACAGGAACATAAGATCAAGTAAAATATTCCTGTAAAATCTACTGGCAGGCAGCAATGATTGTAATGTAGGTGTTACTTTAGGTGTATCACACTGTGTGTGTTGCAAAAGAAACAGGGAAACTGTGATCATAGCAAACAGGACATTGTTCCACTTGCAACATGCAAAGAAAAAAGTCTCTTCTGTAATCAAATAAACCTGACTTAATCATCAGGATGTCATCAGTTGCACTTGATGAATGGCCACCTCTACCACCAGGACACAATTTTGGCACAGTATCATAGTGGCAGGGTACCAACACTGCTGTGCTCGTGAGGCAGGCGTGTGTGACTCAGCGGAGACATCATCGGTGTTGAGTGACTGCAGGCTCCTCTTCTACCAAAACCATTTGAAGTGAGATCTTTTGTGCTGTGAATGGGAGGTGGGCACATTGTCTGCGCATCTCTAAAGGGCAATCTTCCCAAAATACTCATAAGGGTTGCCGGTGGTCATTTGAGCTCTCTTTCTCCTTTGAAAGAGCAAGCACTTTCAAATAAGCAAGACAAATAATTGAGCAAAAGGAGGCGTTAAATGGACAAATAAATAGTGCAAACCAGTTCTGATACCTTCAATAACACACACTGCACTGCACTAGCATACTGCTGGTCATGAAAACACATCATGTAAGTAATTGATGCGTCAAGAATTAGCTAATAATGGAGAAGCTCATTTAAAAATACAGGATTTTAAGGAACAGAATTCCAGTTTTAAAAGAATTTGGTTCCAATTTACATACCAGTAACTGCCGTGTGGTAACTACAGGGCTTGCCTAGATGGTTGATTTTATGGTTGAAGAGTTTTAAGCTAATTGACTTGGATCTAAAGGAGTAGCCAAAATATAAATTAGTTGATCTCTTTAACAGCCTATCTCTTTAAGATTGTAGGTTCTATGGAGAAATCAAACCACTGTGAATTGAATCAGGACCATTATGATTTATATATTAATCCCTCCTCAAAGTATAACATTTTTATGGTGCCATCATAATTTAATAATGTAAAGCTTAATGATTTAAAGTGAACTTCACAACACAATGCCAAAACAGACAGACATATTAATATTCAAAAATAGTATCTAGTACATTTATCAGAACCTGGCACCATTTAGAAAACCCCTCCTAGAAGATATTGTCTTTGAAACTCAGGTTTCCATTATCTGAACTTGCTTTCCTCTTCCTTAAAACTACCCAGAAAGTAAAAAATACTTGGCAGAACTTGAATCAATTTCAGTAAGTGATTGGCACACTTCCTTCCTAAAACCTAGTATTGCACCATTGCTGCTTAAATTGTAACGAAGGTGTTCCAGAGGTTAATACTTATAATATTTTAATGCCAAGGTAATAGAGAAGCTTGAAAGCAACAATACCTGGGAAAGCGACTCACCCTTCTGTAAATAATCACTCAAAGCCAGTCTTACATTTCTACGTAACTCCAGGTATAAGGAAGAGACATCAAAAAAAAGGATTAACCAGTAGATGGGATATCTGGCTCACAGTGCTGGGTGGATGCTGCATTCCACTAAACTCTCCTTGGATCTGGGAAAAACCAGCAGCAAGAGAACATGATGTAATTTATCTCAAGCTTTCCTTTCATAAGCCAGGAAACTTCAGAGCAGAAACGGGGTGGTCTCTGCTGACCATCTGTTACTTCACAGAAGAGAGTGCATTGGTCAGGTCATTCAGAACCTACTCCAAGGGAACAGGAAGAGATGGAACAACCTAAAGCATTTAAATTAAGTGGCTTCTATCTCGGGACAGCATTACCAAAGGTCTAACAGTACTTGATGATGGCACTCTCAGACCCTCTGGGAACCAGTCTCATCACAGTGGAGCTAGTGAGTGGTGACTGGTGTGATCTTCTCTCAGTGGGGCACAAGGGATGGGAGAGCAGCCACATGGACACCCAGCCATACACCTGATTCAAACAAGGGATAAAAACATGGGTCTAGCAGAAATGCTTTAGAAACAGGCTTTATTTTCTAGCATGTGTCTGGAAGGCTAATCTTAGGGAGCTCCTCTTCAAAGACGCACTAATCAAAAGTCATGATCAGGCTGGAGTTTGGTAAAAAGTAGCAGATTTTTATACTTGTAAGCATTGGAAGCCTTAACAAATGTAATTCAGCAACTTCTTGAAGAGGACAGAGTTATCTGGTTGGCAAACTCCCTGCTGACCCTGTTACTCTCCCTGTGGGGCTCTCAGCCCTTGTGCCCACCTCCAGCTCCCAGTGCCTTCAATGAGTCTGCCCAGCTCTGGTGAGAGCAGGCACATTTTCCCAACCCAGCTGTGTTCTCAAGGGACCAGAGTGTCACAGGCCAGGTAGGGCCAGCCTGTAGAGCTGCCTGGGGTTATTGTGAGCCAAGGGCAGGACACAGCATTTGGTCCTGTTGAACTTCTTATCATTGGTGTTGGCCCATTGACCCAGGCTATCCAGATTCCTCTGCAGATAATGGCTGGAGAGATGGTGACTGGAATCATCAATGGTGGTCAGCTTCTCTCCACTGTCATGCCAGAAATGCTTGTGTGAGAGGATGAAATGATAGCATTATCAATGAAGACTGCTGTGTATGTATCCTCAGGCACAGCTGTATACCAAGAAGCCTGGACCAGCTATGCTGCTGGAAGACCTAAGTCATGTCAGGCATTGTCTTTTGAGTATCCCTGTGGCCCTCAAGCAATCTGCTGATGGCACATCCCTCATAGCCCTTGAGATCCTGCCCACAGCTGCAGGACTTGCTCTGCAGAAAGACCAAACCTGTCAGCTGCACTAGGCTGCTGCAAAACTCAGCAGCACTCCCCTGCCAAGGAGTGTAATCTACCCACCTTGAAAGACCTTCCTTTCATATCAGTCCTCTGTTGGCTCAGCTGGTCACTGACTCTTGTGTAGTCCAGCTGTGACGTTTTCTGGGCATTCATGGTTATTAGAATAGGGTCAGAAAAGCTCAGTTCCAAATCTTTGTATGACTGATTTTGCTGCCTTGTTATAAGCTGCTGTCACTGACTTTGCTAACCTAGATATTAATAAATCAAGTTGTGCTGACCACAATAAAAGGGAGTTGATTTAACTTGTCGGTAAGTTATAGATGATCTGGTCACCTGATAAAGGCTCATTTTTTCTTATTTTCTTACAGCATTAAAACCATTATACAATCCTCCACTGTTTTCAGCTGTGAGTTTTTCCTAACTGATCAAGCACCAAAATGATTCTCTTAGCACTGGTCAACTCCTACAATGACGGCTTTGGCAAGTGCCAAATTTCCAGTGTACACATTTTTTTCCACCAGGTCGTCTGTCCTGCCTGGCAGATTGAGGACTCATCACCTTGTCTTTGATTCAACTTAGACTGGACATCACTCTCACTGCTCCTGTAAGCAGATACTGTTACAAAATTGCCCTTAAGCACAGGCAATACAGTAAAATACAGTAAAAAAACAGTAAATACAGTAAAACAATATGAATACATATTTGACACTGCCTATCTTTTAATCTCTTTATTTCAATGTCGTCTAACAGAAGGTCCCCCTGTCCATAGCACGGGGGAGTTGGCACTTGGTGATAAAGTCTCTTCCAACCCAAACCATTCTGTGATTTTATGGTCCTTTTTGCCTGCTTATGTTCAAGCCCTCTCAGCGGCCCTTTTCTATATAGTAAATAATAAAGAATGGTGTTTATCATTACGGTGCTACTAATCTGAGACGATGCACCGGCTGTAAAACCCTTGCCAAACAGCCTTGTGCCCCTTGAGACGCTGCTCCGTGCTGCGGGACCTCCCTCCCAGCAGCTCTGGGCCAGGAAACAGCAGCAGGAGCACAGAGCTGGGCGGAATGTGGGGACCACACGACATATGAGCAGGGTTCGGCCGGGGCTGAGGGCTGTCCTTCTCCATGCAGCCCGCCCGACGCAGGAACAGCTAAATCATTCCCGAAGCAGAAATAACTTGGAAGTGTCGGTCTGAGCAGGACATCAGGTAGAAACGGAGCGGCAGAGGCCGTCAGCGGTGCTGTTCTGCCACCTGGTGCTGGAGCACAGACCCGCTGGTCCCGCGGCTGCTCTCCTGCTTCTCTCCCTCCCACACAGCCTGGGGAGAACCTGCCCCGAGCGCCTCTCCCGCCAGTACCGCCAGCAACCCGGGACGGTGCTCACCACGGAGCTATATAATCGTCCTTTAACCCTGGATGGTTTTTACTACTAATAAATACCGTTCCCCTTTGCACAAGGCAGTCCTGGTGACTAAATTGTGTTCTAGAATGTGATAACTGCTGGTTGCAAAGATGTAACTACTACTTACTCATTATTTATAGGCACGTGGTTTGATACTTGGCGTTGTCCTGAGCAGGGCAAGGAGGTGGACTTTGGTGATCTTTGTGGGTCCCTTTGAATTCAGAAATTCCAATTGTATTCCAGGATTCTATTTTAATTTTTAATGTCTAAGTCTAAAAGCACCAAATATACATATTTATAATCTGATTTGGTGTGTTTTTAACCCCTCCCTTACCCTAAGGTTTCTATTTTGCATTTTAATAGGATGCAGGTGTTTCTGTAGTTGTAAACTGAGGCAGGTCTTAGTCTACTGCATGCATTTAAGATTTAGGTTTTAACTGCTTTGAAATGGATTTTCCATGAAGATTATAAAAATACTCAGCAGAAGGGTGATGCATCACCTCCAAATAGATGCTGTTGAGAAATCTGTAGAAAGACTGGGTCTAAATACCTTATACTTTAACTTACTTGGCTGCAGCTTCTTCTCCACAGTTTCCCCATCCTGGAACCACTACCGCTCCCGTGTGGGGTTGTACCTGGGTGCAATGGGCACTTCCAGAGTGTCTGCACTAAGAATGATACTGAGAACCTTGAGCAGAACAGCAGCAAGCCAGTGCTGCTTCCCTGCAGGTCAGTGGGCATATGAAGGGCCTTCAAATGAACACATGGAGCAAGCCCCTCTGCTCTGTATAAGTCATGCACAGGTTGCAGGCTGCATGTAGGCAACAGGCTCCAGGAAACAAAGGTTAAAAAAATATGCCAACCCAGAAATCTGGCCTGCCTGCAGAGCATGAGAATCATAGCACAGACATCTGTCAATATTTATTTGGCCATAATATTCACACCTGGCTACCCTGAGAAGATTCCCCCTTCCCATTTTAATGACTGAAAGCTTTATAGAGTAAAGCAAATCAACAGGAAAACACTGAGGCCTGACTGACATGTTAAGCAACTCTCAGGTAGTCTAATTTTCTGACAACCCAGCCTGAATGGTGTTGACAAGCCATGTTTTCAGGGATTGCTAAATACAAGTGACTCCCTTGTTTGTGGGGGACAGACTTGTTGGCAATCACACAGACCAGGCAATTGGGAATGTCAAGCAATTCTGGGTATCATAGAAGTCTCTTTTGGTGTGAAGGGCCAATTGCACTTCAAACTTCTATCTTTCTCTGCAGGAAATCAGAACTGACTGATCCAACCCAGAGAAGGGCACAGGCTGACTGCTCTCAGCACAAGCTGGCTGGTCTGGGCTAACAGCCCCACAGCTCACAGAGGTAGTTTACTCAGCTGCCAGCTAACCTACAGAGTGGAAAAGGGAACAGCTAAGCCTGGCCTGTATATTGAGTTTCTCTTAGGCTGGCTCATAGAAAGCTAATGATCTGTAGAATTTCATAAAGATACAGACATCTGTGAAGCTCTTCTCATCAAGATGTAACTTTTATTACAGTTCCAGGACTGAATATTTCAGAAAAAAAGTTCAGAATGATTTTAAAGCGAGGCTTATCCCTCAAACTTGATATATTTTCTGCAAGTCTCAAGCAACAAGGCAACAAAACAAAGTTCTTTCTGCTTTCTCTGTTTTAACAGAGAAACACAGTAGTGCTGTAGATATTTAGAAAATGCACAATGCAGCTTTTTAGCTTGAATTTCTCAAGGAAAAATGGAGGTCTGTTCTTAAATGAGGGAAATAAATTGGCACAAGGTGATAGTAAAAACTCAAGTACTCAACAGTTTCTGGGTTTAGTTTTCACAAACAGGCCTGCTCCCACATCTCTGCATGTGTCAGTGTGCTCTAGAGAGACCTAACCATCAGGAGGAAACAATGTTAGGATCTCCCTAAAAACCGGATGCATTCAAGGCCATGGGGTAGTGACGGGACCAACACAGAGCTGTAGAAGTGGTTGGCCCAAATAATTATGAGATAGTTAAAATATCATCCATGAAACAAACGATGTTTATCATAAGAGGGCTCTGACCTCTGGAAAAAGACCTCAAGTCTAAATGAAAAGAAGATACAAGGAACAGGGGCTAGTTTGCTTCCACTGCAGTCCGCAGAGAGATGAAGGCATATTTCCCACTGGAATTTAATTCTAAATGCTTGCAGGACACGGGAATAACTAACATGGACTTGTCACAGGCAAATTAGAGTTGACCACTTGATAATTCTGCATCTCACTGCTGACATCAATGCAGTGAGGTGAGGGAAGTGATGCAGCACATCCAGGCTTCAGACAATGCCTCCCACAACAGCTTTCTTTAGAAGCTCAATTGTGTCAGCTGTGGCTGGAAGAAGTTAACAACATCCAACATAAGGCTGGTAGACAGAGAAAATAGTCCAGGGGGACAATACCAATGGCATTGTTCAACCTTCTCCTGCTAGTAACAGATAATGTGAGTGGCCATGCAATACAGCTTGAGTACTCAGGTTGGATATCAGGAAAAACTTTAGCGGAACAGGTTTCTCAAAAAGTCTGCATGATCTCCATCCTTTTAAGTTTCTTAAAACTTGATTAGAAAACAGAACATAGGTGACTTGGCCTATAGTCCATAGCCCTACTTCATACTCAAGACGAGGTCTTTAGGGTCCTTCCACCAACACATCTATGAATTGGTGTAACAGATTTAATTCCTGTCAGTAAAAATATTGGTATTTCAAACAAACTGCTTTTAGTACACAAAACACATGCACTTATTCATTGCAGTCTGATGACTTTTATGGGTCCCTTCCAAACTGAAATTTCTGTGATTCTTTCACTGCTTAGTTTCATTCCCAAGTCTCTCTGGGGAGCTTTGCTCTCCTAGAACAAGCACCTGCGTACAGTTAACTGCATAATTCTGCTCCCAGCCCCACTGAAGGCACCTTTTTCTCCTCTGTATACTTTCATCACAGAGATAAACGTGGCCAAATTTGCTGTAGGGGATAATTTGCAGCTTTTATCAGCAAATCTTTTCTTGTGCCACAACCATGAAACAGTGACATACTGGGTTCTCTGCTTAGAAATGTACCTCCAAAAAAAAAAAAAAAAAGGAAAAACAATAAAACCCATTTTGCTTTAGAAAAATATTCATGCAATTAAGATTTTAAGGCTGCTACCCTCACTCTGAGGAACTCTAGTTACTAAGAGCAAAAGCATTAGGCAGAGGACAGAGGTGCCAGAATAACTATCCATAATTCTATTGTGTCCAACAAAACAACTTCCATCTCCAAATAGATCAGTGATGCCCTTTATTTTTCCCCTCTACCAATTGCCAATTAAAGAATTGCATTTAGGATTTGCTGATATTCCACACAACAGCTGCTGGTAAATTTCTGGCTGACTGTACAGAGCAGCTTCTTGGAAGGCCAATGTGCTGTACAAGCGTGGCAGAAATGGAACAGGCAACCAGGATTAAATCTCAGTTAAAGGGGGAGGGGAGAGGAATGCCTGCATTACAGCCTTCTGAGGAATTACTGGTCACATTAGTTCTCAAAATCTACCCCTGGCCTAATTAAGCTGCATTTTCACTGTAAAGCAGGCACACTGCCAGCCATGGTGATGTGAAACCAGCTTTGCAGTAAGGGCCAGGAGCTAAAAAGCATGCTCATGTTAAAAACAGAAGCCTTCAAGAATAAGGGGGCTTGAGGAGCGATACTTGAACCAATAATAAAATACAACTCTTAATATAGCAACATATAAGGTGCTTTGGGGTTTTTGGAAGGCATTGGGTTGTTTTTTTTTGTTTCTTTTTAAATTTGCATCCTCTGAGCCTGATTTCATATTCATGTCAAGTATCACTATTTCCTGCTGAAATCACTACAATCTGTACAGACCATCCAGTCCTTTTTTTCTGTTTCTCTGTTTGAGTGCAGGCCATGGGGTTTGACTTTAGCACAAGACATTTGTGTTCTGGGGCAAACACAAGTAATGTAGGGGCCTGATTCAGAGCAGTACAGCCAGACTCCTTAAATCAGTTTCTGGTGTGTGTACACTGGATCAACATGAATCTGTAGTATGACATTTGGTCCAACAGCAGAATAAATTTTCAGTTTTTTAGTCAGGATTTGCTAGCCAGCTACAAAGACCATATTAGTTCTTAAGGAATTAGAAGCTCAGGCCATATGCCAATAAACAAATCCAGTGGAAGCTGAAGCACGAGCAGTCACCCTCACTGCCATCCCAACACAAGGCTCAACACAGGATTTCCAACTAACAGGCATTTTGCAGGAGCAGGTCTTCGAGGAATCAAAAAAATAGCTCATCCTGCACATCACCTTTCAGGCATAGTGCACAAGCTCTGATAAGTGATTAACTCCTCCTCCCCCTTATAATTACTTCAGTGACAGGGATTCAACTACCACAGGAACCCACTGAGATTTAATAGCAACTCTTCCAGATCAGACTCAGGAACAATGGAAGAACTGTTTGCTGTGCCAGTCCCTATGCAACTACTACTTAGGGGCTAGTTACTGAGAAAATGTTGCTCATTTGGATCTTAAGCTAAATATCAAACATACCCTTTGCCAAAACTTCTCTTGTCCTTGCATTGTTAGTAAGCATAACATGCAAAACTGCTAATAGATAGACACAGTTAACTCAAAAAAAACCATGGTGCAAAATATCCTATTCCCTAGAAGGAAAAAAAAAAAAAAAACAAAAAAAAAATCCTATGTCAGCTGTTCCACTGTAGATGTTGGTTTGGAGGCCAGGAGATATTTTACTCACCACTCCTAAAAAGAAATAAACACTTGCCCTTTTTAAAAGGCGTTGCACCAACAGTTCATTTTTGAAAGGCAATTTTTTTTTCCTGCAATTGAGCAATAGTCCACAGTATGAGAAGCAGCAAAAGCATTTTATTTGCTGTATTATTAGTGTCATTAGAAATATGATTGGTAAAAAAAACACACGAGTCCACACACAAAGGAAAGCTTAATAAAACCCAAAGACAACTGGAAAGGTGATGGTGGTGGTAGAGACTTAGCAGAGAAAAATGTTTTTATGTCTTTCAAGGTTCTAGATAGCAACAACTCTTTTTGGCCATCAGAGATGATAATAAATCTTCCTACTACTTTGCATCAGAGTGTTCTCCTCCACCCTTGTCGGACTGCTAGCTTCAAATCACTAAACATTGTGGAGTGTGAGAAGGGAACTAAACACAACATCAGGATCTCTTCGCATGAGGTAACGCTTTCATGCAACTGTTCTGCACATGCAAAGGCATAAAACTTACTGGGCAAACACCATCTTCTCAAAAATCACTTCAAGTCATAACAACACTTTACTTTGTTTAATTCCTGTATTTCCAAAAGGTGGTAGAAGTACTGCATTTTTTAAACAATAACATGCTTCTCCTCCTTCAAACAGAAAATATCTTTAATCTTTGAAACAGAATGATTTCTTTTCTCTGACACTGAAATGACGAGACAGTCTTAATTCATGAAAGCAACAATTGTGTTTCTGAAGCAACAAGTTGCCACAATGATTATTTGTAAACATTATACCCACAACAGTAAGTACATTAAAATCCCACACTTCCACCTTAAAATAAAACCACAAAGATTTGACATGAAATACATAAAAAGTTTATTATGTATGTACCCCATCTTCTTATCTGGAGGAGAAAATCTGAGGCAACAGTTTGGTGCAGTATAGAGAAGCAAAGCAATATACAGTAGCTGCACACAGCTTGATTGGTTTCAGACCACAACTAAACACTTTTACTATGACTGTTAGTACAGAAATGTTCTGTAATTAGAAAAAATGAGAAGTATTACTCTCATGCTGTACAGTCTTATATTTCTTGGTTAGAAAAGAACAACTGATTGAGTTTGAATCTTTTGCGCCTGAACCTTGCACACCAACTTGTTTGGCTGTTGCCTCTGGAATGTTCAGCACAAAGGTTAAGCTCCAGACATAATTTAAGTGCTTTTCATGTGCAAACTGTTACTTGCTAAAGCTTTCAAAGTACATTTAATTACAGATATGAACACCCTGTAAAGATATGAGGATATGACAGCAGACCCAGAGGCCAATACAGATTCATTAAGAGAAATGCTATGTTCCACTGCAGTAGTTCTAGTCCCTGATTAGGTCCTTCCAAAGAGGGGGCTTATTTCAATTGTAGGAGATAGACCACTCTTTAACAGAAGCATCATGGGATGTTGTTACCAGAGTATGTTCATCCAGCCACGCCAAGCCGCTTACATGATGTAGTCTGTGAGCATCTGTATCACAGTGTAAAGTAACAGAAAAGAATTAGGAAGGCTGGGTTGACAAGGTAACTTCAGAACATTCCAAATATGATTTTTAGCTGCATTAAATACTAGTACTGGATTTTAAAAGTAACTACAAAAATAACAGAAGAATTCCAGCTAGTGTGGCTAGATAGAGATTAACATAAAGGCTAAATTACTTTGGGAACATTCAAAGCCTGCTTACCATTAGTCTAGAAAACAGGAACAGTGTTGGATTTCAAGAACTACTAAAACTTTAGAAAGTAATATGTTGAAGAAAACATACCTGGTATCTTGACTCTGGTCTCTGGATCACTCACAGTCCAAACATACACCATCATGTCCATGCCTCCAGAAGCAAAGTGTTCATTGTCTGGTGACCATGCAATACAAACAACTTTTGCGTGGTGTCCATAAAAGACGTTATGTTCCTATTTGAAAATCAGAGAGGCAAGGGTTATTCCAGTAGTTAAAGCTACTTCAGGAAATTACTAGCATCAGAACAAGCTACTGCAAGACTCCAGACAATGTACATCTCAGGTGCAGAGGGATGCACTAAGCAAACCAAGTGGTGGCTTCATTTTATGTGATTTATTTAAATATTTAGTAGGCCAATAAAATAAAAATCTCTTTTGTAAAAAACCACTATGACATTTTTCTATGAAAGTTGGATCTGTTAAATGCATATGCAATTTAGAGGCTTCTAAAATAATCCTACAGGTGTTTTTCAAGGCAAAATTCTTTCAATTTTTACCTAGAAAATTAAATGTTTTTTGTGGAATGCATTTTTACTTCATGTTATTTTAGTCAACGTTTAAGAAGTTTACAGGCTGATACACATTGACTACTTGGGCTGAAAAGTGGAAATTGCCCATTTTTTGGTTCTTGGTTAAAAGACAGTAGATTGGCAGATAAAACAAAGTTCCCTGTCCTAGCATATCCCTTCCATTGCTTAGTCTCTATCATGGAACTGTGTGCCAGAGCCAGCAGAATTGTATTGCCAAGCTTTATTTACTTAATTGAATTTTATTGTACTGCATGATTCTTATCAAACTGAGCCCGCATTCTTGTCCATTTTACAAGAATGCACACAAGTTCTTTTCAGTCATGGCATGTATTTTGTTATTTCCTTTAGAACACCCAAACTAACAAACAAGTGGTTCAGCAGACCTAAACATTCTGTATTTAACTACGGCTAGTCTCTGGAAATCCAGCTCCTTCCCTTTTTCAACTATGCATTTGTTATTAGATGGGTTTCAGTATTTTCCCAGCAGGCAACCTGTGCTGCACATTTCCTCAACTATTCTTATGATCTGGAGGGTTCACACAGTACTGGCCCAAAATAGCAGGTAAACAGACAGTCACAGAAACATCAAAATTTTTACATCAATGATTTACAGTTTAGCCTCAGCAGCTACAATGCACTTCATCACAACAGATTTAGACACGTTTGTTTAAAAATGACTGACAGCTCAACTCTGGCTACAACAATTCTTACCGCGTAGCCATCAGCAACACTAAAGACAGTGACGACTTTGTTTGCATCACAGACTGCAAGAAAGGCACCATCGTGAGAATATGCCAGGTCAGTAACAGGACCTTTAGCTTCCAAAGTCTTATCATCACTTTTCAAAGACGTTCCTTGGATTGAATACAAATGGACATTCCCATCCTGCAAATTAATGGCAAAGAAGGAGAAAAGGTAGAAAAATTTTACAACTGAAAGAGGAGTTTCTGAAACTTTTTGCATTAATTCTGTCTGATAATGCTTATGTTAAGAAAATGTTTAACCTGTCATTAATGCTGGCTACAATCCACCAAGTGTGGAAATAAACCGTTTTCTAGAATTGCCAGCTTGAAGAACACACTGGGTAGAAACATTTCAGCAATTTCAAAGCAGCAAATACAGGAAAGAAGATTCAATTCAAAAAGAAGTGAAATAGACTTTTGGTCACAATTGTGGCAAGACCTGAGGAATGAAAGACCAGGAACACCAAATACACACAGCTTACTTGATATAACACAATATTGTGACAAATTGTCACCTACCATTTCTTAACACAGCACATCTACTGTTATTAAATGCTTCTGTTATTTGCTCCAGTGTTTAAAGTAGTACAGTTTAGGAGGTGCAACCTTACCGCTCCTCCCACTGCTGCTGTACTTCCAGTGGGGTGAATGGCTACAGCTTCTGGCTCATAGCCAAGGTCATCGATTGCAAAACATTTTTTCTTATCTTTCATCAAGACAATCTGTAAGTAGAAAATGAAAAACGTACTTTAACGTACCTAGTATAAAACTATTACTAAGACACATTGCTTAGTCATAAATACAAAACCCCTCTGGTCACTCAGAAGTTTATTGCATTCTCATTTGAGCAGGGAACAGTTTCTTTAAAAAAAATAGAAGAAATGCCTACACGTGGTGACTAATAATCTGCTGGAGCACTCATGTGTTCCAAATTACATAGTGCAGGGCATCCTCCATTGCCTTCAGCTTTGCTTTACTTGGTTTGAACACGAAATAAACATGGACAACCCAGTATTTTTAGCATAGGTTACTCCCTTTCCTGGTTACAGAGAGGGAGGCAGGACCAAATTAGTAGCAAGTTAATGCTGCAATGTTAAACTTAAAAGGCTATTTCCTATCCAGTTCTGGGCTATGGATAATTGGGATTAACTCACATGAAAACATGTTTGGACAACACTGTCAAGTGTCCCAAGCACAAAACTCCTACCCATAGAGGAATCATAAATCATTAGAAGTTAAACATGCTTTGATACAAGACAGCCTGGGTGCAATGTCTCTGGCTTTCTGTGATCTGCATACTAGTTGCAAGCAGCCTAGAGCTGCTTATGTTGTACAACAGTATTAGTTAATTGGTCAGTTGGATTAATTGCAAAAAAAATAAAATGCAGGAGAAAAACATCCTTTTGCCAAAAACATGTCACTAAACAAATATGGCAAAAGCATGATTCTGACTGGCCAAACCTTCCAGTACAAAGCTGTATTGGTAACAAATACAGATGCATCCACAGAAGGGACCTTCTGAAATTTAAATGTATACATAAATGTGAAATTGGTACAGGATCCAAAAAGACAAGGCTATCAAGTACCCTGCTGAGTTGTTCCCTATAGCTCTTATAGGAAATTCTGCAGATGTGCAAGGTAATCCCACAATAAGACATAAATGTTACCATACATGGCATTATAATACAGCAACTGTTGATAAACCACAAGTTAATACTTACTTGTCCAATGCATAAAACTACAGTATAACCACCAGGACCCACAGCCAAACATTTTGGTTGAACATCCATTTTCACAGCATCCTGGCCACTGGAAGAGGACGTGCCAAGAGAGAAACAGGAAGGACAAAGCAGGAGAAAGTTATTCCATGTCTATCATTATTTAATTTTCTTATCTACTAATCTGCAAAGTTTCCTATTGTTTTGTGTTTAAAGCTTTAATATCTTGATCAGGTAGCACACATTTGAAATGAAAGTCAATATTACTACACTATAGTTTAATTTTTAAACTAACTAGATTATCTTCACAGGATTCTTTAAATTCTGGTTTCTGTGAAGAAACAGCTGTGTCCCACCCCTCCTAACCACATTTATCACCACTATCCCCTGGATATTTATGAATCCCAAAACAGACACACTTCCTACAGTCCATCACTAAGTCACCCAATATAAGGTCTCCAACCCATGGAAGGGATAAAACTGAAAAGCCTGGGATGCATTTCTCATTCTCAGAAAAATGTACAAGGTTGGTACAGTAAGAAGTTCTACAGTTTCCATGGTAACATAAAACCTAAATAAACTCCAACATAATTTTTTTTTACCACATAAAATCAACAAAACTCTTGCTGTGAAACATTTATACTGCAATAAAAGAGAACATTTCAACTAACCTGTAATCCCTGTTGCTCAGGTTGGTATAGCGCACAGTGTCATCCATACTGCAGGTGACCAGCTGGTCCATTTCATCCACTGCCATTCTAGAAACCTGGTTTGTGTGGCCTTTCCCAGAAAAGCCATCATTCTCTCCAGTTTCAGAATCCCAATAATGTGCATAACTGAATTAAGGAACATTTGAAGATACTGGTGCAGTCAAATACCACACAAAAGAAGTTAAATAATTGAGAGAACAGCTAAGGTTAGAGGGGGCCTCTTGAGATTTAGTCCAACCTGTTGCTCAAATTGGTGTCAGCTACAACAGGCTGCAGGGTTATGTAAGGTTTTGAGTACTAGGGTATGGAGACTCTACAAACTCCATGGGCAACCTCATAATATTTATTAAGTGAACCTCTGATGATCTGTGGTGAGCTAAATTGCCAACCACAAAAAGTAGCAAATACTGGAATAATTAGCATTAACTCTGAGACAAGAAAATATTTTTAAAAGAATTTTAGTTAGAAGTTCTGCAACAATCACTTTCCCTCATGTTATATAACGTCAGTAAGAACTACTAACACTGTATTACAGGTCTGAAAAGAAACAGGACCTACATTTATAAGAGTTTATGCCAACAAGACACCATTTTAAAGGCAGGATGAAGGACTATAGTTATAACTATAAGCTTCAGGATGCTGGAAATGTAACTTTCTGCATATTCTGTCATAAGTGGAAAATATGCTGTTTCTTGATTTTACAAGAGGCTAATTTATATATTTACTTGGTCCTCCATACCAACAAGCTATCTACCATGAAGAAGCAACAACTGAAAATGAAGAGTTTACTTATATTTAGCAGGAAAGTGTGAAGGCAACTAGTAAAATGGGTTTTACAGCAAAGCAAAATAAACTTCCTTAGACAAAATACTCACTTGTGTCCAATACATTTTGTCTTTGGCAAAGCTTTTTTTTTCACCTCTCCAAACGAGCTCACTCTGAGTATAAGACTAGAACAAGTATCACTACCATTCAAAGGATATTAATATGACCATCATTACTTCCAGAGTAAATATAGGACTTTCCGCCATTTTTGTGCACCGTAAGACACTGAATTGATTTACTATGACCCTGTGAATGGGACATAAATAAAAGATGAGCAAATTTTAACACATACATACACCTATTTGAGAAGAACTATAGGTTATTCAGAAAATAACATGCTATTCACAAGCATTAAAAGTCATCCAGTATAAAAACCACTATTTTACAGCGCAGGCATTTAACTGTTACAGTACTGCTTATTGCCATGTCCTTGATGAGAAACAATAAGCACCATGGATGTCCTTATTAGCCTGATGGCCCAAAATACTTTTGTGGCCTTTTCATCACTGCTTTTCCGGCACTTTATGATTCAAGGAAGAGGACTAAATATGGTCATGTACCCAACACCAACTTCCAGAATTATAGCAGTGATGGCAAAAATCTGGGACATTGTTTCTAGTTCATGTAAAAATGTAAGTTCCCGTGAGAGAGAGTCTTGTGTCAGCAAACTCTTTAAATCCTAAAATTAAAAGTTCGATTGCACAGTAACCCTGGTCACCTTGTCCACAATACACTAGTTCTGGGAGAATGAGACATCACTGGTAGTTTTCTATCTATGCTGTATTTCTTTTCTCATCTCAAGAATGCTTAAAAGCTGTAACAAAAGATAAGTTACAAGATTAATTAAAATGAAATAATCAGTCCGGGTATTTGCACAAAGCACAGTCTCACACAACTCACTTCTTGATTCATATGACTTCAAGAAACAGCCACACATAGCTAGTTTAGCAATGCTAATTTAACAAAGCTATTTTTCAATAGCTACTATTCCATCTTCACAACTTTAACCACTGAGTCATTTATTGAAGAAACACATGCAGTAATAGAACTTTAACCTACCTTTATGACACGTAAAGGCTTATTTGGATTGTTCTTGTCCAAATAATTGATATAGCCAGACAGGGAGATAGTCAGTAAATGGTCTTTCTGCCACAAGCAACCCAGCTGCTGATCCAACACGTTTGATCCCATGTTAAAAGTATTTACTATAGAATTAGCACCAACATCCCAGATTTTAGCAGTTTTATCTCCAGAAGCAGAAAGCAACTGACTACTGTCAGGGCTCCAACTAATCTGTAAAAACAAATGTCATCACAAGACAGTAAATGCATTTATTAATCCAAGACTTTGCAGTTCATTAACTGGGTAATGAAACACTACAGATCATTTGTACAAATGAAGTGATACTTACAGCATAAATACCTCCATCATGTGCTTTGCCTCCACCAAGAGCACACACTTTCTCTCCAGTCTTCCCATCATAGACAAAAATCTTAAAAGAGCACACAGACATACAATTTAAAGGGGAAAGCAGAAATAGAAAACTACCCAAGATAATGTCTGATACCTTGATATACTTGAACCCTTTTTAAGGAGACACACAAGCTATGCTGCTTTGAATAATTAAGACTCAACAATTGAAATGAAAATTGTAAATAATCACAGCAAGTTCCCTGTACACTGGATCCAGACAACTGAAATTCTGGAAGATGTTACAATTTTGACTCCCGCTGTGATGGCAGCTGTTTAACACTGTTGTCATGGGAGTCTGCCCTCTAAGAAGGCAAGCTACCTATGGTAAAAGTGTCACTGTTAATCTGCCCTTATCAGCAGGGAGTACACCATGGAGCTGGGTTGCTATCTATGAATTCACTATTTCAGCTAGACCTCTCAGGATCGTAACAACATACATATTCTGAAACTCCAAGATGTTCCTGCCAAAATAACCTGTAAGAGAATGGTATGGAAATGGAATGGGGAAAAAACTGACTAAGAATAGTCTGGTTATTACCATTTATCAGTAATTACAGATTTACAGGAGGATAGTTAAAAGTTTAAACTTTTGGCATAAAAAAGAAGCAATGTGGATTTTACAATACAAATCCAATTCTGTAAAAAAAATCGTCTCATGCTAAAATCATTATAAAGAGTTCCTCTGTTTTTACCTGCCCATCTGCACTAGCTGTAGCAAATCTGTTCCCATCAGGTGAAAACCTCACACAATTCACAAACCGTGTATGGTCCTGCAAGAAAAAAAGTAAGAATCAGCAAACAAAACCAGATTGTTTTACATAGAAGACAATCTAGTAACAATGATGTAACATGTGAACCATAAATTAGTTGTATAGGAGATGCCTGTTGTAAAGAATGAGGCAAGTGTAGCCTTTATCTGAAGAGAATCATAGGGATCAAGAACAGTCCAGAGAAGGACACTGTGACATCATTACTGATGAACTTAAAACAACTCAGTGCATACCAGGAGAATGAGTACCCAGTTTCAGGGACAAATAGTAGAAAAAGTCAGATGAAACCTACATGCAAATACGAGATTCTTCCCCACTGTTCACTGACTTCTGCAACATTCTCCAGATTTCAACTCTTGCTTCATTGCACAGTGGGTTTTATACACAGAAGAGTATTTTGTCCTTCTTATTGCAAAAAAAAACCAAAAAAACAAAAAAACAACCCAACCAAAAAACAAACATAGGCATGAGGAATAAGTTACTCTTTTACTGAAATTCCATTTCAGGAAGACTGCATTAGTTCTGTGAAGTAATGAGGCAAGACTGATGTATGCTCCCCAAATAGATCATTTACAAGTAGGAGACTATTCAAACCATGCAAACCAGAAAACACACGTTAAATAGGGAAGCACCACAATGAGGCCAAAGCTCCCAGGCAGAGAGATTTGGAAGACTATTTTTAGTATTATGGAAGACAGGTTCTAACCTACTTTCCTCAACTATACTTTTCCCCCCCAATCATACTGCAGGCTCTAATCTAAATCATATAACAGCCCATACCAGAATCCTATATATCAACCCAAATATCACTTTAAAAGGAAGACTGCATCACATACCAGTCTAAGCAGCAATGGTAAGCAATTTAGACTTCACAGTTCTAAAAGAACCAGCTTAGGAAAATGCAAGTATCAGCTTAAGTTCAGAAATATATTAGGCAACTACATCATTTCATTGGATCGCAGAGCTCAAAACAATTCCTTTTCTAGAACTGGAATGGAATCCTTACTAGAGTCAGCATACGAAGACTACTAGGCCCATATGTAAGAAAATGAAAGGCCTACTACACTGCCTTTAAAACTAAAATACAAACTAAACATTTTGAATCTACTACTGCAATAGCATCCAGTATCTTTGCAGTAGTTTTTTTTTGACGCAAGAGATCTCCTGCCTCAAAACAGCAGAAGCTTATGCCTTTTTATTTTCTTGGCCTTATGTAACAATGAATACCTTCACTGTGGCAGTTCCAGCCTTTGTTTCATTACAGAAATTGTAACAAGTAGAACAAGAAACAAAGTTAAAAGGATCGTAGAAACAGAACTGACCACACAAGTTACATACCCATTCCATGTAGTAGAAATCAAGTTATGCTTTCAAACATCTACACTCACCCTTTCTAAGTGTCCCTGGAATTTCAGATTTGAGCACTCTTTATCAGATTGGAAAATTCCATTAAAATCACCACATTCCTTGAATCATGCACATTGGAAAGTATTAATAAATTCCCATCTGCAGTGGGAAACAGAGCTTTGAAAGTATCAGTAAGGCCAATAAAACATCCTACCTCATCCCTTCAATAACTTAGTAAGGACAAAGAAAAAAGAATACTGGAAAAAGTCCTTCAAGTTCTCTTTTTAATCCATCATTTATTTTTGTTTTCTTGGCCTGAGACAAACATTGGGTTATACATGGTTTTAAGAAATCCACTTGACACCAGCTATGCCTCAGAAGGGGGAACTGAGAACTGCTGTTATACCAGCTAGCTGTGACAAGAGCTGCAAGGTTGTTGAAAACTGCACAGTTTAACAGAGCCACATCTGAACTTAAACTCACACTTAGTGTAAACTTGAACTTGAATGGCGGTCCCTCAAAGAAAGCAGCACAGTTGTCATCACTGCCAGTTGCCAGACGATATGGTCTCGTTTGTTTAATGTCCACGCTATTGATCACTTTATTGTGCCCAGTAATCTCGCCAACAGAAGAGCCACTATCCCACAGGAACACTGCTCCAAATCTAGTTAGAAAAGCACACAATCACTACAATTCATAAAAGTTAGACATAGATTAACTCCTTGAACATCTGCAAACTGCAGATTTGGGTGCACTCAAAGAAAAGAAATTAGGTCATCCCATTAATCTCATGCACGCGCATAATAGTTCCCTGAAGGCTATTTGAAATCTTGGGTGAGAGAATCTAATCGTCAATAGGAGACGTTTGCTGAAGGGGACAAACAATCAGGTTTTGCATATAAAGTTTCTAAAATTCAGAGATCCAGTGTATATTCCTAACTAAGACTGTTGGTTTATAAAAGAAAGCACTTTATCTGCCTAGCCACAACACAGACTGCAGAAAGCTCGGATAACAATGACACTGGATCACAGCTATCTGACTATTTAGCCTAGATTGGGTACCATCACCTTTACAAATATTATTACTTAAAGGTTTAAGGAAGAAGAGTTTTTAAAGCATTTTTGATAGTTCTTACTCTAAATCACCTTTAAAAAATTCCAGTATAATCAATACAGAGGTACTAACTGCCAGAGCATTGCCATTTGAAAGGCCTTCTTCAGAATCCCTTCAACAATATTCTAGACTGAAAGTGCATCCAACTGACAGGAAGCTGCCAAGCTTTTGAAGATGGAGAGCAAACTCACATTGTATCTACCCAGGGGCAGATGGAGCAATGGAGGACAAAGAGTCGCTTTCAAGGACACAGTACATGACAGGGATTAAAAAATGATGCAGGGGATCAGGGAACAGGAAAATACAATGCTTTTCAGCCCTTTAGACATAAGGCTATCTGGTCTGGACTCTGCCTTGAAGTTCTGACAGTCTTTGAACATTAAATGAGGGGTCACAAACCTGGATGGGCATCTCATTTAATCAGGTAAAGGACAACTGCTTGTCATTTCATTAAATTACCATAATAAGGCCTAAAAATATAGACATGTTGCCAAAGGAAAAAAGTCAGATGCATCTTTTTTTTTAAACTCTTAATCAATCAATTGAATAAGACTTTGGGTCCAACAAGTGAAAGAGGGGGAAAAAACCTTATGTTTTCCCCTTCCTACCCTATCACAATTTGACAAAAAAACCTACCAAACAGCTATCTTTGAATGTGACACCCACCTACCCCTAAGAAACAAGTCCCATAAATTTTTTAAACTAACCAGAACTAACAGAACTGTGTTTTCCAACTAATTTACAGCTGTCAAACACCTCATAGAAAATTTTGGTGCAGAACAGTACAACTTGAAGTCTAGACAGGGAAAAAGCAAGACTTCCTTCCATTGAAGAATTAAAGCTTTCTGCAAGGAACTTGCTTTGTTAGAATATTGAGGTTTACAGTAAAAGTATGCATGTATAAACACACACACGAAAGAATTACTCACTTTTCCCTTCCTTCTCCCACCACAGCAATTCTCTTGCTGTCTTCAGTCCATGCAAGGTCCTTTATTTTTCCTGCAAACGGCTGATATTCATACTTCAGTAGGTGTTCCTTCTGTGTAGTATCCCAGATTCTCAGCTTTCCAGAGACATCTGCCATAATAAAATAGAATATAACTATTGTTCCATCATGACTCAGTCACATGACTCATCAATCTGCCAGAGTACAGATTTTCAGCTACACTGAACACTTGTATCAGGGACCTACTACCTTACCCTATTACAACTACTACAAATCACTTTATTTAGGAATGCTGAAGACTATATCCATTTCACCAAATTATGTTCTTAGCCAGATATTATGATTCAAGACAGGCAGCACCAAATACAACACACAGAGAAAATATTTGCCGACACATGAAAAAGCTGTACAGTAAGAGAGTAGGAACTTTAATGTTATCAGCTGTCGTGTGTTAATATCTGTTACACAAAGAACAAGCCCCCCTGCCCAGCAGCTACAAGACAATTCAGTGACCCTTCACTGGGAGCCACCCTACATGTACAAGAAAGGAGCAGTCCAGTGGACAGTGGTTGATGCACTACAATTTGTACCTTCAAAGGAGACCTGTTTTGCATACAAATACCAGGCATGTGTAGATGTACAGAGAGATTTCTGTCCACAGAATTCAATTCATGCCCACCCATCAGTTTAGTTTTTCTATACAGAAGCATGTACATACTTAATGGTGTGGATGCCTGCACTATCTGGAACACTAGACAAGAATGCAACAGAATATTCACAAACAGTAATGTCAAAAGCAGCAGACATGGCACAAGCAGTTAACAATTTAAGACTTAAGATAATGAAAGCTCTCTGGCTCACTGTTTCCACTCAGCATTGTAAAACCCAAGAGCTATTCAGAGCAATTACTGTGGTGCAGGATTGTAACCGGAGGAATTGTTCTATACGCAGACAAATTTACACATCTCTAGTGAAACCCACACAGCAAAGTCTGTGTGTAGCGTACCCTTCAAAAAAGCCACTGTTTTAGAATAAACCACATGCTAAAATATGCCTCTTTCACCTCAGCAGAACAATTAAATTCTGTTCACCATTTTCTAGTGAATCTTTACAGTTCTATTTAAACAACCAGCAACCTGCATCTTTGGGACGGGTCATACACTGATCTTCACTTCTGCTAAAAGGACAGATGCAGAATTTTACAGAGAGAATTTGTTATTGAAGCAGAATTTTAATGTGGACTTTAAGATCGAATTGTTTTCTCCATCTATTAATAGATAAGACACAGAGCTTTAATTTTGCAGTATCTCCCATTACTACATCTGCTGTGACTGTAATAAGAGAAATTACCATAAAAGCCAAAAGCATATTGCCAAGGTCTGTCTCATGAAGCATTAATGTAGGCTGTGTGTCTAATGCAGATTTATAGATAGAGAAATGAATCTTACATGTTATACTTAGAAACAGCTTAAACAGCTTGATCATCTATCTTCAGACCCCATGCTCAGCAGTATCACAAAACTATTTATAAATGACATACAGAAGACACTTTTTAAGGGAAATATTGCAACCTAAACTCTTTCACTTGGTTATTACAAAAATTCTGAGAAAAAACCACCAAATACTTCCGTAGCACAGTATCTATTACTCTTCTTTTACAAAGGACTGGAAATCAAAAAGACTACATGAAAAAATTAGACAGTTATTCTGAGGATTAAATGCTGCACAAACCTAGAGGACCAAGTTTGTAGCACACAAAATGCAAACTGGATTTTAAGAGGGTATTCAATTTGACACATGGTCCACACACAAGATTGAGCCAAGAAAATTCTGGCTGTGGTCCCTTTCAGACAAGAATGTGAGAAAAGAGGAAAAAAAAAAAAGAAAAAAAGCTCTGGTATCAGTGTTCTTAAAGGTTCCTCAGTACTCCAAAACCACTTATTCTAATATAGCTTTCTGATATGAAAGAAGGACAGAACATTCTATGCTTAAAAAAACCAGTTCCCTTGAAATTGCTGAAAGAGAAATTCCCATTCTACTAAGACCTTTACAGGAATCTGTGCTCCCTTTCTAAGGGGCTCATATTCAGGACGTTTTATTTTCAGATATATTACTTAGAAAATACATCTTCTTTGGGTACATTACTTGCTCCTGAAGCATTTCCAATTGACAATAGCAAGCATTTTTTAAAAATTTATATATTAGCTGCAAATCTTGGTAAGAGATACAAGTTACAGTATTGTGTTTATCAATACTCTTCACTGCATATCAGTCCTCCTGAAAAAGGGAATCAATTATTTGATGCAAGCTTCTATTAAAAAGGGTTTTTTTTAGTTCTTTGGTAGTCAAGAACTGCTATAATACAGGAAATTCACAGTGTAAAAATTCATATTACACATCCTCAGACCATATACGTTATATGGAAACTGAGATGCAACCTCTTTCCCAGCTAACTTGCCAAGGAAAGCTTTTTTCAGTTCAGGTTAAAAAGTAGCAAAAGTCATAAATGTTGCCAGCTTGGTCAGGACGAAGGGAGAAGAAAGGAGTACACACTGTTTTAGAATCCCTCCCCTGCCCATAAAGTATCAAAGTTTATTAACATCACAAACAGTAGTCCTGTATTTCAGAAATAACTTTTCACTCTGCTGCATTCACACAAGTCTCCATCACACTAAGTATTTAAGGTTCATTTCAAGGGTTTTTTAAAATTGAAATAGTACATTTAAAAAAGACCAAGAATGTCATGTCACTAAAGTCACTGCCTGAGAAAGAGGTTAGAGGAACAACAGAAATAATAGAAATTATTCCTTCTTCAGAGATGTGTACATAATTCTACCAAAGCACATCTCATTGACTGCACATTCCATACACACATATGAAGTGTTACTACTGTTTTGCCAGTCACATTAACAGCTCTGTCCACACATCTCATACACAAGCACATGGATACTTTACCTCCAGAGGCTATGTAGAATCCACTGGGGGCATACTTGGCAACTACAACCTGGTGGGCATGCTCAGTGTAGATGTCAGCAATTGCAGGATTCTATTTTAAAGGGGAAAAAAAAAGTTACAAAGTTGTATTTCCTCCTTTTCAAAGGAATAAAATCAGAAATTCAAAGATAAAATTCATCAATTTTTCCCTGCACTCCCTTCTCTCAAGCCCTGCTTTCCAGCTTAAATTGAGCAATTATCTAAAACTGAGAAGTGCAGTACATGTTGCAGAACACTGCTGCTACCACTGAAGCAACACACTACTTTTTAACAAGTGACACAAAAAGGATTTCCTCTTAAGGAAGGCTGAAGTGCTGGGACCCTTGCTTCTCCAATACCTGCCAAACAGTAGAAAAACACTCTCCAAAATAGCAGGCCAAGCACCAGGCTCTGTTTTTTTAGGGCTGGCCCAAGGATAAAGCAGTTATCCAAGTAGAAGACAAAATATGAGCTGTGCTTTGCAGCACACATCTGAAGTTCTACTGTATGAAATTTAAGCCTGCAGTTAACCATAATACATGGCTGTTAATTATCACCATGTACCCCAAAATCACAGTAAGATGTGCTGGGCTTGCTCTTCTTGACAACTGCAATCTGCTTAAAAAGCCAGTAGATTGAGTACCAAGAGTTGTACAGGAATTCTGAAAGACATTCACTGCCACTCCATCATAATTTTATCTCTTTAGTCTTAACTGTTTTCAGATGTGTCAGGTTGGACAATAAATTGAACTCTGTGTCTCAGCAGAGCAGTAGTGTTATTCTGCATCCCTCCAAATTACAGTGCATATATGCTACAACAGTAATATTCTACTCTTTAGAAACGTTTTTCTACCATTTAACAGGCTTGTTCCAGCTCTAGAAACTTGACTCATATGATCAAAACAAAATTCCATTTTAACTGCCATAATTAATACAGATTTATTCAATTCAACCAGAAAACCACCTGATGTTATGGTATGACTCAGCCATCCAATCAGGAAAAACTAAAACACCCGCTCTGTGTTAGAAAGCAGTCTCCTGCTCACAAGAGTTCTTACTGTTGCAGTACTGTTACATCTCAGGAGACAGAATACAGCTTGCTCATGCAAAAAGGAGCTGTTTTTCATTCCTGCTTTTATGCATTGCCTGAGTGCATTTTAGCCCTACTTAAGCCACAACCATCTGCACTTAGAGCATGCACGTTGCTCTTCATTTTGTGTCCAACTGGATTTCATCAGAGCAAGACAAGATAATGTTTTCCCTATTATATATCAGGATCACCTACATGTTCAGGGAGCTCAAATACCCCCACATGTTGTTATAAATGGCATCCATAAGTAGGTGCTATTTTACAGCAAGAATCTCCAAGAGTCTGGGAAACTGAGAGACTAACTTAAAGGGTTAAATGAAAGATAAAGACCCAAATTTAAGATATGGTAAATAGATTCCAGAAATCAGGTAATAAGTTAGAGCTGTCAAATTGTACATTATTTATTTGATAGTATATTATTTCTGTTTGCAAAGTAAATTTTCTAACTGGCACGTTTTTCATATCAAGCCCAACTCCCAAAATAACACTTCTAAAAAAATATTTTAGGAGAAAATTATAGTGTGAGCTGGGACAAATGTAGTACCTAGATTAAACAAGCAGTGAGCTTATGTGGCTTTTTTCAAACACTGAAACCAGAGCCACATATGAAAGTGAGCAGTTTCAGTTCCAAGCTTCAAAGTAGTCTTAGACCCATGAAGATAAAATATTAATGAAGTATGAAACCTTAAAAATATCAGTAGTCTTTCTCACAGTGTTCTTTTAGCACTGCTCCAGAACCACTTCTTGTTGAAGGAAGTCTCTAGATCATGCTCACAGATCAAGCATTAACCCTGAATGCTATATTCATCTGATTAGCTAATGCTAGATAGCTTTAGACTTAAGGAGAAAGGTGATCACTGCATTTTGATGACCTGTTTTTTTAAATTAGAGCACAACTATTCCATTGGAGAAGTGCTCCTGAAGGGATTTCAAACAGACTCCCCACCATTTCATCTAGCTGTTGCAAACTATTAAGAGGATTCTGTATCATTCAGAGAAGGCACAGCTCTTAACTAAGAGTAGACACACTTGCAAGTCAGGTTACAAAGTGCAACATTCTCCAGCGTAAAAGACATAGCACCAGCTTTGGTCAGATTTTTTGTTGCTGCTACAATATCTTCTGTAGTCACATGTCAATTATTAACAGTAGCAAACGCCCCTTGTCAGCTGGGTAAGTCTGCGTATCAGCATGAATTGCACCATAAAACAGAAGAGTTCCTGACTTCCATTCTCACCCTCCCTTGAGAGTTCAAACAGTTTGGATTTGAATTCCCACAATCCCACCGCGCCTGTTCTCAGGTCACCGTGTGCCCTACACCCCCCCAGCTCAACTGGGGCTCACATTTGAACTGGGCTAATCTTCAGTGAGCTGATTCAGGTAAAGCAAATTGCTTTCTTCCAATTTAACCTCCAAAACAGGGTCAGAAGAGCATTAATGCCACTGCAAGGGAGAAGGTCAGCATTCACGACTTGGTCAGAAACTGAAACGTAAGCAGAGTGGCTTTTCCTTCTTCTCTCATCACACTGTGTGCCATTACAGGGTTTAACTGGGGCTTCTGGTTTCAGAAACTTGAACTTTTCTTGATACCAAGAGCAAAACACTATTACAAAGACATTATACCGACACACTGAAACCAGAGTGCAAGCTTATTTTCTGTTTGAAGTGGATGAATTTAAACTGATAGCAATCAAGAAATCTGCAAGGAAATAAGTTATTAGGAGCACTTATCTATTATGGCATGACAGTGAAGAAATGTCCGAATATAGTGGGAGTGATGAGATAAAACAGCGAAACAGCTCAGTTTACAAAGGTGATTTACAGAAGCAGCCATAAACAAATCCATTGTTGTGGAGACCTAAATTCCAGAGAGGTATGTCCTGCCCCTCCCCCTGCAGCCCTTCCTGCTGCAGGCAAGTAAATCTAGGGGAGAATTGGATTTCTAAAGAACATGCAATCACTTTGAATAAATTTATTTTTTAAAAAACAGTAGCAAGACAATGGCCTAAATATGCAACGTTTCCTCCGTACTTTTCAGAGGGATGCCATCTTTGAAATCATTCAAATAACTCTCTTAACATTTCTCTAGTTAGCATCAGAGGAAAAAAACAAACCCAAACCTCCACATTACTGAAAACATTAACTGGGGCATTCTAATAGGTAATCGATGAGCAAAATTCCCTGTGATCAGGGCTGAAAACTTGCACCCAGCTTGTCATAGAGTCCAGCAACTCATAACTGTTTTGATTCCTGGAGTTGAGGCTGGGTGGGGGGGAAAGAAGCTGAAGAATAACGCGTTTAAATATACAGGTTTGCAAGTATTTACATGCTTCTCTGACAGGCTAAGGGCCCAAAACAGCAAAGAGGGAAGAGTTCATTTATTAGGCAAACACAGCACTCAAGTTCATAATAATGATACCTAAGAAGATAAACAGGGCCAACCAGAATATACCAGTCTCTCATCTCTTAAGTCCTATGGGAAGAGGAAAAGAATTGCTTATTTTCCCGAGATTTTCCACATGTTTTTACAGTCGCTGCCTATGGTTTTATGCCTGAGTCATGCACTCCACTTATTCCCCTGCTGCTGATCAAGGATCTGCGACCTCGACTGAAATAGTCAGGACTGAATGAACCACAGGCTGCTAAAGGAGGGGCAGGGAAACAAAACGAAACTTAGCGAAAGCTTTACACTAGAAAGGAAAATAAATCAAGATACATTACATCAATGTTTCTGATGACGACACATTTTCCATTGGTATAAAGAAAATTGTTGCCCTTAGGATCACCTCCAATAATTTTGGAAACGCCTCGTTCAACCTGCGGAAGGCTGGCGAACACTTTTTCTATGAAAAATAAAAGGAGAAA
The DNA here is from genome assembly GCA_025920805.1 of Petroica traversi. NCBI lineage: Eukaryota > Metazoa > Chordata > Aves > Passeriformes > Petroicidae > Petroica > Petroica traversi. The sequence continues at coordinate 21,293,282 of JAHLSL010000015.1, read as the reverse complement.
GGAAATAAAAGATAAATAAATAATATAATAACAATAAATCAATTTTTTTAAAAAAAATAAAAATAAAAGCAAGGCGCTTAATGCCTCCCCGCTCGCGGCACACGCCCTGCGCTGCCGGCAGCCGCCGTCACTTGTTGCTGTCAGCGGGCTCCG
>JAHLSL010000015.1:21249642-21292729 GCA_025920805.1 Petroica traversi | reverse complement strand
AGTGGCAATATCTCTGCAATGCCATTTGACACGTTGACATTCCTGAGGAGATAAAAAAATCTGCTATCCTTGACCTGCCACTGGGCACACATTAAAACATTTTTCAGTTATTTAGAAAACCTGGTTTCTCTGCATCTTTTTCAAGAGTCCTTCATCTTCATAGCAATAATTACATAATGATGTCATGGACATCATAGATGGCTTGCTTCAGAGTATGCTCAAATGTTATTATTTACTTCTTATTATTATGCAAATATGTATATGGCTTGTGAAACATGTAATGATTGATTTTTATTCCAGAAGGCTCACTTCTCCAGGCCTGGAGATATTTACCATTAGGCATGTGATATCAAAGATGTTCACATATTGAGAGTTGAACACTAACATAATGCTTAAAGCTCTAGGCCAGAAAAAATAGAAGTTTCTATGAGGAAAGTGTGTGGACTTACAGCTGCACTTAGGAGCAATAGCTAAGAAAATAATGAAAAGCAAACTTTATGCTGTTGCGTTGGTAGGCACATGGAATTTGTAAAATTCATAGCAATTTTTAATGTCTTTTTTAGCTTTATTTACCATTCTTTGCTGACTAAGAGGTAACTTGAATACTGATGAAGACATGCCCCTTACATTTGCAACTCAGCGGTATAGCCTCAGGCACGTGTTAACAACTCCTTAGAAAGTATTTCGCAGTCTTTTGGTATTTCCACATCGCTTAGCATAGCATTGCATTTATATACAGGTTTTGTCTGATGCTGAAAAGCCATCAGCTTTTCTAAAAGGAATTTAAGCAAAATACATCTTTATGCTGAGGTTTCTTTTTTTCTTCCAGGTTGCAGCTGCTGTTTCTCCCTGTTTTGAAGTCTAAATGGTGAAATCTGCCCCCAGATTTCAAACAGAAACGGTACAAAAAGTTTGAAATGAGAATATTACACATCCATAGCTGCTGCTATTACGACATTTTATAATGCACCGGTTGTGTATATGTAGGTTCTTTAGGAATTATATATATTTAATAAAATACTTATTACAAATACCAACAAGAGAAATACTCTTTTTAAAGACTTAATGCATAATTTTAATTCTAGCCAGATTTTGTGGAGTCAATGTCAGAATGCTGATCATCGATTCAATGGTAAAAGACAAACTGATAATGATTATTTTCTGACCCTGATACACTGAAATACATTGAAAGCTAAAAAATACTATAGCTTCAGTTACCATCATCATAAAAATTCTATGACAATGTGATAATTCAATATACAAAAATGAAAACATACCACGAATTAGTATGAAATTCTGTTTCCACTGACCTGTTCAGGATCAGAATTTGTTCCAGATGGTGAAGATCAAATTCCCCGCAGTTTAAAATAATGTAATTCTGGGTTGCTGCAATCCTGCACTCGTTTCCCCAGGCCACCCCTTATTCCACCAACCCTTGCTCAGATACTGGTACTCATGTGTTCCCATTCCTAGATCTGAGATCCCAACTGTGCCAAACGAAATAAAAGAGTTGCCAGGTTGGTTTTCAATTAAATGAAAATTGGCCTGTTTCAAAGGACTGTTAAATGAGTGTGAGAAGATTGCAAAATCAGCAATTCAGTTTTAGATTAGCTTCAGCTGTTACAGAGCTAAACCTGGGTTATTTCTCACTTTCACAGGTTCTTTGCTTTGTCAGAGAGACAAGGGAAAATCTGAGGCAAAGCTTGAATGCCATAAGACAATTGGAATAGTAACTATGAATGCACTTCACTTGTCCCAGTAATAAGGAATGGTTGCAGAAGCCCTCTCTCTGACCTCTGTGTGGGACCCCTTAAAAGCAAATACCAAGTAAAAGCTGTTGACACTTTAGGTTGAGGAGCGTATATGAACCTTTAATTTCTGTGCTTTTCTCCAAGATATATAATGTTAATCTCAGATGTGCTGAAAAACCTGATTAACAGATGTTAAATACTGCTGTTAGTCCTTCTTCTCCAGAAGCTACATCCCTTCTTATGTTTCAATCAATGCATCTTGACCTGGAGCTATTTATAATACAAGGTTATGATGTTATTAAACTAAATCCTGGTTTGGCAAAGGTAGTTCTTGAGAGTACCATTGACAAAAAAATTTGTTTTTCTACTACTCTCAAAGCAAAGAAGAAAGAGAAATTATATGTAAATTTTTTGGGGAAAAAAACCAAACTCAAACAAAACCCCTTGTTGTATCAGCCCAGTCTGCACTTTTACCAGAAATACAGCATTCTGTTTAAGACATCTTGTCAGGAAATATATAAGAAATAATTTGAGGCCATGACAAAATAATTAACAAGCAGTGGGAGGACGGAGTTTTGATCCAGTTAAATTGCAAATACAGCACAGGCTCATAAAAGTGAATTTCACAGGGATAGGCAGTTATAAGTGGTCCACAGGGAGGCAATTAGATCCTTCTCACCCTCTTTAGGGGACAGACAGTGAAATCAAGAGGCAATTGATTTAGAAGAGATAGAAGGAATGTTGCATAATTAACCCATGGAATTCTTTGCTTCAGGCTAACTTCCAGTCCAATTCCTTCGCTGAATTCTCTTACAAAGATAACACTTAAGATGCTGTATACATTAGAATACTCCCCATAATTTCCTTGAATAAGAAGAAAAACAAATTTTTTCCTGGTTAAAAGTATAAGGTGTATGCCGCCCGGAAGGACATGTAAACTTCCCCATGTGAAACATTACCCGAATATGTGTCTGAGCACGGAGCTTTGACTGGGGTCTGCAACATTATATGGGTTATGGGTTACTCTCTTTTACTCTATTGAAAATTGTCCTGCCTGAAACAGGTGTAATGCAGGCTTGGGAAACCATGTATATTTATACCTCTACATTTCACAACAGCCTAAGCCAAATTAAATTGGGCAATTTGCAATTACCAAAACTGTTGAACAGTTGAAGCTTAAGGGGCATATAAAAGCATCTTCACACCTTTTGGGATTTCAAAACAGAGCTGTCATGTAACAAAACACCTTCTACATTTGTTACAATGAATGCTGTGCTGTAGATGCTCTGTTGTCAGCAATGTTTCCATGTCTGCTGCCACGCACAGGAGAAGCCATACCTGTGTTATTCCCAGCAACAAAAGGAATACAAAGCTTCTAAACCAGGAAAGCCTTTGTTTTCCCAGAGGCAGATTATACCTATGCTGTCTTTTTGTGAGACACAGCTACAAACAAAACATATTCCTTTCTAAATGCTGATTGTTGATTTGTTCTGTCAAGAAAGGCTGTAATTTTTGTTTACAGTGCTGTTATCATCACGAGGAGAAATGTGAGAGTATAATGGAGACATAAAGTTTCTCATAATACAAAGATTTTTAGCTATTTTAAAAAAGAATAAAATTAAGAGCATCATAACCAAACAAACTTCTAAAAACAGTGACTTCCAGCTGTCACTGATGTACCTGAGATACCCCTTCATTCAGTGAAGCTCTTTATGCCTTTTATGGGATTCGACTTTGACATCAACATTTTATTTTGAGTCGCGCTGCTCTTTCCTACACACTGGTTTTGCAGCTGATAATCGGCCACTCCATTTATAGTTGTCACGTTTCCCTGGTGCCCCAGTCTCTGTCCCTGTAGCATACCACTAATGCCACTGGTGAGAGCCAGAGCAATTTTGACTGCCATGTGACTTGCACATGGGAAGCTACAGCTCCCTGGGATGCAGGAACTTTCCCATGCCATTCCTGAACTTGCTTGGATTCGCTGTGCTCTGGTTTCTAACAGCTTGAATCCAAACTACACTTGACAAAGCTGAGCGTGTTAAGGAATGCCATTTAGGCCTCAAAGTAAGGTTTCCTCACCCCCATTAAGGGAGGGTATGGTGAGCATGTAGCACCACTATAAAAATCAGACCTACAATAGAAACAGCTTAAAGTAATTGCCTCGAGGCATCCACATGTGAAAGTGGTGATCTGCCTTCTCATGGTAGCTTATATATAGTTAAGGTTCCTATAGCATAATTAATAGCATAGGGAATATTTCTTATGTCTTGGGGTATGAGAAGTTTCTTCCTTCTAACATTAATATTAATCCTGTGCTGGAGAATATATTGCTTTCCAAGAATTAAAATCATATCACAGTTTCTCCATTCTGCGTTAACAAGCTCTTTAGAAGTTGGGTTTTGTTCTCATTAGTAGAGCAGAAACATACTCTTAATTAAGCAAATGAGGCAGACAAAGACTAACATATGCAAATTAAAAAGAAGCCTGGTAGGCAAGAGGAACAAAAAAGAGGCAAAAAACTTCAAAAAAACAGTAATGTCAGAGGATAATTCATCTAACTGCAGGAAACTTCTGAAATGGTGAAGAAGTATTTGCATCAGAAGATGTGACAATATATTAATAAAAAATTGCAATCCAAAGCTTTACTCAGAGCTCTGAAAGAGGGACTGTCTCAGCTCCACTGTGTAAACCACCAAAATGTCCATTTACATGGGAGATTGCTCAGTCTAGCAAAGAGAACTCTCAGTTGTGCAACATTTATGAGGACAGACTTGAACTGAGCTGTAGACAGGTTAATATCATTTTCCACACAGTGAAAATCTGATTCCGAACTTTTTAAGTAGCTGAGACCTTTGTTTTCCATGATTCTCTGAGCTTGATTTTAAGTAGAGTCTGCCAAGATGACCCCACTGAAAGGGGAATCAGAGCTTCTTAACTGAGAAGCTCCTACTTAATCTTAAGTAAGATTAGATTAACTCCATTTGTAACCAATTTCTTAAATTACTACAGTTGGCTATTCAGTGTGTTAAGTGTCAAGAAAGTCTTCCTATTGAATAGGAAATCGTTCTAATTCCAATGTTCTAAAGGCCAGTAAGAGTATTTTCAACACTTTAGTTCCATGAAGTTCAAAGCTCTATCAACAGTTGCTAGATGGGATGAAAAGAACACTTTTTTTAAATTCTGTTTTCAGAATGCTTTAATGCACATGTGAAAAATGCAATACAAAGTTCCAGACCAAAAATCAAATCCTGCCAGGAAATTTCACATGGATTTCTCAGCTCTATTTTGTCTGTGTGCAGAGATTGTGATAGAATTGTTTTTCTAATGGTGGTGTTATTTATGCTTTGAAAGAGGATTGCTAAACATAGTTGATAATGACCCAAATTTTCTCCTAGAATTTCTGCATCATATATAATGACTAGCTTTTACAGGGCCTAAAGAACCAAAAGCTAAAATCACCAGCACTGAACTGTCAGGAAAGTGATTGTGAACTATCTACTATAGAAAGACAAAGGCTTACATCCTTAAGGGAATTAAAAGTCTAAATCCTGTTTAAATTGCCTTCTTTCCACTGAAACCACTGAGAATTAGGTCCTTAAATAGAACTTAAAATCTAAATCTCTGTGGTGTTGCACAATTGTTATCATCTGCAATATCTCTATATATAATGGAAGCACCATAAGGAGATAGTAAACCGGTTTATCAAGTAATCTATCGAGTGTTGTACAATTTGTGGACATCTTTGGGCTACACAGTAATTGTAATGGAGGAAAATAACTTTGAAACAGTTTACCTGTGAGGTGATGTATCTGTGAATTACTATAGTCGGCATACGAGGTTTTTTGGATCACCTCATGTTAATATATAAGGAAGGATTTTTAATTTTTAGGAAGACAACTTGCTGATTTTGCTGATGATTTTGATATGACTGTTGATGATGACAGCCTGTCAGGCCTGACCCTAGACAGGAGGCTTAACAGCATTTACTGGTAGGGACACTAGATTGTCCTGGAGGCCTGTTTGTTAGATGACAATTAAGTGACTGTCCTTCTTAAAAAGCCAAAATTCTAAAAATAATTGAAACAGAGCACTTCCTGTTCTTGGTCACATATTCACTTCTGTCATAAAAGAACTGTGCAGAATCACTTGTTGCTGAGTTAGCTCAATGAAATAAAATAGATTAACAAAGGAGACACATGTGCCAATAATGCATCCTCACATGTTTATGCTTAAGTATCCTCTAAAAACCACAGTAGATTGAACTGTAGTTCCTTTGTAGGGGTTCGGGTTTCTTTTTTCCCTACAGGTTTAACTATTCTTCTTCAGAGAAAAAAAGTTTTGCATTTTACCCTTTGGTTCTCACTTGGCCCCTGCTTTAGAAAATCTAGATGGTGAGTGATCCTGTGTTGTTTCTTGGCCCATATGAATATAATTTACTCTGCTCCTGACAACTTCCTCTAGAGAAAAAGCAGACAGAAATTCACACAATCCTGCTGATGAGAGACGGTTAAGTGAGACATACTTATTAAAAAAGAAATAGCTTTGGCTGCTAAGAAGAACATGAAACCTGTTTTTATATAAACTCACTATTAAAAAAAAATCTATCAATTGTACAGCTCTGTGAGAGCCACTGATGAAAGGCTTTTCCTAAATGCAGAGAATTATAATATACAGTAAGCTGTCAAGAAATAGTGTCATACTGTAGAGATCACAAGCCATCCCTGAAAGAAGGCAGTGTCTCATGTCATACAGAAGCCTTTATGAACCTTTATGAATGAGTGACTCGTGCTGAGGCTGGCAGAGCTTACCTGGGCTGGCAGAGACTGCCAGTGGTGGGTTGCAACTGCCCCAAATGCACAACTGCATCAAGAATTTCCATGGTAGTGAGTGAGGGCCTGCTCTGTATGCTTCTCTGACTTATATTAGCTATTTGATAATAAAGAGGTTTGGATGTTGGATAAAGATATGATTAAATGACTTTTGGCAATGGTCTGGTCCTTCCCTCCATGGTCAATACAGGGTCAGAGAGTATAACTTTAGTTAACCCACAACAGACCCCAAATTCTAAAAGTACACTATTTGCTCTTTAGAAACCATGCAGTGATTGTGTGCAGAGACACAGACATGCAGAGGTACCAACCTTGTTCATTCATGCCATTTAATTCCAAAAGGTAATATAAATAACACCATATGCTCTTAAAAGGCTGATCACCACATCTGAATTATAAATAAATACTATGTAGTATTGCATCCAGTCTATGTTTTGAACTGTCAGTGCCTAGTTAAAGTGAACTCACTTAATTGGAGGAAGTCCAAAGGGCACCTGCCTCAGAGACTTTTGGTACAGGATCACATCGCAAACATTTCAGGAATTTAGAATAAATTCACTCTTGTTGCTTTAAGAGCAAGACTAAATTATTCACAGGAAGGATTTTACACACATATAGGTAAGCAACTGAGGGTGCATTATCCCCCCTCCTTTTCAATCCAAATTACTCTGGCAGCACATTCAAATTTAATGTAACACTCTAGATTATCTAGGGCAACCAGTCCTGATTTAAAAATTTTTAAAATCACTCAGTTTATGACCCCTAATATACCACAGTAAATTATGTGCTAAAAGCTTTGGGTTTGTGGCATTTGTTTGTTTGCCTGTTGTTCTGATGCTGTTTCAGGAACATTGAGGTTTTATGGTCTAAAAACATTTCTGGCAGATGGAATTGTTAAATCATTCAGATGCTGATTCTCTTGATATAAGAACAGCCATGACCCCCAGTGCCTCAAAGCCATTATTTAGCACATCAGGCTTTGCAGGTCTCAGCACTAGGAAGACAGTGACCACCCTGCCATGACCAAATACACTGCTGTACTGTGTCTGTAAAGAGCCAGATAGTGGCACAGGAGAGTAGAAATGTGCTTAACAGAGGGGGTTTTGCTAGTCATAGCTTTCACACAGTCTGTGGCCCTCTAGAGCCACAATGACCAATATTTTTGAGTCTCTTGTTAAAATTTGTGAAAAGTGGAGCTGTAGAACACATACAATTGTGAGCAAACAGTTCTGTGAGCCACTCTGTGTCCACTTCAGGATGTTCAGCTCATGAATTTTTCATTAATATTTTCACAGGATTTCACTAGCCAGTAGATTTCCCACCCCTTTTCTCATACACAATATTTACCTGAAGAATATGGTCAAGAATATCAGCTGAGGAGTGCCAAGGGCCCTCTACAATTAGTGGTTGTGCAACTCCAGTGGGGTGAGTGAACTCTGCCAAGGAAGGCTTTCTGGTAACAATGGATGCCTGGACGTCTCACAGACAAGGGCTATGCCAAAACTGATGTAGCATCATTTTTGCTGTTGAGAAGTTTATTGACAGATCACTAAGTGCTTATAACTTAATGTCAAGAGGCAGGTTTAGAGCTGAGTCAAGAAAAGAGGACTGCTCTGCTGCAGCAAGGAGATCAGCAGAATTGGAAAGCTCTAGGGAAAGGCTGCAGGTGTTATACCTCATCTCTGACTGTGGTCTATGACTTGGAGGTGGAGTCTAGGACTGCACTCAGCTCTGACAAATGCTTACCAGCCACCTTTTTTGTCTGAGTGACTCATTCTGAAAGTGGAATATAGAACATCATTTGGGCATCATTTTTTGCATGCTTTTTTAGGTATCTGATCCAGCTGTTAGTGAGTCTATTCCATTGATTTTAGGAAGAATTAACCATGGGAGTCCTTCTATCTGTCCCATTTCATCATACCACTTGGGAATATGGACTGGAAGTGACCTTGTGTGTATCATTTTTTGTCCTTTACCATTATAGACATGGTGCAATGAATGACTTTCTAACCCTAATTCAGTAACAGCTTGGTTGTGGCTTTTCTTTTCACAGGTACCCTGGGAGTGGGATAACAAGAGGCCTGGCAGTCCCTTCTCTGCCCCCTGGGGACTCTCCCCACGCTGCCCAGGATGTTATTTCAGCCCGTATTTAGGGATGTCCATCCCGGCCCCAGTGATGCCGTAGGATGTTGGTGTCCTTTGCCCAGCTACAAGATCCCCTGAGCAAGGCCCACCCATGGGCTGAAGGCTTGGCTTGACCTTGGGCTATTCCCATCCCCAGGAGGTGCCAGATGGCCATGGCTGAGGCTGCCCTGGTGCCTCCAGCTGCTCTGGGAGCCCTGATGGACACCCTGGGGATCCCCCACCTGGCCTTGCTGTGCCCTGACATCTTTTTTGTGTCCTCTATTGCATCTGGAAGACTGTTTCACAAGCTCAGTTTTCTTCTGATTCAGAGCTTTTTCCCCCTAATTTTCTACCCTAGAGTGATTTATTAAGAGCCTATAATTAGTAGTGAAAAATTTGTCTCTCACTTTGGCAGAATTTTCTTTTCATAACACTGTAATGATGTATTTGTAATCAACGATCCTATAAATTCTCAGTTCTGCTTGGATGGATTAAATAAATCAAGCCACCCATATGGAGCCAAGACTCTATATGTGATGGAGTCTCCAAATTCAGGGTCATCCTGGACATTTTCCAGTTTTTGTCTCAAGTGTCAGTGATTGAAATGAAGTGCATTATCCCAGAGAAGACAGCAGAAAAGCTGAAACACAAGAACATTGATATTTTTCTATCTGCCCAAATACTGTAGTTAAAAAATCCAAGGATTGTCTTTGCCTTTTCCAGAGCTGCCTTTTATTATCACTCTGAGGTATCTTGTTATTTAGCACATCTGGATCCTCTTGCTTCCAAACCATGAGATTCCAGCTTAAATATCAGTCTGTGTTGTAGAAGCCCAAGGATACAACTGTTGTGTACCTGTTGTCTCCTCTGCTGCCTTATATTGGCAGGAAATGGGGCAGTGAAGAAAGCCAGGAGCACAGGCAGCAGATTCCCAAAGAGTCGGGGTGACACAACACCCTGGGGAAGACTCTGCTATAATTCTGAACTGTGCTTTGATAAAAAAATATCAAGATAGTTTAAACAGAATGTTTCTGGTCTCAGGGAAGTCTGTAACTGTCTGGACACCACCTGTGGGCCATTGCTGCAGGCTGTGGAGACACACTGCTTTCTGTACAAGTGACATTTCACGTTAGTCAGTGCATGAATAAGCACTGACTAATAAGCACATTTTCCTGAGCTTTGCAAGCCTTCTTATTTTCCTTTCTCTCTCTTTTTTTTTTTTTTTCATAAATGTACTTTCATAACAGCATCTTAGTAATTTCAAAGAATATCCTAGTGGCTCCTAGCAAAACTCAGTGTACAGGATTGCTGCTGCTCTTTCACAGCAGTGCCGAAGCAGGAACTTGTAAGTAATCATGACACAGCACAAAAATTTGATCTTAGTACAGAATGCTTTTTGAGTATATATAAGAAATACTTTAGATAAACTCATATTAAATTATCCTTTTTATTTTTTATATGGACCAAAGCACCTTTGAAGCTCAGTATTTGAAGATTACTAGCAATGAAACAAGGCTCACCTTAGGCAAGCTTGTTCATTCATCGTGCTCTTTTTATCTGCTTTTACCTGAGGCATTCCTACTCAGACAGCACAAGTACAGACCCCTTTTTAAAGTGGAAATTCTGACATTAAAAGTTTCCTTAAATGGCAAGATTGAGGTCCTAGTCCCTCTAGGGAAAAGAAGACATACTATCTACACTGAAGTCTTGGCAGAAAAAACTTATTACACTAATGATGGGACTAATAACACCTGAGTTCTAAAGCCTTGTGTACTCTTTCTACACTCTTCTCACTATATTTTGTTATAATTTTCCTGTTCCATACCCTGTAACACTCTTTGCACCTGTAATGCCTCCAGTGACCCTCACTCAATAGCTAACCATCACTTTCACACCATGTCTCCTTTACACTGCCTAAGAAAGCTGAGTTCAGTATAGAACTGTGTTGATGCTGTTTGATTTTTGCAGGCCAAAAGAAGAGTGTTAAGTTTCTACTGGGGCCTTTCCTTGGGGGACACTAATTTTGGTTGCTTTTCCAGTTGTGCACAGGCACTGTCTAGGTGTGACAGTTACCAGTGCTATGGTTTGCCAGAGGAGAAAGAGCCTTGAGAGAAGAGGAGAGAATCTTCAAGAGAAAGGGGGAAGAAACAGATTTCCTGTGGGTTCTCAATGTTCATGTGAGTGCATTGTGTGCATCTGCCAACTGTTTGTCTGGGCGTTAATATAAGTAAATATGTCATATATGTGCGTATTCATATATATTCATGAACCTACTGGGAGCACATCTCAGCCTCACAGCTGGTTGGACATGGAGATAGGGATGGTGCAGCCTCCCCTCCTGGGCTGTAGGATCCAGCATGGAATACTTTCTTCTAACAGTGATCCTTTGCCGTCAGATGGTAGTGCTTTCAAATGACAGAGCTGGTCTGTACCTGGTGAAATACATTGAAATGGGATATGTTGGAGCATTGCCTCAGCACTCAGATGTCTGAGCATAACAATCTTTATATTTAATATATATTTAATTTCCTAAGGGAAGGAAAGCAGTAGGTTTTTTATTATGAGCCATTGTTAAAGGAGCATTTATAGGAGGTATATTCTGATTGTGAAGGCATTTTTTTTTTAGGCAGAATTATTGAAAAGGGCCAAAACAAAACACCTCTACATGCTGTGTAACAACATTATTTGGTCTTTGATGTAGACAGACACCAGCTGATAAGCCTCCCACATATCAGAAAGCCTGGCTTCTCTGGGGGAGTGGGCAGAGGCAAGGCTGACAGGCAAGCAGGCAAGCAGCTCTCACTTCTGACTTTGGTTTCATCTTACTTCCAGGGCCTTTCTCACAGACAAACATACAGAGTTCCTTTAAGAAGTGTTTCCCTCACGGAACAGTGAGATTAATGGCAAATGTCAGTTGATGTAGAAATGAATCCAGGATCATTTGAAACTGTGCCATAGTCTAAAAATAAAAGGAGAAAGGAGGTTTTTTCTTTTTCTTTTTTTTTTTCCCCTTCAGATAGCAGTCATGCAATATTAACTTCAGCCCAGCAGAACTGTCTGCATGTGAGCACGAGGACTGAGAAATGCAGCTGATGCAAGAACATGAAGTGTGTCTGAACCAGGCAAGTGCCAAGAACACAGAACTGAGTGAGCAGCTTGGGAATCAGCAGCTCTGCCACGAGGTCAGTGTAAATTTGAGGGAAGAGGTTTTCCCTCAGTGTACTGGGCTAGGGCATTTCTGCAGGAGCCATGGTTTCTGTAGCACTCCTGAGTAGGTGTGTAACTCTCTTGCTGGTGTACTCCTGGCAGCAAAGCACAGCAGGCTGAAAATACAGGATTCCTTCCTTGTGTTGAAGTCAGGCCAGTCATGTTCAGTCATCCTGCAGCACTGCAGGGGCTGATGTGTTCCACTCTCAGGAACCACACCAGGAAGCACAGCCTGTTGGCTTGCACGGAAGGTGAATTCTTTGGCCTCACTGAAGGAAGCAGAAGAAAACTCACAATGGTTCTTGTTCAGGGCTAGGGGAAATATGAGTGTTTATTTAACTGTGTTACCATGACATTTTGTTCTGGAAAACCAGAATCTCTACAGAAAATCAGATAGAGTATACCAAAACAAATCCTGTTGGTTAAGCTGATTCATTCCTGTAAAGAAAGAAGTCCCCACGATGATTGTTCTTGTACCTTTCTGGAAACAGGGAGTGTGCTGGAATGGAGATGTTTACTTCCCTTAGCTGGAGAAATGAGTGAAGAAGACTGCCAGTACTTCAGATCTGGCAAAGTTAATGTAGTGCATTCTTATATGGGTCAACATCAAGGGTTTGCATTGTTGAACCCAAAGGGGAAAAAAATCCTTTTTAGGAAATATTTAATGTCACACAAAAAGGTACACTATGGCATAAGGATTATTTTTAGAATAAAAATAAACATCATGAAACTAAAGATATAGTTTGAGATGCTGCCAAAATACTGTTCTGCTCGTGCTGCTTGTAGATCAGGGAGCATTAATAAATTAGTAAAAAAGGTATCCTTCTGAAAAATCAGCAAAAACCTAATGAGATTGTCAGTTTTAGGGAATACTATCCAGAGGTGAAATGGAGAAATCCACTGTTACTGCTGAAGAATGTCTGCTTTGTGTATCAATACAATTTATTTGAAAACTGAGATGTTTGGCAGATTATGCCTGTTAAGCAGATGATAAATAACTCAGAATTTTTCTTACAAGTGGTGCAGTGGTCCCTGAGAAAATAGCTTCTGGTGATATCTGATTTATGAAAAACCTAATCCTTGAAAACATAGCTAAAAACTGCAGATGGCAGCCCTGAACCTCTGAAACCACTCATGGAGATTTAGCTGAGCACTCTAATGATTTTGACTATCTATCTGTGTCATCACTGTGAGGAGAAGCCCTAATCAGCAGCTTCAGAAACCGAACACACTGATAGTGAGAGGCTCAGACAGATGGAGACAGAGACAAAGGTGAAAAGAGGACTTGTATTCTTTCTGATTCACAGAGAGAGGGATAAAGATACAGGGGAACTAAGGACTTGTGGCACTCTATTCTTGTGCTAGTAGAAGCCTGTGCAAGGCTATCCAGAAACTAAGGCAGAGGCACTAGCTTGGAGCTGGATCTCAGAGCAGCTTGTGAATTGCTCTGAGCTCTCTCCTACCCCCTTGAAGCCATCTCTTCTTCAGGCTAAACAAGCCCAGCTCCCTCAGCCCTTAGGGAAGGTGCTCCAGCTTCAGACGTCCTTGGTGACAGTCCTTTGGGATGCCTCATCTGTCTTTCTGGCAGTAGGTGACCCAAAATTGGATACAGTAAAATCTCTTTCAAACTCTTTGGATACAGAAAATGCACCACTCAGTTAAAAAAACTTTTTCTAAAGCATTCTTGGTGGGTGAGAACTGCAGTATGAAACTGTGAACTTCAAAGTTTGCAGGGTACAAAAAATCTAGTTAATCGAGTCTTGGAGTTACTTGCTTTTAAGGATTATTAAGTAACTCTAGTGAGTTCTGTGATTTGTAAGACCAGAGTTTCTAAACATATAAATTCTCTGTATTGGAATAAATGACAACCTCTCATTCTTGAGGGTTCAATGCAAGTAATTCCTGGAGGTAGTAATTCTCTAATCATCTACAGCATCACTTTTCTCTACCTTCTTAGTAAAACGTTATTGAAAATGTACTGGGCTAATTGGTCACTCATTAATTTAATTTTTTCCCTCTCTGTCACATTCATCCACCTGCCAACTGTGTAACATTGTTTTTTAATTTTTAATTCATCTGAATTCATAATGTAACCCTAATACACTATTTCAAATCCCCCTGGCTATGTCTAGGTGAGTATGAGAGAAAATAGGGGAATTTCCTTGGCACCTTCCTGAAGGATGATTAAGGTTTAACCCTGCATGTGAACAAAATGCTGCTAGGACTGAACGAAGTCCTTCATCAGCCTCAGAGAAAAATGTAAGGCATGCTGAATATGAGGGGGTTGCTGCACTGTGCTTCTCCACCAGCAACACATGCGGAACTGGAGAAATGGGAGGTCCTTCCAGCCCTCCTGCCAACAATGGGAACAGGCAGAGATATCTGCCCACATGTACCTTGTATAAATATACCGACATAATGCAAAGGCAGGATTGCAACGTGACATCCCTTCTGGATGTTGGGGATTGCTCGAGGAATCGAGCTTCCCCGCCCGACCGACCCTCTCTCTGTAGGCATCAGTCGGCATCTTAAACAAGAATACTCAAATCAGGCTGAAGAAAAGGGCGAAAGTATTTACAGCAACAAGAACAAAAGGTTTCTATTCCTAAGTATTGCAAATGACAGGCCTCTCTCTGCCAACCAGGCACAGAGGCAGCCGTGCCGCGGGAGCCGGCGCTGGAGCCCAGGAGTGCAGTGCCAATGACACCTAGTGACAGGAGCTCGGATAGGGGCTGCACTCCGGGAGCTGCCCGGCTCGGCTTTCCGCATGGAGCCGCTTGTGCTTAGTCTGTATCTAGAGAGCATCACACTCCACTCCTGCTTTCCCCCTCCTCACCGCCTCCTTCCTCCCTGTCATAATCTTTTGAAACTCATTTTTCTGTTGGGTATTAGATTTGTGGTTGCAACCTCCGTAATCCTCCAAGCTCTGAACTTGTGCCTCAGTTCTGCTGCTTTAATCACCTGCCTGGAGGTGCTTGGTACGGAGATGGGACGTGCAGCTCATCCCCAGCTGAAGTTACAAGGAAAAGAGTCAGCCATGGTCAGTAACCATCTTGTTGATGACATATTCTCTCTTTTACTTGGTAATAGAAATTATGATCAGCTGACAATCTTGCTGATCTCTGCCACCTGTTTTATTGTTGTTTTTATCCATTCAATCTGTCACAAGTCAGGGAGACAAAACTCACATTTCCAAACATTTGGAATGCCAGGGTTGACCACATCCAGGAAGAGGACGGAGAGCTTTTTCTCTAGAATTAGAGAAAGGGATTTTCCAGTGGCAGAACTACTACACAAGACAAGAGAGTGCTGGGAAGTTATAGCCTCTGTAACCTGATATATCTACCCTAAAATGTCCAAGCAACAAAGCCTTTTACTGTATACTCAGCAGAAAGTTAGTGTTTTCTGTGTGATTCTATGCTTATCTTGCTTGCCAAGGGAAGAAATGTCTCTGACACATGGGTTTCTGCTTGAAGTATCATAACTTTCCTTCCTCTGGTCCTGAAGATGGGCAGAGTCCAGACAGACTGACTTGAACCAGTGACATAAAAGTATATGGATTTCTTGGGAGTTTTACTTTTTAGGTATTATGCCTAAAAATAATAAAAATCAAAACTTTAAAGGAGTGAAAAGAGCAGTTAGACAACATATTATACTTCTGCTTGTATCTACTTAGCACAAATGTAAAGGAAATATAAGCTTGGATATCAGTTTGAGTCATGCTACCTGTGACCCTTTGCCAGAGACTCTAAGTTCCAATGCGCATCCTTAACAGTGACCTTGAAGGCTTTTCACAATGATCAGGATTTCAGAACTCACCATCATCTGTGCTTTGGACCAGGTTAAGTCAGAGAAGACATGGAAGGAATTGGTCAGTAATTTATGAACACATAAAAACAGGAAAAATACCAGCCAGTTATGGTCTCAAGTCTTCTTTT
Organism: Petroica traversi; assembly: GCA_025920805.1. Lineage (NCBI taxonomy): Eukaryota > Metazoa > Chordata > Aves > Passeriformes > Petroicidae > Petroica > Petroica traversi. Next base: position 21,276,877 of record JAHLSL010000015.1, on the reverse strand, counting down.
GTAAGCAAATGTGACACAAGGAAACAGTGATCTCAGTGAACTAGGAAGGCCACATAAATACAGTTTAAAATGTTCTTGAAGTCTGAAGGACTCTGTGGTTCAGATTTCAGAGGACGGCATCATTAATCACTGCCTGTCTGCAGGGACAGTCCTTGTTCAGAACAACAGGATTCAGAATTTACTCTTCCCCACTGCAATCACTGTTAAAATGTACATATGAAATATTTATAGTATTTGTCTGCATCCCTTTTTACTGAGACATGGAGACATTCCAGTAGATTTGATTTCTTTAAACTGATGCTCATTCACTTGCCAATCTCATCCCTGCTTCTGTTATCTCCCGGGATCTTAGGCCGAGTTTTAGGATTTTCTGCCCTTCTTACCGAGAAAAACTGGTGAGTTCATATATCTGTGACACTGTTCCCAGAGGTGTTCCTGGTATTCCAGGAGTGTACACCTGGTTTTCCTGAACCAAGAAGCAGCAGAGATATCCTCTTGAAAGAATTTCTCAATAACTGCTGTTAACTGTTCTCTCTTACAAAACATACAAGCAAAACAGACCATTTTTACTGTGTTTTTAAGTAGTGGCCTTCACTGCTAAGCTGACTGCATTTTAAAATTTCTGTTATTAGAATGTCATTACATTCTGCTATTGGTTAGTGGGCTTTTTGCACCCTTTGTGGAAATGGCAGCTCCAGGTTTGCTTGAAGGGTGTTTTGTTACAGCTGCTAATCTAAATGCAAAGTGTGAGGCTGCCTGCTCCATGCTGGGTGGGGACACTGCCTGGTATCTGGTTCTCCTCTCTTTCTAGTAGGACAGAAAAGACATGGCTATTCATCTGTCTGGCACTATCCTTGTCTTCAACTCAGCTCTCTTTCTGGCACAGGAATTAAGATCTGCTATACTTTTATGTGAATTGCTGACACAAACTTTTTAACTCCTAATGTAATCAGAAGGTCATGAGAACTCTTGTATTGGGTGCTGTTGGCAGGTAGGTATGAGACTGCTCCCCTCAATAATGCTAGGGCTGCTGCTACCTGCCATTTATCCCGGGGTGGCTGATATTGGGAAAATCTGCCACTTTCTCCTTTCTCGTTTCCTCAATCACTTTAAATATCTCATTTCTGTCTTGAAGGTCTTTGTAGCTCCATCTCGTTCAGCAGTCTGATCTTCTCTCTTACCTTGCCTCCCTTGCTCCAGTAATGGCTCCAGTCTTTTCTCCAGATTGTTTTCTTCCTTTATTCCTCTCTGCAGGACTTTTTTCACATTGTATTTTTAGAGCCAGCCCTGACATCAGAGGTGAAGAGCTTTCATAAAGAGTATTATACTTTCATAACATATTTCTGGGAAGCTATCAGACAAACTTCACGCACTACCAGTTCTTTACCCAGGGGCTGGTATAAAGGTTTCAATCTTTGATTGGCATCTCCCTGTCTTAACCTATGTCCATCTGTAGGACTGCAAACTTTTCAGGGCTGGCTCTGACTCTGGTCTCTTTTATCAGCCTATCTGCCAGGGTTTGCAAGTTATTTTGTGAGAAATCTTGTGGGAAAACTATTGCTATAGTTTTTAAGATACAAGATAAGTATTTTTTTATTACACTATATACATGAACAACTCTTTTTATATATATGGTGACATATCTTGCTATGTTGAGATGGCAGTTGGGAATGCAAGTGCAGATGTTAGGAAAAAATTTCAGAATAAATATCCTACTGCACAGTTGTTGCTCTGGTAATATTTTTTAATCACAAGTTAGATTTTTCTTTCTGTAAGTGTTCCAGAAAAGGAGCCAAGAGATCTCTCTTTTCCCTGTGTTTGTGTGAAGTCCTTTGGTGTTTCTTTTCCCTTGACTCCATTGTACCTGAATCTCATAGCTGATGACACAGATTTACTAAGAAAGATGATGCTCCTCACTTGCAGCATGAGTGATATAATTTTAATTTATTAAAATATCATCTTTCATTACTTTTTTTATCAGCTGAATGTGAGACCATCCATGGATGGTGGAGCCTGGTGACATTGATGTTGTTGGTGAACTGAAGTTCAATATCCAGTTGTGTTCTGTGCTGCAGGAAAGCATTAGTCTTCTCCCCATCTGTTCTCACTTCCATTGTAGTGGTTTGCCTGCCACATAATATTAAAATGCTGACAAGCTCCATCAAAACACAGACTGAATGTTTGTCCCAATTCTTATCATGTTCAAACAGACTTGCACATGATTCTAATTTCACCATCATAAATTGAAATAATACATTCTGATTTAGTTGTAGCATTCCCACATTACCACGCTTGTACCTGTAAAGTGCTTCAAAAATCAGCACTTAATGAAAATTGAACTGGATGAAAACTATTTTATTTATATGTTTTATTTAGAAACAAATAGGAATTTTATCAACAGATGTGGAAGGCAACACTGTACACTATGGATGCAGGAGAGTCCAAATCCACTATATACATGTATATATAACAAATTGATTATGAATAAAGAGGTTTATAATATTATATCATTGTTATGTCTGTTAAAGAAGTAAATAAACAATGAAATATTTTCTTTACTAGTTGCAGTAACATAATTATAAAATCATGGCTTTCCCAGCCTCATGAGGGGCAATCCCAGAGCAGTATGTGCTGTTTGCTAGACAATAGTAATTGTGAGCAATAAGTCTGGCCTTATAGTGTGTAAAATAGGGAGCTCACTCTCAAATAAGAGTGTGCAGCTTCAATTAAAAACAATTGTGTGAATCAGGATGTATTTAATATCTTCACTTTTCTCCACTCCAGAATTTTTAAACCTTTTTTCTCATTATATTAATGCAGACAACATAAGGTACTCAGTGTATGCTCTTACTGCTATGAAAAGTCAAACCATCTGTAAACCCAGAGTCAAATGCTGTGTATATGAGAGAATATGTGTGTATTGTGCTTATCATACCAGCCCAGTGGGTCATTAGGCTGGCCTGATTAGACAGAGAGTGCTCTGTGTGGGATTATAGCGTGGGCTTGTGAGTAAAAGTGGGACAGAGGGACAGAAGGACAGAGCTGTGTAATCAATGCAAACTCATTTATTGTATAAACAGGATCTCTTGTTGATCCAGATGGATTTTCCTGATGGACAGGTGGTGGTGTGGCCTTCCTTTTGGGTGGATGGGGTTATCAGGCTGATCTGGTTTTTGAAAATATGAGAATTAGGTTTGTAATCATGTTCTTTTATTTGTCTGGGTCTGGCTCTCTGTTCTCAGAGGAGTGTGCACACAGCGACTGAGGAGCCCCAGCAGCCCTGCCTTGCTTCACACCAGTGCCAGCCAGTTCCCACCTCTGCAAATGAGCTCCAATTGAAGGGCCAGGCATGGGTGAGACACCCAGAACACAACAGTGCTCTGCTGGGTCAGACATAGAGTCAGTTTGGCTTAAACAGTGTTCAAAAGCCAGGTCCTGTAGGTAGACTCTACTCTTTGATACACTGTTTTCCTGCTGCTGGTTTTAGACCAAACCAGCATTTTTAAGACAAAGATATTTTGCTGTATGATGACATTACTCTGTGAAACTGTATGTCACCAGAAACAGCAATGGCACCATGTAATTGAAATCATGGCTTATTTCCCCCATGATTACTTCTTAAAGTGCACCTCAGATTTCTCCATCCTTCCACATGTTTGGAGTGAAATGCCATACCCTCAGAGGTGAAAAGAATTCCAGGTACCTGCCCATATTCTCCCATGCACCTTCCCACCTGTGACCATATTCCTTCAGGACATGTTCCTGAGTGAAATTCCTAAATATGTGTATCTTGGGAAAAGCCAGAGCAGGTTCTTGAGGCACACCAGTACGTGCATTCTGATTACCCAAGGATGCTGGAGGGACTGAGGAGCCATGGTAATAAGGCAAAAGGCATCTCACCACTGGAGAAGGGGAAGGTGCCATTCTTCATCTTGACCATAAATTATCTCTCAAATTAAAAAAAGGAAAAAGGTGTATTTGTTAATTGCTTTCATGGAATGGTACCCAAGGTATGGGGGTGACTGCAATGCTGGGCACAAATACCAGATTGCTCTCAAAACCAGTGAACAGATTATATATACCCTTGCTATGATACCATAGCAAGCTGCAAAAGCCAAATCCAGCCTTTCACACACTCTCAAATTTGATGCACAACAAGACATAGAGTGTGGCATGGAGCAGATAAGGGAACAAACAAGTGTCAAGAACACATGAGTCAACATTGCAACCAGCAACAGCTAAAGAGACAGAGAATTAGATTCCTCTACCATGCTCTGATTGAATCTGTTATTTTACTGACCACTTAGTGCTCTGTGTTGGGTGCCAGCAAGGACTGTGATGGGCTTACCCTGGTTGTCAGTTCAGCCTCACAAAGCTGCTTGCTCACAGTGGAATAGGAGAAAGGACTGGCACGGCAGAAATGAGAGAATACACTACAATAAGTAAAGGGATTTTTTTTTTAAAGGCAAAACCAAACCAAATAACCCAAAGTGATGCAAAAGCAATCACTTCCCACCAACTGAGAGCTGCTGATCCAGCTCCTGAACAACAGCCCCTCAGAAAACTCACCATCTCACTTTGCTGAGCATGACATTGGATGTTACAGAATGTTCCTGGGATCAGTTGGGGTCAACTGGGGTCAGCTGTCCTGGCTGTACCCCCTCCCAAACCATTGCCCAACCCCAACCTCCTCACTGGGGATGAGAAAGAGAAGGCCTTGTGCTGTACAGGCAATTCATCTCTGGCAGAACCCACACAATATCATAACTCTGTGCTTGTGGTGTCTTAGAGGTTTAAGTTTGGATTTTCTCTTGGCCACAGAATGAGCAGGACCTTTGATGATGTCGGGAGTAAATGTTAGAGCCCTTCCTAATATGGATACAGCCCTGACTGAATCTTGCAGAGAAGAACAGAGGGTCAATTCACTACCCCACAGCCTGGAATGACCCTTGGGTCTCTATTCCATATTGGGAAGCAAAAAGGCATGTTTGGGCATATTCAAAGGGGCAAAGAAACTCAAATGCCCGCCTTCTTGCCCATCATCTATCTGTACAATGAAACTTAATGTTTTCTTTTTCTTTGGCATGCCACATTTGATATTGCTTCCCCTTAGCCTGGTGGGTGGTGTGCACCAGCCATGATGAATGTGGATCTAAAGAAATTCTTTCAAGGCTAATCAGTTTTATTCCATAAATGACCTGAAGGACGCTAAAACAAATAAACAAAAATTTAGCTGATAATTTTTGATTGCCTGCTGTGCTGTGCTGGTGTTGAGGGTATTTTTCTTGAAACATTAAAACGTCTACAATTTCAGAAAACCATCCCTAATTTGAAGTCTGACAAAACACACAAATTAGGACAATTACAGCAACAAGATTAAGCGCATAAATTTTGAAGTATATGGAGTACATAAATAATTTGTACATGTTTTAAGAATAATTATGAAGACATGAAGCTACTTGGAAATTAGAGTAAAATGAAATATAGATATACGAGAATAGATGGCACCAGGCTGTCCTGATAGCTCTTCCCAGTTTTCTAGAGAAAGGAAATTATATGAATCTCATATGGCTTTCTGTAAACACTGTATTACCAAACAATTTATTTTGTGAAATGTGCTTGACATTTCAGTACAAGTTCTTAAATTTTAGATGAATGGATGCTGTCAGGTTTTATTAATCAAGAACTCCCCTAGTAGCCTTCCTGTAGCCCAAAGGCACAACATGGAGAAGTTCTAACTAAGGCATAGAAGATGGTGTAGTGACCCAGAGAAGGTGGCTTCAAGTCACAGGGTGGATTGGGACTTTCCTTCCCCTTGTGGATGGGTTATCACAGATGGGAACTGGTGTGAGAATGGATGAGGAACTGGTGAGAAAGGAGGGAACAGTGGGCTGTGTTGCACAGGAATGTATCAGGACATGGAGCACTGACCAAGGGAGCTCCTTGAGCATCATTCCCAGGACTGCTCAAGTTTGAAATCTTCTCTGATGACTTTGAGTCAGTAAGTGCCTAAAAAATGAAAATTCCTGATTGTGTTGAACTTGGATGCATTGCCAAAACAAAATAGGCCAGAATTTCATAAAGAAAGAACTAAACAACCTTGGTCACTGTACAACTAGAGCTGGCATGAAATTCACAGCACAAAATGAAAGGGCAGCGTTTTGTACTCTGGGTCTGGCTGACACAAGTCTTCCTAGAAGGTTGGTGCTCCATTACAAAGCAGTCACGAAGAAGGACTGGAGAAGAAGCTGAAAATCATTTTAAGTTGCCATGGAAAAGGTGAATGTACTTCCAGAACATACCAGGACAAGCATTTCCAGCAGTGCTGGTATGAATGTCAATGAGAGGGCCTGGTGAAATTCCCCAAAGACTGTCCTGGCTGGACCACTGATGTTTCAAAAGGACTGGAAAAAGAGAGAGGCTATTGAGAGCTGGGGAGGGAGATGTTAAAAAGAGATTGTTTTCTGCCTGTGAACACTTGTAGAAACTTCCCAGGTGAACAGAGATGCTATTTAAGATAAGAAGGGAAGCAGCACAAAAGCAGAGGCCTGTGTCCTTGTCTCAGAAAGACTCTCCTTAGTTTCTGTACTGGGTCCCTCTATGCCTTGCCTGAAAGGAGACCCTAAGGAAGCAGTTTCTTGGCTGTTTGTCAGGATGCTTAAGGCAGGAGAATCTACCCAGGGACAAGAGTGGCTTTTGAAGCAATGCTTATATCACTCTAGCCTCTTTCACTGACATTAATCTGTTAGGGATGCATAAGAAGATTTAACCATTAGGCTTTTGAGGTGTCTTAAAATAATCCTGATTTTTTTAAAATGTTGCCAATAATAGAAGGAAAGCTGGATAGAAAAGAAAAATACCTCTGTATTAAATACAGATTTCTGATCACAATAGTATAATTTCTTTTAGAGATATGATTGGTATTTTTGAACATTGGACATATAGTTGTAATTATTTCTCTCCTTAAAGCAGTACAATGGCTTTAAAATAATGGGTTTTGGCTAGTTATACAAGAATGAATAGAATGAAACGCCTCAATTGCATGCTAACACACCTTCACACATACCCTCATTCTTGCAGCAGATTATTGTCTTTTTCTACCACTATAATTACAAATTCTCTGAACCATGTAAACAGTCATTGACTATTTGGAAAGAGAAAAAAGATGCGTTTTGAGAAAAGGACAGACAAAAGGTTTCCCAGTGCCAAACCTTTCCAGAATGATGCAAGGAAGAAAGACATGGTCTTCCCTTCCTTACATTTTCTGAGCATTTTTATTTATAGATACTGAAGATTTGCCAGATTTTACTAATTGGTGCACAATGTGAAATTAAAGATTGACTGTTTTTGTGGCTTTGAGACTATTGTTTGTATCTTGCTTATGGGTGGAAACAAATAGTGAAGAGGTGGAACAAACTGTCCACAAAATTGTCAGGTAATAGAGCTTCCCTCAAAAATAATTTCAATCCCTCTAGTTCATTAGTCACAGTATTTGCAGATGGGCTTGCATTGAAAAAATAGCAGTCTGCAATTATTTGATAAAAATAGCTGTGGCAGAGATTTTTTGCTCTGTAGGCAAATCAAATTTGCCTTTTTATTATACAGCAGTTAGTTTTTAAGCTCTGCAGTATTTGGAAAAAAATTCCAGTCACTGGAATTTCTTATATTCTTGTCTGCTGACATCCAGAATTAATTATGAGTGCATCCTCATCCTATCTGGATCAAGAAAAAAATCTAAAATTTTAAAATAAAGTATGAAACAATAGGCCCAGTAAAGGCCACAAGCTTCATTAAGTTCTTCCTGTATTACAGTTTATTAATTCCTTAAAAATAATACATAAACCAGACAACTTTACAAGGATGTTGGAGGGAAATTAGCCATACAAAGACCACTACTATAGCAGAGTAGTGAGACTGAAATCCTACAATCTAGTGAATTACAGTGGAATTTTCAAGTCTCCCATGAAGTCAGTCACAGTCCCGAGGGCTCTTTTACCTTCTGCAAAGCAGCAGCACTATAGTAACAAGAACAAACCTCATCTTTCTATCCCTCTCTGCCTCCTGGGGGATGAAATCTTGATGCTCAGACCAGTCTGCTAGAGCAGGAAGGGAGTGGATGAGAATAATTCTTCCCTGATCCTGAAAATTATAAAATACCCAATGCTTAGCAAAGGAGCAGTTGGCTACACTGTTATAACAAACACTGTTATTAATCTGTACCCTTTTCTAGTGCATGTCCAGAAATCCACTGCTGGAGTGGACATTATGATTTATTTGCTCTGAAATCAGTGATCAACACTGGGAGGAAAATGCTTTTGTTTTACATGGGGAAAAATGGTATGTGGCAAGAATCCTCCATACTGACCCACAGGGAGAGGGGTTTTTCATTGCCATGCAAAATAAGTATGACAGATTAATTAGTGCTTTGGGTATTAATTATATTAGGGTGGATAATTCTAAGATAAAAACTGCACATGGATGTTGTGTATATTTTCACTGGAGAATATTCCATAACTGAAATCTGTAAGCCACTGCCACTTCTTTCTTTCATGACACCGTGATCTAAGTTTCATGTTTTGAACACAGCTCTGGAAGGGCAAAAGACTAATTCAGTGGAGACAGGTGTTTATCAGAAAGTTCAGAGCTTCTGACTGTGTCTTTTTGACTTTGGAATTTTTCGTCTCTGGAAATGCCAAGTATCTCCCATGCAAAAAGGAAGAAGCCATCATGGTCATCCAGCTAGCATGGTCACTTGGGTTGCCCACAATACTTTCCTTTCCCAATACGAGCTAACAAAATCTCAGCTGGTGTTGGCACACAGATGACAGGTGTTAGATGCAAAGTGAAGAATTGAAGGCCAGCCTATGCACTTCCTGTTCCTGCACACTTGCTTGGAACAAGACATTTTACAAACACTACAGTGTGGCTGCAACTTACAGTCTTTGGGTGTGTAAAAATACAGAGTTTGAGAGACAGAAAAAGGCATTGGTTTGTAAATCATGAGCAGTACTCATCCTGGAACAATAAACAGACACTGAGACAGCTGCTGTCATAACAGATGAGTAGAAAGAGATATTGCTACCACAGCAGGTTTTGTGTCCCCAAGTAGCCCTAAGTGTGTACATGGAAAAATCCAAATATTTCTAAGCAAAGAGTAGAAAGTAGCACAAGTACTTTAAATGTACTTTAAATATAGCTCATCTCTGCCCTAATGAGTTGTACAGACTCCCAATTAATATTTTTATCCAGGAGCAATGTGAAGCAGGGTGTAATTTAGGTAGTAGCCTCAGGTTCAAAAATGACTGAATTCAAAGCATACATATTTGGACTCCCAGACATCTCTCACATTAAACATTATAGCATGTAAAAAAGGCATCTTTCCTGTCACAGAATAGCATTAAGTGGAAGAGGAATATGGTCATGGTTGTCACTGTCATTAATCCCACAGTTATAATTTCCAACTCCTTGCTGCAGTCAATGGTTGTTTTCAGGACAATTACAGATGGTGTCCATGATTAGTCTATTGACTGCTTTGGAGATGTGGTGCCCTATAGTGTAGTCCATGGCAACTTTAACATCTAGCTAGTGTAATGTCTCTAAGGATGTACAGAACACTGAAATCCCTCTTTCCAGTTTTCATTCAGTCTTTCAGAGAGAAGATTTATGGTGAAATTTCCTTGTAACATCTGTACAATCTTCAATTAACAAGCCTGTAAATATTTTCTTCCAGCACTTGAGTGTTATTTGAAGGGGACTTAAGCCTGAAAATGTATTTATTTTCTCTTTATTGTCTTGTTCAGATGCCTATTAGATAATCCAGGAACAAAACTGCTGATTTATAGAGCAATACTGCACACCACTGGTTTGATTTATTGAGTAGCCTCTGTTTTGCTAGTTCAGCAAAACAAGAATGGTATTTTTGGGGCCAGAAGTGCCAAAAAATATTGTTCATCATTGAAAATCTAACCTGAGGAGCAAGTTGAATTACTGAGGTGTCAAAGTAGCAGGGTTATGTCATATCCTTTTTTTTTATGGTCAACTGTTAGATTAGAGCCAGCACCGAACTCCAAGGTTAGTGTTGGCTCACACACGTCTCTATGCCTGTCTCAAGCAGGCTTGATGGTCTCACTGTAGGTTTGCCATTACTGTGACAGGTTCTGGCACTATGTCATGCTCAGTTTTATGCACCCCCTGTTTAAACTATGAATAAGTAGCAAAATGTGGTACTCTTCATAAGCAAATCCTTTTTCTGTAGTTGTATGGGCTATATTTGAGATTATAGATGTGATTGTGTATGAATAATCTATTTGCATAAGAATTTGCTTGATTTGAATTGATTCAATTGATTGAATTGATTCAATTCTTTTTCAGACTACTTTATTTCTCTGAGTCTCAGTCTTTAAATAAAAATCCTCTTTTATATCTTTATTGGTCATGATATCTAACATTCTTTAAATGTACAAACCAGAAGCTTAATTTTTTTAATGATTAGCATTATAGCTGTCAATTTTGCATTGAATTACATGCAAGTATCAGGATGCTATAATTTCTCAAAGAGATGTAAAAAAACCCCACCACAGTTATTATGTTAAACTTTTAAACTCATTCTATAAGCTTTCTTCATAAAACTTTAGAAATATTTTCTCACTTATTTTAATTTTCCTGTCTCTTGTTTGTAGTTTTTGTATCAGTTTTCTAAGAACACTGATTTCTTTACAATTTTATGCATTTATTTCAAACCGTGACCAGCTGGGGAGGGTGGCTTATTTAAATACATGTCTATTTCATTATTTAGTGATTTATCTGGTTCTCTACTTCTCTATATATAATCATATAGCTGTGCATCTATAGCTTTCTGTAATATCTGTTGGTGATTTTCATCTCTAGGCAGTTGATTCAGTATTTTCTCCCATTTGCTTATTTACTAATGTTTTTAACACAACAGTGTTTAAGCCACTTTGTCTACAATTTTACTCTTTCTGCATGAGTAAGAGCAGTAGGTGACTGCAAGACAGGTTTCATTCTCAGTCAAGACATCAGTAGCTCTAATTATTTTTTAAGTATATATTTACTGTTTGTTTCCATGAGTCATATTCTTGATCATGTAAACATGTGTTATTGAATTTCATGGGTAGTTTAATTAATGTCTGTACTTCTGTGTGTATTGGGGTATGATCAGAAACTGCAAAACTCCATGCAAATTTAATTTCTGAAAGATACCCTAAAGAAATTTGGAGAGGTTCAGCCTTTTTATCCCCATTTGACACTTGGTGGTACAATATGTTTCTGTCATGAAGAGAATAGAAATAGTACAAAAGATGTTTTTCTACATAGCATTTTTTGTATTTTAATGAGATTTTTTTCACTATATTGTTTTAGTTGATCAAATTTCCACCGTATGCAGAATAATTGTTACCTGCGTGAGTTGTTTTTGAGACTTTCAACTTGAGATTTGAAGACATGTTTTGATGCACAGGATTATTTGTCTCTGAGGCACTCTAATCAGTAATTTCTAGAAGGATATATGGTTACTTGATGCAGTGTTTTCTGCATTAAGATACCTGTCACCTTCTTGCCACTGCTTCTTTTTTCCCATGGTATCTGTCTTAAGAGTTCAGGCACTCCTGGGGGTGACACAGGCCCAGCAATGAAGAGATTTGCTCAAGCACATCAACAAGCCCATTAGAGAGGTAAACAGTTGTCAGGATTCCTGCGCTTAGAGTCCCAATGACTAGATTGCACAGCCTGCTTTAAATTTCCTTGTGTTACTATTAGTATTTTAAACCCTGAAACCAACCAATTCTTTTTTCAAGAATAATTGGCATGGATGTTGGTGTACATTCTCAGGAAGGTGCAATAGATCCAGAATTACATGCTAATTTTTGAGTTCCTGCCCATTTAAGGGATTGTTCTGTAAAATTAACAACTCTCACACTCAAGATGCCAAGCAGTTTTCCCTGCATAATTGAAGTATTTTCCAAAGAAATGGCAAAAGAAACTTAAAATTTTGTATAGCACACTAAAACGCAGGCTCATTATGCTGTCTCAGCACTAAGTGTCCTAGGAGAGAAAGTGACTAATCACCCACACATATCTGAGCCCTGTTTTAGGGTTTAACTCTTGTACCAAGCATCAGCCCCCTTGGACTAGGCTGATGCCCCACTGCAGAGAGGGGAGCTCATTCTTCAGACACGGCTTGCCCAGTGTTGCCATACATGTGTGTGAGCTGCCTGCACTGCTCTGAGCTGCTCATTGCCAGAGCTGAGCACACCTGGGCGACAGTTTCCTCCATGTTCTCTGGGTTTGCCCAGTAGTTCTTCTTAAATGTCAAGTTCTGGTGCTCTGAGGCTCCTGGAGGGACCAATGGATACTTGTGAAGTTTAAAAAGGCCGTAAAAAGACAGACACGTAATTTTATGAAATTGTGGTTAGTGTTCAGGGGTCTCACAAGGACAGAGGTTCAAGAACAATGTTAAATATTCTCTCAAAAAGCTTGAGTAACTTGACAGAGCATAGTTTCCTCTTGTCCTTTCTCACCACATATTTTGGGGAGCTTTGAGCTGTAAGCCACATCCTTCTTGCAATACTGACACTAAAACAATTGCCATTTTGAACATAGGCACAAAGCATACTGAGATGGCATTTCAGCAGTTGTTTCCTTGCCTTCAGCAGACAGCAGCACCCCCCCGGTCAGTTTACCAGCCAAGCCATAGCCATAGGTAATACAGCCAAGGGACATGCCTGGCAGCTCAGAATTGAGGCAGAGGCATGATAGCTGAGGGTGGAAATGCTGACCAGGAGGACAGGACTGCAGGCCTTGGCAAGTGGCATTGCCCTGCATGAAATCGGTTTCATCTCACGAGATGCAATGGAAAGAGAAGACCACCTCACAGGATAGTTTGCTCTCAAATGTTCAAGTATTTCTGATGTTATTCCAGTTGGTCACATCATCTGCACAGTCAAGGTCTGTGCAAGTCATCTTGCCAGTTAGTCTTACAGAGCTTTGGGTCACCTACTCAGGTGGATCAGCTACCTGCCTCTGGCATGGAAAAATAATGCAGGATGTAGGAAAGGGCTTTAGCTGCTTGTGGCTCTTTTCCCTTCTTCTGCTACTCTATCTCTGCCTCTGGATGAAGAAAATTACATTTAGCGAGAAACTAGCTTTCTGTGCCTTGTAGCAGCATGTGCAAGTTCTCTACAAAGATTATGCATGGGGTTTGTGAAATGTGCTCTGTTTGTGTCATACTGATCACTCCCTTTCTGCTAAAGGGAAGGTAAGTAAACAACCACAAAAATACAAGAACTGCAATGCTGAGAAATCAACCCTTGGCATACAAGGATAATATAAGCAGAAATATTGTCCCAAGAGTGATTATTATTCAGGCCATTTACAAGAAATCTGCTATAAGTTCAGTGTATAAATTATTTTCCTTTATGGGAATGGCAGGTTGAGCTTTTAGAAAATAGCTCTGAACTAGGCTGTATTATCGTCTGTGGAAAAACCAGCTGGCGGATACCAAATTCAGTATTTTAGTTTCCCACAGCTTCAACATTTATGGTTCTTCCTGATACTAATACATGCAATTCAGGTTTCATTTCTGTGCTGAAAATAGAGAGTAAAGTGACATCCAGGAGTTCGTTGCCTTGAAACTTGCAAGGAAATTGTTTAAAAAGCAGTGTAACAAGAGATCTAGCCTTTCACATCCCTTACATTATCTCTGAACAAAATTACCTTTAATTGATGAAATATTTGAATAAAGCACACTATTGGCAAGGCTCAGAGTAATTTAAAAATCCTGGCTGCCAAAAAGGGATCCACAAGAGCAGGAATACTAGGCATAAAATTTTGGTGTGTTTTCAGAATAAAATTGCACTGCAACAATATCTATCCTAGAGAAGTTTTCTAGCCAAATCCTCCCACAGTCCTATGAAAAGACAGGGATTAGATTTCAAAGGCTATAGAGACACCCTGACTAGTCTGGACTTGAAAACAGGATGTAAGTCATGTAAAAGGAAAGACTCACATTGTACTAATACCTTCTACTATTCTGAAATTATTCAGGTCAGACAGATATTATCTTTCACTGTTCAGAAGCACATTAATGTCAGCATTTGTGTTTCGTGAATGTCAGATCCATAGATACAACTGTGAACTAAAATACTGTCCTTGAATAAATTGAAATCCTGGACAATTTTACAGAATTTTTGCTGAGTATTGCAGTGTAACAAACCCTGTGAGTGTTGTTGATTCCAGAAGAATTGGGGCATTATAGAAAAAAAATTAAGCTAAAGCCATACTCAAGAAAATAAGAACAAATTTATCCTGGATAACACTGAAAAATCAGTTCATGCAAATGTTTAACCTTATGTGAAATGGCACTTATTACTGTCTTGTAAATGGTGCTGTTTCAACAAATGGCTAATCAATAGCTGTATTAACTTCCTAGAAGACAGAGCCAGAATGGTTTCCAGATGGGTAGGTGGTCTGGGAAAATAAGAGGCATCTTGAATACCAGTTTGGAGGAACTGGTCATGTTTGTTAATTGCATTTAATGCTGAAAATGTTTATTTATTGGTAAAGAATTATGTAGAAAGATTTGATTTGATTGCACTTCTCCAAGCAAGTTTTAAAGAAAGGAAGAACTCATATTTTAGTTCTTGTCAAAACTCAGAACAAAATGATCCCCTTTAACTTTCTGTTTTCCATGAAGGTTAAAATGGCACCTCTGCTAAGTTATTTACTTCTTTCTACACAAAATCTCCATTTCAAATTTGCCAGCAAGAGAAGGAATTCAGAATCCATCAAATGAAAAGTTAAACTATAGTGTAGACACAGTCATGAAGGACTTCATCTATAAAACGTGAAGGCTATGTTACTCTAACTTCCACCTTGACTTTGTCCTCTTTTGATAGCAGAAATTGATTTTTAGGTATGGACATTAGCCAGAAATGCCCAATCAGGTTTCTGTTTTAACTTGCTTTATTGAAGCTCTTTATTAAAGCCAGTAATTATTTGGCAAGAAAGGAGATGGTTGATGTTTCCAGCTGGCATTTTAATAAAGCATTATAAAAGTAACTCAAGGACAGCTATTGCATCTGAAAATCTTTGCTGTTATTTTAGCAGGCTCCAGTACAGCTGTTAATGCATCACATCTTGCTGCTGCCAGGACAAGCCCATTTCCTGCCAGAAGTAACAAAGTAGTAGCTCAGGCACAATATAAATCTTCTAAATGTTAGAATAATCAAATATCAGCCTCTAAAGTTTACATTTTATAATCACTATAAATATAATTTGATGTCTCTTAAAAGTTGTATTGTTTTGTCAGGAATTCTCACCGATACGAAGTCTGTTTCTACAAATCTGTGAGCAAAGGAACAATCTACCTTCAGTGTGGGTTGGCCCCACAGACCAACTGATCACTGCTACAGCTGCCACTTGTGTTGGTTGGTGATGCTGAACTGGATCTTCTTGACCACCTCCCCAAATACTCTGTACCATTTCTGCTTTGTTTGGCATTACTTTTAGATTTGTTTTCCACTATCTCAATCATCTGTAATTAACCGCAAATTTTTGCGTCATGCTGTAGCAATGTTTAGTTGGGGGGTAAACAAATGACTTATTACCCTGACTTCTCATTCCAGTTTCCTCTTTGGGGAAGTAACTGAAATCACTGTTTTACCTCCCACACCTCAATCAGTGACTTAAGCTGAGGCAACTTTCCACAGATGTGTCCTGACTGCAAAAGTACACTTATTTGACATTTTGTCCTCATCAGGAAGGTTTTCAATATTGAATATTTATTTAATAGCAATCATAAATTCTTTTTCAAATGCACTGCAGTTTAGTTTAATAATTTGGACTGAGCTATGACTAAGGTTTGGTTCTATTCCAAACAAAATAGATTCCTCAGGCTCTATTCTTGCACTGGTCTGATGTGTTGTTATTTACAGCTTGCTGACAGCTGTAATACATTTGTAGCCTTCACTATTGCAGTGTATCACTGGCAGGAAACTTTTAGTGAGTAGTGTAGGAGCCCTAACAAAATGGTTCAATGATTCTGCTAACACTCAGTGCACTGCATCTCATCCCACAAGTTTGTTTGGTCCTGATCTGGGAGCTCCTTCGTCTGCTGATGGAGTAGGGTATCATCAGAGCCACAGCACAGCAGGAAAACCAGGAAAACAGGTAGAGATAGAGAACAAAAAGTATTGGTTCAGACTGCCACTGTCCTCCAAACAGCCCGGAGTGGAAGTTGGACACAGATAGAGGTGCAGGCACGGAGCATCCTCCTGACCCATTACCACTCTGCACCTTTTCTCCTGCTGTTTTTCAACAGAGTGTGAGCTGGGGCTCATTTGTAAGATTGTATTTGCACTATTCTAGATACAAGGTTTTACCTTGTATCTAGGGGATTTGTATCTAGAGGATTTGGCTGTGTATTGACTGGATATGACCTTTATACTTTCAAATATCTTTCCTATGATTACCTTGCAGTTTATAATGTATGACTGTATTCTTCTTACGAACTACTGAAACTTTGGTTCTTTTTTTTTCTTCAATATAAAGCATATAAAGAATTTTGTCCTATTTAACAGTCTCTTTTCCAAGAAGTCTTTTCTCTCATCTGATGCAAAAAAGTTTTAACGTGATGAAAGTACCTGATCAGTAATGTTTCTTAGACTTTGTTTCTGTTTGGAAGTAGTTCATTCAACATTAAGAAATGTGAGAAAACAGTCATTTCAATTTAACATGCTGTTTTTCTCTCATTTCTTTTCTCCATTATCTTTCTTTTATATACCCCTGTTTAAGGCACATGCTCTGTTCTTTTGTTTATATGCTTAGTTCACGTTGTAGCTCCACCTAAAATAAGATGCAATGGGAAGTTTTATCTTGGTTTATACTTTTGTTTGCTTTTATTCTAACTTGAACTGTAAGAACTGTTCCTTAATTAAAATGCAACAATTTTTTTGCCTTTAATCTAATTTCCTGTTCTGCTTTTTGTTGTATTTTAACATTGTGATCTTAGAGATTAGGATAGTTCCATTAGATATCTGAATTCCGTTTCCAGTGCTGTTACTAAGTAGCTGTATTACTTAATGCTTGTATGCACTTTTTTTAAACAGGTGACAGGAAAAGTATTAAAATCATGACTGCTCACTGCAATTAACTTGGTAATGAGGGTAATAATGATTACTGGATAGAAGGCATGAGAAGAATTCTTAATGCTTTCTAACAATTAATGAAAAAAAGTGTGCTAAGCTGTTTGAAGAAGTGACAACTGCTAGATATACCCGGGGGACTACTGGGTGTCAGGCACAGTCCTCCGTGTTTTACATCTTTCTTGACTCATATGATCCTAGATCTCAAACTGACTTGAGCAGCTTTTGTGAAAAAAAAAACATATTACTAGGTGAATATCCCTAGTTTTGTCCCACAGTCTGCTGGGACAAAATGTCCTCATTGAAAATTTCAGTTTCCTGTTTACTTTTAAGGGCAAAAGTTGTGTAATATTATCCAAAGGCCGATATCCTGTTTCATTTGATTTAGGTTAAGATAGGTGTGGAAAGTATTTGTTTACAATTTCTCAAACAGCCAGGATAGCTACACAGTTACAAGCAGTTATAAATGACATCCGTGAAAAAAAAGAAAGAAAACTGTGCTTTTATCTTTTCATACCAAAAATTAAAACAGAAAACCAAACAAAACACACCAAGGAAACCATTAAATCTCTCTGCAATCAGACAACATGTTGTAGGCTCTATGCTGGCCCACACAATCAGAAACTTCTCTCCTCATCCAGGTTTTATGTCAAAGGTTACATTCATCAGAAAAAATCTCCTTTACTGGTCCCTTTCTTGAAGTTCTCCATCTCTAACATCCTTGGAGATTGCTGTGATAGTTCTCTCCTAAAATAAGGACTTTCCCACCCCTTTCAACAGAGCTAATTTTTTTTCCACATACACCCTATACTTGATTGTCCTATTATGTTGGTTATTAATAAAAAAGTAAACATTCCCCAACCTGTACCTGGTGAGCTATGAAGTTTGTGTATTTGACAGGCATCCTTAATACAAACATGCAAATGAGATTCACCCATGCAGTGCATTGCTGGCACTTGGCTGGAAACAGTGTGAGGGCACCTGCTTTGGGGTGATGTTTGCATTGTGATGACTGAACTCCAGATCCTATCTTTCAGAGGTGTGGCAATAACAATATAACTTCAAATGCAGCAAGCTCCAAGGTGTACATCAGACAGAGTGCCTGATGAAGAAGATAACTAGAGAAATGATGATAGGAGCTGCAAAGGAGGTTGTGAACTGAATTTCTGTGACTTTAGCTACCGAAGCTCTTGAAGTGTGTCATGGTTCAAAAAGTGAATATTTTAGTCTTCTGTCAGAATAGTCACACAGGAGGAAAAACAGAGGAAATAAGTTTCACTTTATTTCATCTGGAAGACTTTTACTGAAACATATCAAGTCTTTTAGGGAAACAAACAAAATCCAGTCCATTCAGCAATGGAATGCCCTATCTAGAGCACATTCCATCTATGAAGGAAAAAAGAGGCAGTTGCACAGGTTAGCAGTGATTGGTTCTTCTTAGTCTCTCTCATATAACAGTTCACTTTGCCATCTCATAATTTTAATTTCACTTCCAAATTGTTAAAAATTTTGCATGTACACCATCACAATTGTTGCACCCTACTTAACATTGGTTTGATAATAAATCACTGGGGTAATAAATCACACTGTCCTGTGGGAAAGTAGAAGCAGAAAACAGAGAGATACAAATTGCTCTTCAATGTACTTATTTACTTAACCTGAGGATTTGATAAAATAAAACTCTTTACACAAAACTGCTGGATCTTGGGAGCAAAAGGAAGAGAATGGCAAATCAGAAAGTGTTCCTTAATTTCAAAAGGTGAGGGAGGTGGTAGCTGTGATGGAGCAGTGATATTACTCAGACACTACTCCTCTGTAACTGGAAGAGAGGGTGCAGGAGCAATTCCTGCTCTTCCTCTGTTCCCTAGTGGTGTCTGTTATCCCTACTTCCCTATTATCTTCTATGTTCACTGTGTGTGGGATGGTTTACATACATAAGATACATCTCAGCTCTCTTTGCAATACCTGGCTCCCCAAACCAGCTCTGTCTGGCTCCCCAAACCAGCTTTTCCCGGCTCCCAGGCTGCATTCCTGCACCCATGAGTCAATGACCTTCTGTGGTTTGTGTTTCCACCCAAGCTGGAGCCTCTGCTCTTGGCATCCCTGGCTCTTGTGGGGGCTTTGTGATGATGCTACAAAATCCTACAGGCTTCTGGCATGCAATGACAGAACTTCAAAGGGCAGGAGTGTCCCAAAGCTCAATATTAGCATAGCAAGCCCTAGTGCCTTAGCTCCCTGCACAGTGAGTGTAGAGAGATATGCACTCCAGAGAGAAATTCAAAGTGGCGAAATTGGAATTTCGCTCCTGAACCTCTTTCTGAAGGACCCCAGCTCTGACTGTTAATGCTAGAAGGCCAAGATGTTAAGTCTCAGTAGGTTATATCAGCCTTTGAATATACAGCCCCATCCATTATCCCCCACCTACTGCCTCCACAGCCTTACAAAGGAAGTGTAATTGTCCTGAGGAGCAATCACTGTAGCATTGCTGACCAGCACTGACAGGCTCCATGAGCAGTAAATCCTCCCCTAAACTAGTTCAGCCATGAAACTGAATTCAATTATTGAAGAGACAAAGAAATAATAATATTTGAAGGACACATTTTAATCCCAGTAAAATCAAAGGAGTGAATTTTCCAGGCTGGTCCTGTTACAGCTGAACACCCTACAGTCTGTAGGGGTTCTTGAAGCACCTTTAAAGGACAGAGAGGTTTGTCTTAACTGTCTTCAGTCATTGGTCATTCTGCTGCTACTTTGGAAAGATTGTTTTGTACAGCCTTCTCACTGAGCTTTACTCATTTTATTCATAGCATACTTTCCTAGAGTACTTAAATTGCTGTTCATTTCTCTGCTTATTAATGAACCTCTTGTCTCTGACTCTAAGCATCTACCTAGTCTAACATTAAAGGTGTCCCGAGCTTTTGGTCAGTTCTCATGGACTATAAAATTGTTTTTTTTAGAAGGATAATATTAAAAATACCAGTTAAATATTCATTTTATTTAACATTTATGAAGTAATTATGCTGTTTTGTGTAATCTGAGCCAAGTATTAATGGGTAACTTAAATTCCCATATGCTAAAGTACCCCAAATACCTTTAGATTTTTAAGTTGCAATCTTGTTATATCACTTTTTAATATTCCTTCTGCTTGTGTGGCAACAAAGCTGCCTTTATATAAGAAATGCCTATTGCTGTTTTTAATGGTAAAATCACTACCAATAAATTATTATTTAATTCTAGACTACAGATCCCTAACAACAGCTCTCTGATGTTCCTGTCCTTTTTGACAGGTGGAAGATAATTTGTGTTGTGCATTAACCTAATGCACAATACAAATTAAATTTGTAAAGACAGAAGCACAAAACTACAGCAGCCTAAGAGTATGAAAATGACACATGAAGCCAATGGTCCTTCTAACCCACCAATATGTAGCAAACAACAGCAGATGTCTTGTGCAGAATACAAAATCCCGTGATCATGTAGTGGTATTTTCAGAGAGTGATGCCCCTTAACTTAGTCCCCTGTGGATATCTCTTCTTGGATTTGCCCAACCACTTATTGAATCCATATATACTTTTGCATTCAACAACACTATCACGGAATTTTTATAGCTTACTTATTCATTGTGTGGAAGAGCACCTCCTGTTGTTTGTTCTGCATCTGCTGTCTGCTTGCTTTATTTAGAGTAATATTGCTGTCTCTTGAACTGTAAAACACAATAGTTCTGTTTATTCTCTGTGTTGCTGATGGATGCAGAGCACTCCACTGTATTACCTTCTCAGCAATTTCTTTCTCATGCTGGTACTTGCTCCTCACAGTACTGGTCCAGACTTTGATCATCCCTGCTGCTCTTCTCTGAACCCATTCTAGTCCCTGGGATAGAAGGGTCATAACATGGCAGAATACCCAAGGTGCAGACACATGGGGTTCATACAGAGGAAAAAAAAAAATGTTTCCTGTTGTGTCCCAAGAAAGGTCTTTGTCATTTTTAGCATTTGATTTGTTTTCTGACCTGAGCACTCGATCTTTCTGATTTTTCTAATAAAATACTCAATTCCGGTAGCAGTCAGAGAGGCTATTATTTTTATATAAGATTTTCCTATGTGATTCATCTGCTCTTTAATACTTTTCTCACTCCTGGTTTTGTTCCCAATACTCATGGCCTTTGTTCCAAATACTTCAGTGATGATTTTGAAAATCTTGTTTTGCTTCAGATCATTTTTAGCTGCTGCCTGCTTTGCATGTTGGAAGTACATATCCAATTATTTGATGTAAATCAAAGCTTCCAGGCTACTACTCAATTTAAATTCTCCTTCAAAGCCATGTCTAATTTGAATAGAAAAGGTTAATATCCCCTCTTTTTATGCAGAGACTTATTTTAATTCAACCAAGTTTTCACCTCACAAGACAGTGCTAAGATTTCTACCCTAGACAATATGCAGTTATTTTTTAAAAATAAAACGTCCTTATACTTTTTTCCACAAAGAGGTTTCCATTAGTATTTTTTTTTTTGGGGTAAAGTTAGATCTATCATCTCTCATTCTGTTTCCATTTTGCTTTCCTCATTTAAAATCCTTCACAACGGTCTACTTTTCATTCAGTATCATGTATATTCCCTGTGGAATTTACTTAGTATGAAATTTCCCTATTTTCTGGATTCTTGCTTTTTACAAAACTTATATTGTCATCTGACAAACTGCACTCGGTCATGCTACAAGATTTATTTAGGTTCAGGCATCTAAGGCAATGCAGGGTTTACAGACCTCTATAATATTCTGTACCGACACTAATTCTCCTGTCATTGCCTATCTTGTGCATTAATGCCTCAAGCATAAGGATGTGCAAAAGATTCTCTTCTGTCAGTGCCACAGAGCTGGAAATTGCAACAAAGGCTTTTCTCCCTTTTTGTTCTGTCTTCTTCCAGGATGAACACCACCTGTTCTGACCAAAAATTCACCATTAACTGCTTGATGATGGTACTAAACATCCATTAAAGAAACCTCTCTGGGGAAAAAGGCTATCAACAATTTTGAAGGCACAACACATGGTATTTCAATAGGGAGAAGAGAAGAAAAAAAGCAAATATTTCCTGTCCTGAGGTTGTGGATAAGTCAACACACTGAAACACTATTATACCTGATTCAGTTTGTATGTGCAATTATACACTAAAGAGGTAGCAAAAAGGCTTTTGAATTTATTTAATGGTTTTTCATGACCATATCTCATTTGTTCTACTTGCAGTACTCCAGTGGAGGTGAACAGCACTATCAATTGAATTTATTTTTACATTTAACTGTCTTCAGGCCACTCAGAATTCTGATTCAAACAACCCCAAGAGAATTAATTTTGTTTTCTGTTGAGTTTGTTTTTCCTCTTTATGTTTTTGCAGTAGCATGGAGGAAAATATTGCAATGCGTGGGTGTTCTGTAGAGGCTTATTCTTCTGCTTCAGTGAGTCTGCTCATTTTGCATCCAAGCACTCAGTTGCTAAAATCAGCAGACCCTATCTTGTATACATCTAGACCCTACCTTGTATAACAGCTGATATGAGAACAAATAGAAACTTAAACAGATTGTATAGATCCTTAAAAAAAAATAATTAGAATAAATTATCATGAATTCTAAACACAGAAACACATTTGGTAACTGACATTGACATGAATAGTTTCTTCATTTGTGCTGACAGATATGATATTTGCAATAGAAGAATTTGTGTGTGTAAGTGTGCTGCTAGGAGGGACCAGAGGCCTTAGGAACTTTTGGTCTTTTTCTCATGTAAGAGAGTGTGAATTGAAGATCATACTGGGATTATGAATATACCACCAAACATACTTTCTACTTGCAAATGTTATGATAACATTCCTAGAGATGAACATCAACTGGAACCACATAAGACTTCTATACTGACCCTTATTACAGAAGTAGATTCCTCAGAGGAATTTACCATCCCAAGTTTTGGGTTACCTTCCTGGACTGACCAGTAAATGGTCACTGATTTGGAGTGTCCAGGCTGTGCTGGTTTCTTACAGGAGGTCTCTCACCTGAAATCTCATCTAGATTTGTGAACTTGTGAGAATTTTGATTTCTTTTAGAAATGGTGTGCAAAGTAATAGTTTGACTTTTCATGCTTTGTTATTCCACATTTCTGAACTGGTGTGTCTGCCATGCAATGCCTTCTTCATGTCCAGCTCTGCTTTGCTCACGTGCTGGCTGTCAGCCGTGCTTATCCTGCAGTTTGGGGTCTGTTCCTTGGTATGTGGAGGCTCAGACTCACCCTCTCAACAGGATCATTAAATGATGATTGATGTGGCCACGAGCAGGGTGAGCACTGCTGGTGTCTTTTAAAAGTCACTCAGTTTCACACAACTGTGTAACAATCCAAGTGACTGTGCACTTTTAAGAAAGATGTGTGCATGTTGGGATAGTAAGAAAAAGTGGAGACAGTTCAATTGCTGCTGACTTCAAACCTAGAAGGATGTCTACGAGAGGAAAGGGCAACACAAAGACATTTGGCTGTTGGGCAGTGGGAAAGAGCTGGAGGCAAGGATTTCCCTGGGTGGTCTGACAGGAAAACTCCCTTCAAGCTTACAGGTCTTCCCACTGCCCTCTGCAACATTGTGTACATTCACCCATTTTTCCAACATCAAAGGTACTCGAAAACAAAGACAGGGAACAGAAATAGCCTTATGTTTATTCTAAAATATTCAGCTTGTAGCAGGTTGTATCAAGAGAAATTAAGATGAGAGAGTTAAGGTAATTAAATGACACTTGCACAGCAGGTTGTTTCAGGTCTGTTTCTTTAAAATCTGCCTTTTTTCTAGTGTGCTCTTTCATCAGTGGCCTATCCCCCATAGTGAGATTAAATGAGGATTTTGACCTGCTTCATCACTTCTGTAAACAAGGAGGTTCAATGAGTTTCAGCTTGTTCATTGACATCTGAAGCTTGACCAAATCCCAGTGAAAATCAATGGAAAGACTTCCATAAGCTGTAGTGGATTTTGAATCCTGCCTTTGAAACTTGGAATAAAGATAACAGTGAGAAAGGAATACACTTATGAGTTTAAAAAGAAAGGGTCATACATCCATATTTTATTTTGGTCAGTTGATACCTGACCAACAGAATTGAACACAAACCTCATGATGTTTCTAATTGTGTTATGAAGTGTCTTGATAAACATTTGATATAAAAAAATAAAGAACAGGAATGAAGTAAATTCAATACTGGTAAAATTGCATTACAGTGGAAAAATTGAACCATTTGCACTTCTTAATTTTAGTTCTACAGAAATATAGTTAAAGGCACCAGCAATCCATGCAACATTTTGTGTTATTAAAAAGGACTTTTAAGTTCTGTTGGCAGTTGAAGAGGTAAATGGGGCCATTCAGAATTTTTTTTTAAGCAGGACTCTCAGAAACTCTCAGTAATAACATGAAAACAGATTATTCGCTTCTAGAATAAAATGTCTGTTTAAAGCTACAAGTCCAAAGCAAGATTTTATGCAGAAGAATAGCTCATTTTAAGGACTTAATAAATTTAATAAATTTTAACTCTAGACCATGTTTTAGCAATAATAGTGCAAATTAAAATGCACTACAGTAAAGTAACAGCGTAAGGAGTGTCTCCATTGGAATTTTACTGTCCTGGTTCCCTTTATGTTGAATAGTTTCCAGAAATGAAGACTGTATTCTCTTGAAAAAAAAAAATGCCAATCTGCAGTTGCTAGGAAATGTATTCTAGTCTTGGAATTCTAACTTGACTGAATTCCCTGTTGAAAACCTCATTATTTTATGAAATTATTTACTGTAACTAAAAATATCACTAAGGATGCCTGTTGAGACACTAAATTGACTTCAAAAAGCCAAATAAACTCATTAGGTGTGTTCAAAAGATTACCTGCATCCATTATCTGTTCAAAGTAAATTGTCTGAATTTATTTAAAAATAGAAATCCTTTCTATAACGGTGCACATTTTTTTTCACTGGTGATTACAAACATGTAAAAAAAATATCAGAATTTCAGAATACATAAATATCTAAATCTTTATAAAAATCTTTATACAATTATCTAAAAGCATAAGCTGTTCTATTTCTTTCCAATGAAGCTTGTAAAAGCTGCAAAAGAAATAACTTGTATCAGTTCTCAAACAGAAGCCCCCAGGTGTCAAACATTGTGCCAGCACAGTTCTCCTCCCAACCTGAGGTGTTCTCTGAACTGTCCCAACTGGTGCCACCAAACGAGTCACAGGCAGCCACATGCTGAGACCTAAGAGACTTCCCCAATTGCACATGGAAACTCCCACAGATCGCCAGGTATCTCTGGCCTTTTGAGAGTGTCTACAGAATTAAAGAGGCATAAAGCACCCAAGGGAAGAAACTAACTTTAAGTAAGTGAGGTTGAAAGTGGTTTTAGTAAAGAAGCCTATTTTTTAGCCTCATCTCAAGTAATTTATTATCATCCTTCTATTTTGGGTACATGTAAAATAAAAATATCTAAGATGTAGTGTATAGGAAGTGTATAGATCTTATTTCTGATAAGGAGTAGAGATGACAATTCAGAGTTTAGAGTATTCAGTGTGTTGTGTTTGATGTTTACAAAGCTGTTGTTCAGATATGTGAGCACCCAAGATTCTACAGCAGCTTGGTAATGTGATGCAATGATTCCTCTCACTATGCTTATGACTGTGTCAGAAGATCAAGGAATTTAGTAAGATTTCTTTTGTGATTGCACAAATATGAAGCATTACCTCTTTATTCCTTAATATTATATTGGAGAGAGTGAAATGTAAAAGAGCAATGAGACTCCTTGAATGGAAATGAAATGGTAGTTTACCATAAAGAGAGTTCAATAGACTCTTGTGACTCATCAAAATGCATTTATCGCTAAAGCTGCCACAGCAAGAGGAAACTTTAAAACCAGATGTCTTAAGTATGGAAAATTTGTGACTCTGCAGCATTTTCTAAAACTCAGGGTCTTTTGCATCAAATGATAAACTAGGAAATAACTTCTATAGTAATAGGCTTGCTGGACAACTGTCCTAAAATCTACATTCTTCTCTTAAATTGCATGGGGGTAGCATTGGCATCCTTAACTGTCAGATGTCAGAGATACCTTTCAGCATCTACAGGCTCAGGAAAAATGTAAGCCAGAAGCTATAAAACTTTTTCATCTTCTTATCTCTTTCTAAGCTGAATTAAAGAAAATTAATTAAGAATTTTAAAATGCCCCTTTAATAGGATTTTGATCCAAAATGAGGCAGTTTTGATACCACATCATGTGTCAGGGTTGTACTGAAGGGCTCATATTTCATAAAGCACGCTTCAGGCCATTCGTGGTGATCTGTGCTGACAGAGCAGCTCCAATGCTTTGGTCTCTTTCTTGCAGGTAATCATTGCTTGCTGCTCTTCAAAAAAGTGCCCAAGCTACCCCCAAATTAATGACAGCTTGCAACCAGTCTGTTGAAAAGCCACGGCAGGAGTTCCAGTCTCTGGTAGCTCAGAACCTCGTTCCAGTTTCTGCCCTGACCACACTCTCAGCTGGCTCTTTACTTCTTCATCTTGACTTTCATCTGTTGACCTGAGCTCCCAAAGGATTGAGGCTTATGTGATTGCACAGCCCACAACCTTCACCCCTGTGCTTAAATCTATTTCCCAAATCAAACGATAAATGAGCTGAGGTCTACATGCGAGTGTTTCCTGTAAGACTGTAAAACCTGGTTGCTTGCCGGAGGAGCCACTAACCTAATCCAAGTAGCCGCAGTGCATTGCTTGCTAGCAGCCCATCCAAGCGTGTTTGGCTTGGCGAGAGGCAGCAGAGGCGCTGCCACGTAGCTCAGAACACGGGGGCGAGGCTTTGGGTGCGCGCCTTGGGCTGAAGAACAGACACTTTCCGTGGGGTGGTGAGGTCACCGACACACGGGGACGTAGGTGGGAGTACTAGAAATGTCGGGGCAAGAGAGGACATAAGAACGCGAGAGGCGTGTGTTTTCTCCTCCGCGGGGCTCGACGAGGAATTTCCTCGGGGCGGGACGGGTCCGCAGGGGAGCCGGGCAGCAGCGCGGGCGGCGGCCGCTGGAGGGCAGC
>JAHLSL010000015.1:21077538-21244642 GCA_025920805.1 Petroica traversi | reverse complement strand
TCCCGCAGCGCCCTCCCCGCAGCGCATCCTCCGCGCCCGCGCACGGCAGCGAGCCACCCAGGGAGGCCTCCCTTCCGCGGAGAGGCGGCAGCACTGATGCGTTGGTGGGCTTGATGCCCAAGAAAAAGAGGTTTTTGGTGCTTGTGTCGTGGACGCCATCAGGCCGCTTTGGACTCGTCTGGATTAAAGCTGTTGTCCAGGTTTGTCGTCATGGTCATCCTCCTGAAGAAAAGGAGCTCTCGGGTTAGTAGATGCATTCATGAGCAAAATAGAACATCCTGTGTTTTGTGTGCAGATGAGGTTCTTTTGAGTGTTTGGACTAAAGGTTGGCTTAATTGAATCCCATATTGAATTTTGTTGCAAGACAATCTATCATTGAAAAGTGTTGCATCGGACACTTAAACTAATTTAGATGTATAAAACGATTTTCTTCTAAATAAATGACCCAGTGTTACTGTAGATGTAGCCGAAATGTCCTGCAATGTACATTTAATTTAAAAAGTATGTTTTATGCTTAAGAAGACTAATGGTGTTTTCCAGGATTTTTCTAGCAGTCTGTTGTGCATTGTTACTGCAGTAGGTGGTTACAGTCAAGGCTCTTTTCTTGCACATACAAATAATATGTGGCTATTTTTAGAAGTGAAATCTGTGGAAATCAGTTTTAACATCTACATGAGTGGTTTGAGATCTGGGCATGGAGGGATATGTGCTTTAATGGGATTCTTCCCCCTCTTCTCCCATTTTCTTCAATGCCATACTTCCTTGCTGTATTTCCTACAGGCCTTAGAACTTAAGAGTAGAGTAATGCTTTATAGTAGTCATTATGCTCTGGATATACAGAAAGACTTTGGAAATCGTTGTGAATTGTGTGAAATGATGGAATGAACAACACAGATTTAAAAAATTGATCATACATGTAAAGATAAACAAGTCTATAAACGTCTTGGAGCACTTTCTAGAATACTGCTTTTGATACAGTAGTTATTTGGTAATGCCTTGTTTAGCTTATTGCAGGAAGACCACCAAGCAGTTGAATGATATGACAGAAATGTGTATCTTTCAGACACAAATAAAGGTAGGCCTTGTTCCTAGAGCCACAGGGCAGCAGACCTCCATTTCAGTAGAATGCTGCATAGTACATACATGTACCTGCCTCCATACAATGCCAAAAGACATTAGTAGATTGTACAGTTTTCTCTTATGCATTCAAAAAACAGTGATTTTCTTTCAATCTGTGTTTTGCATGACTTTATAAGTAATAAACATTTTAAGTGTAATTGATTTTTTTTCTGTGGAGTGAAAGAACTGTATATTTTTTAATAAAAATGAGCTCTAAAAACTTGGTGCATGGTGCTTGCTCTTCTTAATTGTCTGCATTGTCATTTCTCATTCGTTTTGCTTTGAAAAGCCTCATGTGAATTTCAGCTAAAAACCAAAAAACTGTTATGACTGTGTGATTAGCTGTTATTGTGAGACAAAATGTCTTTTTAAGAAGGAATACTTGTAATCAGAATTTCTTTGGTGTATTTGAATTGTTTGTTTTTAATACAATATTATTTACTTTAATTAATACTATATGTAATACTTGAGTGAAGCATTTTGGATTTCTCCCAGTCATTAGGCCTAAAATTAGTGACTGGTAATTGGCAGCTGTGTAGTTGGGTCAGTAGAACACTTAACTCTGCTGAACAGAGATAGTCAATGTTAAATGGTCAGTATATGGCATATATATATATATATATATATATATATATATATTTGTAATTATAAAATACAGGCAGGGTAATTTTAAGCATGCACATAGATTTAAGTTTTTCACAGTGGCTCAAACTGTATACACTGCATCCTCCTGATGCAGTCATGGACAGTGTCTTCCAATTCTGTTTATACTTCTTTTTCTTAGGGATGACTTATATGGGTTTTTCAGTACCAGAGCACACCCCAGGGATTGGCTACAGTCTGTGATCTTTGTGTGTGAGAGGTGTGTGCTGTGCTGAAGCAAGGGCTCATTTATTTGATCACATAAATGCATTCTGCTCATGACACCCTTTTCATTGATAGCAGCATATAGTCTGAACTGAAGGAAACTAAAGTCTTCTTTAAAAGATGAACAAATTTTCAATGTATTTGAAGTAAATAGAAATTTCCAGACTGTCAGTAGCCACAGTCAATGTTTTGTAACCTACTGCAGTGCAAAAACCCTTGTACTGGTTGAATTTGGCGTAGTCAGGCTGCAGAGGATGTTTCATCCTATTTTCCTTTGTTTTAATTGATCTTTGTTTTTTAACCTTGACGTACGTGGGATACCCACAGTTTGGAATGCCTTTGACTCTTGTGGATCTGTTAATTTCTTGTGCCTTGAGCAGCAATGTTCAAGGTATAATAAGGTTGTGTGAAAGATGGAAATGTTTATTTCATTATATGCCTGACCTTTTAATGTCACTGTATTGCAGGTGTTTGGTAGGAGTGAATGGGCAAATCTGGTTTATCTTGTGATGTCTTTTTTCCATGTGCTTCTAAGCTTTTGCTTTTTTTTTTTTTTGAACAAGGGCCTCTACATTTTAATGTTTCCTAATTCGTTCTTAATTGTATTTATGAATATTTTTATATATATTTTTATTATTTCATTCCTGTAAAGACAGTGATTGGAATTGATTTTGACACTCTTAGTGTCCCTTACTTAATTTTTCATTCAACCCGTTCCTGTATTTGCCATTGAGACTCCTTGCATACTTTGAGGTCGTCTTTTAATGATGTCTTTGGATTGGTCTGTGAGCACTGCACATGATTATAACTTGAAAAATCAGCTGTGTATCTTTTAATTAAATCTTCTGAAGCATGTTTCTGCCAACTCTTCAAATACCAAACCAAATCTTTAGGGGAATTCCTCTCCCTCCTCACCTCCCGCAATGGTACGGAGTGAATGTATGTAATGTACACCTCCCGGTATACATTGATGATCTCGTTTTCCTGAAGGAACCAGAAAAAAAAGTATTTTTTTTTAATACAGGCATGAAACTACAATATAATTTTGGGCTTGTTTTGGCCAAAATATGTACAAATTGGAGCTGTTTCTGTCAAAACCTTTGTTATTTACTGGTCAGTGTTCAGGGTACATGGTGAAAGACTAGTTATGAAGACAGCAGAGATGTTACTTTGGCATCAACTGGTTATTCAGGTTTATTTTTTTTTAACCTTTTATTGGGTTTGGGTGGGATAGAGTTAAGTTTCTTGAAAGCAGCATATACAGTGCTGTGTTTTGGATCTGTGGCTAAAACAGTGTCGATAACACACTGGTGTTTTAGTTGTTGCTGGACAATGTTTGCACAATGTCAAGGTTTCATTTTCCCCCCTCTCTATCTTGCTCTAGCGAGTAGGTGTGGGGTGGGCAACAGATTGGGAGGGCTCAGAGCTGGGACATCTGACCAGAATTGTTCTGGGGGATAGTCCAAATCATACAGTGTTATGCTCAGCCAGGAAAACTGGAAGTAGAGGAAGGAGGGCAGAGGGGGGTGCCAGCTGCTTGAAGGCTGTCTGGGCATTGGTTTGCTTGTGGAAGGTGGTGAGTGATATCCCTTATGTCACCTCCCTGCTTCTTTCCTTCTGTTAAACTGCATTTGTCCTGACCCATAAACCTTCTTGTGCTTCTCTGCTTCACTCCCCTTGCTGCTCAGGGAGGGGAGGGTGTGACACCAGCAAGCGGCTCTGTGGCTGCCTGGCTGCTGCCTACGATCAACCTAGGCACATATGGAATGCAGGCACACACCAACACTTGAAACCTGCATTCTGACAACAGTGTTTGCCAACAGGTGCATGAAAGTGTGGTTTTGGGCTTAAACCATGGCAGACTTTCCTACATATAGCTGTTTGAATTAGGAGAATTTGGAAGGATTACTAGCCTGTTCTTCAAATTTTGTCTGTTAAATTTTTCTGGTATAGTCTTGGACTGAGAAGCCTAGAACTGTTTAAACTGAAAATGTTGGACTGTGTTTCTTGTACTTTCTTGCCCTTCAGAGGTTGTGGCCTTCAAAGGTTTTTCATGTTCTCCCATAAGGTGAAATCTACAGAGTTTTAAAAATACAAGAAAGTTCTCTGAATTTATACCTTTTTTTTTTTTTTATGTAGTCAAGGATGTTGATGGCACAAATTCTCTAAACTTAGCTTTCAGTTAGTTCACATGCAGTGCAGTTTCAGTATTAATGGATGGATGTTAGCTGCAGAAAAAGGCAAATACTGATCTAGCTTCCCTGTTTCCTTTCAAATGCCATATTAGTTCTTTCTTAAAGCTGTATAGAAATGCATAAAGCATCTTGGGTCTGAATCTTGAGCTTATCAAGATCTCTTGTCAACTTTCTCTTGAAACAAAACAGTGGATCTCCCGAACATAGGCCAACCACCACACTTGTGTGTCAGCAGGTTCAACTTAAGTCTAGAAGTGGTAGTAGCCAGGAAAGGATGTGTCATCTGAACTACCACAAATGTTTTGCTTTTCTTTCCTCTTTAGAATCAGGGTAATAAAGCACAAAAAGTCATCCACATTAGAATTGTTTGAAGAAAAATCTCCAGATCTTGATACAGCAGTCATGTGTACTTTCCTCCTTCCTCCAAGTCTGCCATTGATTTGTTTTTCCCACTGTGTGTATTTTCACAGCTGTCTGCATTGCAATGAGACGAGATTACTACAGTTCTGGAACTACCCACTAAGGAGGTTTAGTGTACAGCCATCCACCCATCTGCTTAAGAGTGAAAAGCTTGTTATGTTGTCCCTAACCAGTTTTCTAACTTATTTTTAATGTGGCTTGTGGTTACATTGGTATACTTTGAAGAGCCCCATCTCTAGGGCAGTGTTGCTGTAGCAGTTATGGATATTGATGGAGTACAAGGAAGGTCATGGAATCACTGAGTGGTTTGTGTTGGAAGAGATCTAGTTCAGCCTCCTGCCATGAGAAAGCATGATTTCCACTAGACCAGATTGCTCAACCTGGCCTTGAATACTGTCAGGAATGGGACATCCACAGCTTCTCTGCACAGCCTGTTCCAGTGCCTCACCACCCTCACAGTAATTAATTTCTTCCTTATATATAATTTAAATCTACCCTTCTTCAGCTTGAAGCCATTCCCCCTTGTCCTATCACTGCATGCCCTTGTGAAAAGTCCTTCTGCAGCCTTCTTGAAAACCCCTGTCGGTACTGGACGTACTATAAGGTCTTTGTGAAGCCACCTCTTTAGGCTGAGCAACCCCAGCTCTCTCAGCCTGTGCTCATAGGAGTGGTGCCTCATCTTGTGATCAGTTTCAAATAGGTCTGGAGGAGAGCCACTTAACACTTCCCTTGTATTGGGGGTCCCAAAGCTGGATGCAGCAGCACTCTGCGTGGGGTCTCATGAGAGCAGAGCAAGGTGGCAGAATCGCCTCCCTCGACCTGCTGGCTATGATGCTTTTGATGCAGTGCCTTCTGGGCTGTGAGCAAATACTTTACAGGAAAACCTTTTTTGGTCAGATGTTTAGTCCTGTCAAGCCATTTGGGAGATCACAGAATTGTTTAGGCTCGAAAAGACCTGCCAAGCCAACCACTAAACTATATCCTTAAGTGCCAAGTCTATATGTCTTTAATATCACCGGGGATGATAACTCCACCACTTGCACAGGTAAACAGTTCCAATTCTTGACAACCCTTTAAATGAAGAAATTTTTCTTAATGTTCAGTCTAAATGTGCTCTGGTGCAACCTGAAGCAATTTCTTTCTTCCCATCACTTATTACCTGGGAGAAGAGGCTGATACCCACCTGGCTACACCCTCCTTTCAGGTAGTTACAGGGAGCAGTAAGGTCTCCCCTGTGCCTCCTCTCTCCAGGCTCAACAGCCACGGCTCCTTGGGCCACTCCTTGTAAGATTTATTTTCTAGACCTTTCACCAGTTCTGTTGCCATTCTCTGGACTCACTTGGGCACCTCAATGTCTTTCCAGTACCACAGTCCAGTTTCTTGAGGAGCATATGATTGTTGTGATGGGACGCTGCTTAAGTGAACCCAACATTGCTTTTGGACTTCAAATCAAGCCCTGATCTCTGTAGGTAGATTTGGTGAGGATCTGGATTTCAGAAGCAGAAGCCTTTTATAGGGTGTATTGAAAAACAGAAGTAACCTCATGCAATTCAATCTGCTTGTGATTGCAAGTGTGTGCAACAGTATGTCTATAACTAATGATATTAGAATAAGAAAGGTATTGATTTGACTTCATTTGTATCTCAAAAGCCTAATTTGATTGTTTGTTTTCCAAATAGTAGTTGTCTCATAGTCTTGCCAAGAGCTTAAAGGCTGAGATCTCCTTCCTATTGCATGTAGTAGAGAGACAGAGTGCTGGAACCTGTGGGCCTAATATATTGCATGTGTTAATGTGATGTTTTACAGTGATATTACTGATCTCCCTTTGCCTTATGTTGCATTGTTTATTTTACTTGATTGACATTCTGTTATATTAGGATGGAGTGAATTATTTATATGCTTGTCCACATATATAGAAGTGATTACACTGTGATATTAATAGAAGAGAAAATAATTAATTTTGCAGCCACAGATTGTTTTGACTTCATTAGTTTGAGAACATGTGAAGCATAAATCACATCTTGTTACGAATTAGTGTTCAAGACTGTATCTGAAACATTGGCACTGATTAGAAAAGAACTTCCTTCTGTATGTCAGGAATTTCCAACCTAACTTCAAAATTCTTTTATTAAAAAACAAACTATTAGTTCTGTGTTTCTAGTAACTATCTTGTCCCAAGTTGAGGGCTGTATATGAACTGAAATCATACTCTGCTGCTCAGTACTATTATGAAGTATCTTGTTTGGCTTATAAATATATTTTTAAGTGTAAAATTTTTCATGACAAGGGAGAAATACCATGAATGCTTTAAGTTTGATGCATAGCAGGTAATTATATGAATTTGGGAACATTTTGAATGACAGCAAATGTTAAAGGATTATTTGGTTTGGTATGTTTTGGAGATATGGTAGAGTTTGGTATGTTTAGATTGGTTGTATGTGCAAAATACAATCAGTGGTATATTATCAGTAGGCTTGCACTCTGTAATTCAGCTGTAGTCCATATAATAATAGTTCAATTATTAGTTCATTGTATTTCAGTAATAGTGAATTGTAACTGACTTAATTTTCTGCTTTTTATTCTTTAGTGCTGCAAGCTGATTGACTAAGAACATGGAATATAATACGGATGCAGTTGCTTGAACATCATTTCTTCTGAAGCTTATATTCTGCAGATTGGTGGCCTGAATGATTGATTGATAAGCAACATACACAAGACTAATACCAAGGAAACATTCTGTCTGTTGCTGCTGTGTTTAATGAAACTGGTGCGGAGTTGCTGCTTCTGAAATGCAGTTGAAAAAAATGAGGGAAATTTTACCAAGATTGTACTCTGGCCAAATTAATGACAAGGATAATTCCTTAACTACATCCCCAAAGCAATCTGATGATAAAACAAATCTGTCAAAAGGAGTAGATGACCAGAACTGCTGTTACCAAGGAACTGAGGCTGAGAACAATAAGTTGTCACTGATAAGCTGTATAAAATGCAGAAATGTTCAGAAAATTTCAATGCAAGATATAGAAAAGCATAAGAAGCTTGAGTGGACTGAAGACAAAAATTTCATCTGCAAGAAGTGCAGTCATTTTAAACCAGCTTTCGATTTTTTTCCTGAGGGTGCCAATGCTGCAGACTATGAAAAACGTGAAAGAAAAACCTCAAGTAAAACCCAGAAAACATTCAAAGTAAAAAATTTTCTGCCAGGTAAATACTACTGTGATAAATGCAGATTTTCAACAAAGGATCCTCTGCAGTATAAAAAGCATGTAGGGCAACATGAAGAAATTAAGTTCCTTTGTTCCCACTGTAGTTATGTATCCTACACCAAAGGAGAATTTCAGAGACATTTGGTGAAACACACTGGAACCTTTCCATATCAGTGTGAGTACTGTGAATATGGTGCTGTTAGACATGACTATATAGTTAAACACACGAGAAGAGTTCATGAAACACCCAGAAAACGGCTGTCAAATACGCTCATGAACCACAAGCAAAAGAAGCAGAGTCAAAGCACTTTATGTAAAAAGCAGAAATACAATAAAATTCCTTTCCAAAATGAACTTTCAAATTTGTCTTCAAATATGGTTTGTGAGATTCCAAGTAAAGCAGCTAAAACAGTCTGCTCATCTCAAAATATAGAATGTAGCATAAACACATCATCAGTCCAGGATAAGACAATGTTGGAGCCATCTGAAATGAGTGTTTGTGAGAATCAAAGTGTGGAGGTGGAGGTTTATTCTCCAAAAACAGAGCCTTTACAACCTGGGATGCCTTTAACAGTAATTGCACCATCTGAACTTGTAGTTCCTTCCAACTGTTTAGCTCAGATAGTAGAGCTTAAAATAGTGAATGGAGCACAACAGCTGGTTCTTAAACTTATTCCTATGAAAGAAGCAACTTATAAACCTGTGAACTGTGCAGAAGAGGAACTTGAGAACCAAGGTATAGAACAATCTGCAGAAGTAAAAAAAAACATCTGTGTGTCAAAATGAGTTACTAACTATGGAAGTGAATGTAAACAAGTTATCCAGTGTTAGTAAACAGCTTAGTTTGGATAGTACGTATGACAAGAATTCTGAATGTTTTTGTTCTTCTGATTCTCAACTCTCGGACTGTAGCTCTGTATCTATGCAGAGGGAAGATACATCAAAATTATGCTTTCATTTGGTGAAAGGTATTGATGTTCATTCAGGTGTTATAGAACTTGGTTCTCCATCTCTGGTGATGAGCAGTACTGAAAAAAAAAGTGATCTTAAATCCTCAAGGGGGAAAGTAGATGGAAAAAATAACTCGCACAGTGATTTGTATTATGAAAAAGGTGAGGATATATACTATCCAAAATACACTTCTATTTCTGAAGGTAAAAGTTCCAAGAATATTTCAATAGAAACTGCTCAGGAGGGCAGCAATTTTTCTGCTGTCTATAAAGAAAAGGATCCACTGTCTGTGAAGAGGGTTGACAAAGAATGTAGGAGTCCATCAGTCAGCTCTAGCGAAGCACATTTATCTGTAAAGGGTTTTGATGAAAAATCTGTTACATCTTCTGAAGAAGGAAAAAACTTCCATGTTACTAAAACTCCACCTTTTGAGGATATAACCTTTGGCTTTAGCAAAGTAAAGAGCGCTGAAACCATAAGTCAAAAGAATAGTCAGATGACTATTCTGGAATCACTAGAACTACAGAAGTTGGACAATAAAGAGAGTCCTTTTGAAGGACCTGTTATTTCATCTGTATTTTCTCTCAGCTCTGGGACTGAAAATGTTCCAGAGGATGTCAGGTGGGATGACACAACTCGCAGGAAGAAATCAGCAACATTGCTGTGTAGAAAGATTGCTCAGCTCATGTCTGCTGCTGAACCTAACATTAAATCTGTGCCCTTGAGATGTCAGGCTTCTAGTAAAAAGTTGCTTTTGCCTCAAGAAAGTTCAACAAGCTGTGAGGGAGCTGTTTGTACTGCTGAAGTGGAGCAACCTGTGGCTTTATCTGAAGCGCATGGTGGAAGAAGTGCGATTAATAAGGAAGAACACAGTGAAGATCAGCTCTTTACTTTTGCAAGAACTTCTAAAAACAGGGTAACTAAAAATTCCCATGTTGCCACCCCAGTGTTTATCCCCAAAGGGACAATGCTGAGAGTGTTGAATGCTACTAGCAGTCAAAGCTCATATGGAATAGAAAACGGGAGTGAAGCATCGGCACCTGTGCATTGCAATGAAATGTTTCTGCCTCGCCCAGTCCCCGTCAGTGTTTCTGAGACACTTAGCAGTAATTTCCCATGTTTGCCTACTCAGAGCGAACCAAGTGCCGAGTCCCGAACTATATCACTCAGGCAAAGACCAAAGCGAGAGGCAAGTGCTAAAAATAAGAGCAAGCAAAGTGGTGTGCCATTTCAGAAAAGCAGTGATGTAAGCAAGCAAAGCAAGCCCTATTCAAAAAGTCAAGTAGGTCCCAAAAATAAGGCAAGACAAGCAAGCTTCAGAGAACTTCCTAAGAGGAAAACAAGAGCTCAGTCGGAAACCACTTCAAGTTCTGATATGTCGTATCTATTGACAGCAAGACGTCTTCGACTTGTTCCTCTGAAAACAAATCAGTTGATAAAATGCCCTCGTCGTAATCAGCCAGTTGTGGTACTAAACCATCCTGATGTTGATTCACCAGAGATAATTAATGTCATGAAGACTATCAACAAATACAAAGGTCAAGTCCTGAAAGTAGTTCTCTCAGAAAGGACAAGTAGTTGTCTTGGTGTCAAACGTTATCGAAAGCGTCTTACTATTCAGAATGCTGAGGCAGGAAACCAAGCAAAAAAGCAGAGTATGCTAAAAATGAAGCTAAAAAAGACCCATAAAAACAACTACCAAGTGGTGGAAACTTCACCAGCTGAAGCACTTCAGTGTCTGTTTAAGTGTTGGTTTTGTGGAAGAGTATATATGGACCAAGAAGAATGGATTAGTCATGGACAGAGGCACTTAATAGAGGCAACTAAAGGTTGGGATGTTCTTTCTCTTCAAGCAAAAAAACATTAAGTGAGAGCCTGGGAGAGGTTTCCCTTCTTGCTTTTAATTAGTGCCACTAACTTGCTTGGAATGGAGGATGGAAATAACTGCTTTATTTTGCCAAAAGTCCTCTACTGTTAGCAAAGTGAAGAAGAGAGTAGAGGTACAGAGAGATAGAGAAGCTGATAGTGAGG
Organism: Petroica traversi; assembly: GCA_025920805.1. NCBI lineage: Eukaryota > Metazoa > Chordata > Aves > Passeriformes > Petroicidae > Petroica > Petroica traversi. The sequence continues at coordinate 21,233,853 of JAHLSL010000015.1, read as the reverse complement.
ATTAAGCACTACTTTGCACTCTTGTGTTTGAAATTTATATCGGAGGCCAGCTTCATCTGTTTCATAGGAGAAATTTGAAGAAGATTTGCTATGCAAACATCTTTCTAGTAACCTTAGGATACTGTGCTGTATGTGGTTTGTGCTAGGTCTGTACGGATTAAAGTCTTAGATGGTGAGATCTTTGTAAATTCAACAGGATTTAGTTTGCTTTATTACGGCATGGTGTTTCAGAGATCGAGCACATCTATACAAAAATGCACCTTTGGTCCTCTGTGGACAGCAAGTGTATGTCATGGGTTTTAGTGGCAAATTAAGCACTACGCATAACAATTAAAATTTAAAGGCAAGTGCTCAGTTTCCGTGAAATAAAAACACTTCTGCTGACTTCAAAGGAGATACAAGGGTGTAAATTAAAAATCTATGGAATCAGTTACTCCTGCTAGGTCAGATAGCACTAAAAATTTAATTTTGTTTAGTACTTAGTCTTTACCTAAACTGTGTTGTGTAGATGTGAGGGAGCAGAACACGGTCAGGATTCTGTACCATCAAGCCAGAGGTACCATCAAGCTTGGGCTGATAGTGAAAAACACTTCTCTATATGGCCTCAAGGCTGTTCTGAAATAGTATTAGCCAAACATAAGCCCTCTACCACCTTCTGTGTGATAGAAGTATTTACAGAACTTGGTATTTGGTTAGAACTCTAGTTGGTGAGCTTATTTACAGGGGAACTTGTTGAAGGTGAGGACTTTTCAAAATGAAAAGCCATGTTGCACAGCTTTTACATTGACAGTGTTGAACCAGATTTTCAGTGCAATCTTTCATCATGCTTAAGAATATAGATGTTGTTACAGTTATATTTTGGCCTGAGATTCATACAAGCATGTGCCTAGTTACAGATTATGTCTAATGTGTCTTGACTTCAGTGCAGTGTAAACTTTGCTCAGTTGCTTAAACACTTCTCTAAATCAGGGCCAAATTACGGTTTTTTAATAAAAAAGATGGATGGATGACACTGAAGTTACTGTTTCTGTATGTGAGCTATGGATGTTTCTTTTCATCTTGTCAATTTTAAATAATTTTAGAATCATACAGAATGAAGTATATTGAAGCACATACTTACAATAAAAATAATATGTTGCAGTTTTAGGAGTATGAAAATCAATACCGACTCTAATGCTGGATGAGTGTTCTATGTTTGAACTGGGACTTCTCTGGTAAGCAGGTGGTCCCTAACTCTTTTCACTGATGGTGCATTTTTGTAAACAGTTTAGCTGGGAATATTTTTTTATATACTCCAGCAGATTATACATTGTTTTGATAAAATATTTATCATATCTACATTGAAATGTAAATATTTTAAAACTACATCTGAAGTTTATTTTCAAAACCATTTATTGCTTTCCCATAATTTTGCAATACAGTGTTAAAATCCTTCAGGTAGCTGGTGCTTTAAGTCCAATCTTTTTCATTGTGTACACATGGAAAATTTTTGTATCATTTGTATCAGACTAACCTATTCCACAGAACAAACTTTGTTTTTTCCTGTTTTGTCAATAATAAGGAAATGACAGTTCTCATTTTGTATTCAAATGGAATTATATTTTTTTAGATGGGTACACTAGAGGGTTTTTTTTTTCCACTTCCTATACTTTGATGCCGAACCTAACAGTGCTATTTGCATTTTCAATGGTGAAAATAGTTTCCATTTTAAAATTATGGTATATCGTATACAATAAATACTGAAATGGTTAACATGAAAAAACCCATGTTTAGTGTTCTCCTTTGTTTTAATTCCTCCAGTCCAGGTTACTGATTGAATTAATTTTGTTTCTGTAGAAGCGACCAAATAAATAATTTTGAATTTGCTTTGTAAGAGTTATCACTGGCAAAATCAGAACATTGCTCATGAAAGCTTTTTTGGGGGAAGTGTTGATGCTCAGCTTTGTGAACTCTGGGTGGTTTAAGTATACTAGTAATGCTTGTCTTCTGTAAGCAAGTTTACTGTTTACTTTAGTAAACATCTGCAAAACTCTGAATGTCACTGCCATAATCTGTTATCTAAATTGTTAAGCCTTGGGGTTTTTAATTTAGATTTTTTTTTTGTTTTGTTTCAACATGAAAACCTTTTGTAAGTTAAATTGTACTGTGGTTCTAAAATTCTTAAAGCAGATTATGTCATGCTTTTTTAATGAGCTCTGCTAAACTATTTTAGCAGCTTCTGTTTTGTTACTTTTATTCTTATTAGATAAAACTATGTCAGAATATTTTCCTTCAAGTTTAACAGTCTCGTTTGTTTGAGAGGAATAATTTACTGTGGATATTTTCTTCCCTTTTGATGCAGCATTGAGAAATAAAAAGGTTGCAAGAAAATGACAGTCAACTGCTAAATTATTTAGAGCTATTTTGTGCCACTACATAGTACGTCATAAATTGTGTTGGAATGTTGTGGTTTTGGGCTTGAGTGGTTTTTTTTCTTCTTGTTCCTATTCTATAATGATAAAGTAACTGAAGTTCCTTCTTTGGTATATTACAATAATCTAGTAAAATTTTTGAATGTGGTTAAGATGATTATTGATGCTGGCAGAAGAATCCATTCTTATACATATGGAATTGTAGTTTGCCTTCATATACATACAGAATTTAGCTAAGCTTCCAAAATTCAAATTGTGTGGATAAATATTTCTGTATTTTTTTTTTTCTGGAAAAATAATCAATTTCTCACATTCTTTGCTCATACACGCTGGAGCATGTTTTCTTGCTGATTTTGAAGTACATCTACTCTTTCTACTGATGATTTTTATCTCTACATTTGCACATGGGAATTCAAAGTGACTGTTTGCATAATGGTCCTACTGTGTGTTTGAAGGCTCAGGTATGGAATACAAGGATCTGCTACTTTAGCTAAAGAATAAGTGCTCATTGAGTAACAGAATTTACATTACAGCTAACTTTAAAATCTCCAATGCCTACAGGCATCAGCTGACATCAGCTTCAGTGGCAGCTGAGCAGAGCTTGTTGAGCAAACATATGCACACCACATGAAAATGTTAGACAGTGAGAACTCTGACACACAGTGTTTCATGTGTATTTTTAAAAGCAAGAATATTTATTTAATGACTATGGTATACTTTGTTAGACTTTACTACTTAGCAGAGTTTCAGTGACATTTAGATAAGCAGGGGTGAGTTTCTTTTTCATCTTCAGTTAGAAGGTAGAGTACAAGAGAGGCAAATTCGTCAGTCGTTGTCAAGACATCAGGAGTCAGTCTCAGCACCTTCCTGTGAATTTAATACATTGACATATTCTTTACTTGTATTCTCAAAGTGAAAATGCAACAATCAAAACGGAGTAGATCTGCAGAGTGCTTCGTTATATTATGGGGAGCTCCTTGCTCAAAAGGCAAATCTGATTCTTGAAACATTTAAATAACTGTTCTATTTATATCTATACAGATGAATCAGTGACAATAAGGCAGAAAGCGTCAGCATGACTTGAATGGATGTGTGAGGTAGCATTGTTCTCTGTGGTTTCCTGATTGATCCTTTCCGTCAATGAGCGTTAGGGGAACGGATTTGTAGAAGTCAATGATCTCTTCCACGGAATTAAATTTCTGGGGAGGGAAAGATAGTAATCAGTGACTGAAAATGAAATTGCTACATGGATTTATCTATAACATTAAAAGACTTGCAAATGACAGTATTAAAAATAGGTAACATTTTGCATGGAATTATGATTAGATGGAAACAATTCTAAAAGGAAAAGCACCGTATTTTGATCCTCTTATTTCTTTTTTGTGTCTCTGTCTTGTACAGGACAAAGCCTAGCTCCTTAGGGCAAAGAGGGAACATGTCTAAGCCCTGGTAATGCAGTATCACCTATAAAAGTGATGTGGTGATAGATTTTGAAATGATAAAGCAATTATAAATTGTTACTAACTTTTTTCTGCCACAAGTTACACTTAATTACCAGTACATGATATTTTACACTGCAAGTTTCAATGTACCTTATTAAAAGCACACCGTATTTCCCATTCAGTTTATTGAGACAGTTAACTATAGAATCCCTTTGAAATACGGATCAAGAAGCATCTTGGTCTCTCACGCCCAAAAAATGACATTCTCCAAACAACTCCTAAAGTGATAAAGGTCTGGTTCACAGTTGCTGACCTGATCAAACAGCAACAGCAAGCTATCCAAGGTGTTTATTCTCATCTGCCCTATTGGAAGCATCCTATTCCAATGGTTAGCAGTCCTTCAGTTTAAATAGTTCTCTTCCCGGAGTGTAACTTCTAAGCTCTCATCATACTGCAAAGCTCTCATCATATCAGTGTTTTCCTCTTGAGCTATTTTTGAACTCATTGGTATTAAACCACCAGAACTGCACACAGTAATGAAAGCTTACTTTGACATTAATACTTATCACCTATTTATATAACATTAACTGTAAGCATGGCTCTTCATTGTACACCTGGTGATGTCTCATGGTAGTATCTCTCACCCCATCTGATTCACATCTAGTTTATAACAACAGAATCTGTTTAAGGATGTGATTTGGTGAAACTGTTCCTGTATTAAGATGAAAATCATTTGCTCTCAAAGCCAGTATGGTATTTTTTTTAGGTTTTGTTTTTATAATTTTTACTCGTGTATTTGTTTTACTTTGCTGTTTTGTCTTTGCAGAAGTTCAAAGTCACTGTTGCTACTGAAAACTGAAGCAAAACTGTGGTCTGTATTTCATGCCTTATGAAAGAAATCCTTACTTTTTTTATTCTAAATTAACTCTTCCAGCACCGGTTTTTTCCCCGTTTTTGAATATTTTCTTTTGGTTGGGAAGTTAGAAGGTCTTACTATAATTGTGCATCTCCTTTGGAAATTTAATTAGGCTTCACTTGGTTAAAGTCACATTATTCATTTTTGTAGCTCTTTGTTACTGGGGGAAAATGTCTCAGAATTTTATGTCCTCGGCTCTTTTAATGGAACTCCACATTTTGTTAGGCATAAAGATGCCTAGAGCCATAAAGATGAAGAAAATTCAGTATTTGATTTGTTTCCCTTCACTGTGTGAAGAGACTCAGGCCATCTCTGCTATCATAGGAATTTCCCATCTGCAGGTCTCCAGACTGTTCTGGGGAGATGGGAATAGGGTCTCAAGGGTTGCTGGTGAAAGGAGTAGCTATGAATTGTGTTGGGAAGGTGGTGTAACTCTGGGCTGTGTTGCACATCCTGAATGAGACCATCTCTGAGCTGTCATTTAAGCTGTAGACAAGATGTTTATGTGAACAGTTGAAGGTACTGGCTGTTTGTTGTGCCTCTTTTCCTGGCAGTACCTTTTGACATAACACTGTCAGGCATTGTGGAAGTGCTCCCTCATCTGCTTGGATGGGCCAGGCCAGTTTGGTGACTGCTGAAGGTGGGTGGAGCTAATCCATTTGGCTCACATGGAAGTGAATTGAGTGAAATGGTGTGACTGCTATGGCTGATAGTTGGAGGATGAAAGGTAGCTGCAAATGCAATGGTGAAGGTGGAGAAAGTGTCTGTGGCTGGAACAGGGAGATCCAGAGATACACATTGGGCTGTGCTCTAAACTTCTTTGTGAAACGGGCACTGAGTTGAAGAGGAGCCTACTTCTGCCTTCCATTTTTAGTTACTGCATTGGGAGTTGAGACTGGTGCTATAGACAAGCTAGAACCATGTATTTTGTGTGTGGCAGATCTAGTTTTGAAATGGATACAAGAAAAACATGTAAATTCCATGTCACTATCAGCTTTAAATATGAGCTAAGTTTGTATTTCATCATCTTCAAAAGAACTATGCACATGAAAAAAGCCAGTGTTACAGGGACCTCTGGATCTTTAATAGTGAAATTGTCTGGAGTAGAGGAAGGCAACAGCCAAGTAAAGGGTGCTCAGGGTAGCAGTTTTGGATGTAAATTCCTAAGTTCCATGTATGCATCATTTGGGGATCTGATCTTTATAGCTTTATGTAATTTGGCCTTTAGAAGGCTCAATATAGTATCTTAAATATGCATGTAGGTGTGAACATCTGTGGCTAATTAGCTATCAAAACATGTATCTCCACTAAGAGAGTAAGTGATTTTCTTTTTTTTTTTGCCCTTCTATTTATTGTATTAGATTTTGATACTAATTTAGCTGAATGGAACTTCAGTTACTTTTTACCATAAATATCTGATGATCAACCCTTTTTTTCTCCACTTACGACCTTATAGAGCTACATGGGAGGTAATAATAAAAGAGCTCAATAAAAGAGTTAAATGAAATACATTTTAAAAAACAACTGTTAATTTTAAATCTTATTTGATGATACAATAAGTTACCAACTTGTATGCTGTATAGTAAAAATCAAAAGTTGCAACAAGATAGAGAAAACTGACTAACTATGTGTAAGGAAGAATGTGTTTTTAATGGATAAAAATAGACTAATTCAAAAGTGAAAACATACTGCAGAAAACCTGTTGAGACCAAACCTCCAAATAAAATCACCAACTGAGAAGAAATGTAATAGATCTGCACATGTTCCTTGGTGTTTAAGTTTCTTTCACTTTGGCTGGAGAAGAGGGAATATTCAGCTAAATCCAGATAAAGCAGCTAAGTCTGGCTGCTCTGCAAAATGTAGTGTAACAAAGGGTATCCCTGTGGAGGGACAATGCAGAGCGCTCTGGAAAGCATTTTAATGGGTACTGGAAATTACAGGCAGCAATTTGCTATACTTCACAGCTTTACAAAGTGTTTTCACCTTCTTTGGGAAAAAATCTTAGAAGAGCTGCAGAAATTGAGGTGACAGTTTAAAGAGTCTTTTTGGGGAATCCTTTGAGACTGCCTGAGATGGAAGAAACTCTTCTGAACAATTTTGGTGCTACTGATTGTTCATTACTGCACATGTGCTTTGTGCCCAGTTCTATTTTCATGTCTGCTGCTGAGAATGATACATAGGAGTGGAAAATTACAATGGTTGTGATTCCCTGGTACAACATTTTGTTGACCAGCAAAGCAATTCTGATTTTTTTTTTTCTGTGGTGCTTGATCTATGGGAAGATGTGAGCTAAAGAAGAAGGCATAAGGTAAGCAGTTATGATTATAGATTTGGCCTGGTAGAGCCAAGTCTTGGAGGCAGTGTGTGTTGTTAGCTAGATGCTTGGAATCCTTATTTTGGAGTTGTGCTTAGCAATTTGACTTGTCAGTCCAGACCCACTGTTTAAGATATGAACTGTCTGTGCAGAACTTGGAACAAGCAACCAAGTAATACATTTTGGTATTTCCTGAGATGGGAGGGATTGTGTTGTCCTTCCTATTAGTTCAGTAAAAATTGTTCATGTACTGTTCAAGTAATTTTCCAGTTACCTTAATTGTTAAAGCTGTTAACATAATGAAAATTTAGTTCTATGTCTTCATTCTCTAGTGAGAATACACATAAACTACATTATGCTGTAGTGTGCCTTATTTCTGTCATTATTTCTGTTCTGAGCCTGTTTGTATTAGAGGCATTACAGGAAGACTAAACAACGTAAGAATTGTGGAAAACTAAACTTGCTTTCTCCTAAGTCATACTAAAATTCCAGGAAATAATCTGGGAGTTTCAGTTCAGAAATGCAGGCAGTGCTTTACATAAGACTGATGCTCGCTACAGCAGCACCAGCATGATGGTACCTGCAGTACAGTTCCTGATTTGTGCTGCCATTCAGCCTCCAAACTGTTTCACTGTGCTTGCATAATGAAGGGTTTTTTTCCTTGCTTTGTCATTAAACCAATGTCTCTGAAGATCAACTTGCCAGTAAACCTTGTTCCTCTTGTGAAAGCTCTTGAATCCTATTCCATGTTTTCTAATAAAAATTATAATATAAACTTTGGACCCATCAAATGCCTTAAATCATCTTGGGTAATTTGTGATTTCAGGCTTTTAAAAGTCTATCTATACAAAAGGTAAGTTCTGAAAAGTATTGACGTGCATGAAAAGGATATAATTGAAGATTCAGCTGCAGAGTCTTTGCTGCCTCACCTGAGTTGGATTTGTGTCAGTGATTTAAATAGCTAATAACCCAAAAGAAGTTGTTGGTTTGCTTTTTTTGCTCTGCAGCTGAGCATTCTTTAAACTTTAGGCTGTGGTTTTTTTGTTTTTTGCTTTGTGGAGTTTTTTTTTTGTTTGTTTTGTTTTGTTTTACAAGTATCACATTTTTATAGACTTTACTTTTGGTTTTAATGTTTTATTTTTTCTTGTGTGAAAGACTTGCAGATACAGTGTTTATTGTTTAACCATATATGTAGAATAAGAATTAGACTTTTATCATGACTATAATTGAATTTAATTATGTAAAGAAGCACTGCTTGTCTAAAGGGATTTTCTGATTGAAATTTACCATATCTGAAAAACTGATTGCTGGGGACCCACATGATTTAATTGCATCTGAATATCCATGACAGCTGTTGTCTACTCTTCATAGCACCAGGTCCTGCTGTCAAATATGTGGAGCTGCATATATTTGAAAATGCCTGTTTAAATTGTCACAAGTTTGAAAATATGCTGAAATAATACGTATATCAGAAAAGGTAGAATTTCTGTTTTCCTTTTACTTTGCAGGTGTTACTTACAGTAGATGGAAGTGTTGTAAGTACTTAGGAAGTTTTTACACTGAATTGGAGCATGGTATGCAAATTTGGTTTTAAAGTATTATGTTGAAGCTGCTTGAAACTTGAAAAAAATGAGGGTCTTGTGAAAGAAACTTTAATGAAACAGCAAGTTGTGTGGGAGAGTTTGTAACTAATATTTGGTATTAAGAACTTGTGAAGTCCAACATAAAAGCTGAAGACTAAAAGCAGATGGGGTTTTACTTACACACTCTCCTCTGAGCCCTGTTCCCAATGCGTATTGTTGGCTTTCTTCCAGAAAACGTACTTTAATGTTGTACACTCTTCTTCCATAATAAACAACCAAAACGTATGGTTCAGCCTTTGATTTCTTTGAACAATCTCTAACCAAGAATGTCTCATCCTATATGATACAGGTAGAAATTACGGATTGTGTGGTTAGTTCACAACAAAACTTGTAAGTCATTGTGGACAGCTTACAGAAATTTTCCCCCAAGAATTTATATCCCAGGTTTTGAGGTAAATGGTACTTACAATGTTTTTCTGTAACAGTATCTTCTCTGCTTTGTGGCGATCATATTCTCCAGCGTACCATTCACATTTGTTTAAATCCTTAATTTTAAGATAGTATAATCAGTGTATAGAAATTAGCAACAGCTGGAAGAAGCAAAACCAGATTGTATCTATTCTGCATTTAAAGCACATTCAGCACAGTATACAATGGTAATGCATCTATGTTGAGAAGTCCTGTTAGGAAGTATTAATCAAATTAGACATTTAAATTCTTATCTATGGTTTCAAGAGCTCATATTGGACTTTGTCAAAGGTGCTGAATGCTCACAGCTTTTAGAGGGGGTCGGGGTGGTGCCATATAGTGTTAATTCTAAAAACTTGTCTTTTTGTGTAGCAAAGCTGGTCTTTACCTTTTCAGTGGGCTGGGTAAGAGATTGGATTTCCTGTTCTACAGGCAAATGTTTTGATTTATTTTTGCATGCTGCATATGGTGTAGGAGGTGGTGGCTTCTTTGCTGTCAAATTATCGACACCTAAAGTGGAACCTGTAAAAGTAAATTCAGAGGAAAAATTGCATTCTTTAAAGTTATAATTGAATTTTGCACCATGTTTTACTTAGTAATTTTAAGAATAGTACTTTTAGTTTAGAGTATTGTGATTTTAACCTTTAAAATTCAGAGCTGTCAATTATGAGTGGTCTTATGCTAGTGCAGCATCAGTGATTTCAGATAGTGCCCCCTGAGATTTAACACATTAGTTTCCTGATGGTTTTTAATAGACTTCAATCTGACAGGCTATTGCATACATAGCAAAAATAAACTGTTTATAAAACAGCAAATGCTAAATAAAATACTGAATATGGTTCATTCTGTTCCACTTTCACCTTTTGAGTCCCTTTTATTTGTGTTGTATCCTAGTTGCTGTCACGTTGGATCATATTATAGCCCCTCATTATTCCATTGCCAGCTAGCATTGTTTCTACCAAGCTGTTGTAACATCAAAGGATTCAGAAGTTCTGCCATGCTGATGAATTTCAGTCTGTTCTGTGACTTGTTTCAGTTAACAAATTCAGCCCAACGGATGAGGTTGCTCTTGCATTAAGGAGTAGGCGTTGGTCTTTGGCTGGGCTGCTCCATACAGTGCTGCTGATGCAGGGGCCTGGAACAGCTGAAATCCTTCTCCCAAAACAAATACAGGTTTAGGGCTGCCTTTTACTAGCTAGACCCAGCTACCCAGATCTCTGTGGAGCTAAGGAAGTGCAGGGGTTGGGTCAGGAACCCAAGAAGTCATATATGGGAGTATGCAGCAGAAACAGCCTGGGAAAAGCAAGGGCTTCCTTTCAGTGTAAAGAAATGTAATTTTCAGATATGTGACATGGGTAAAAATTGTTAATTGAAGATAAAAACCATCATATACTGCTGTATAGCAGAAAAGAGTTTTGTGTGTTTCATTCGATGGTAGTGGGAGAAGTGACCTCGTGCCCATTTTAAAAGTAAATGAGAAAAGTGTGGTTATCAATGTCTTCTATCTTTTCCTTCTGGTTACTGACAACAGTGACAGGGCTGTTTGTCAGGGTGGTTTTTCATTGTGCTTTATCTGTTCATGCTTTATCAATTTATTATTGTTATCCCAGTATGAAGCCTGTGACAATATTAAATTTTACTAGGAGAATTTTCTATTTGCTTTTACCGTAAGTTCATATTATGCACTCATAAGTTCTTGGCACAGCTTAGAGGTTTGTTTTTTTTATAAAAAAGGGTATTTGCAGAGGCAGTTACAGGAGAGTAAAAGTATGCTATGTAGTCAAGGACAGTAGGAGGTGCATTGAAAATCCTCAGTGCAGACATACAAGCATAGCAGCCTGAATCTGTTTCTTACTCTTATTTTCCCATATTTAGTTAGGCTTTCAAAGCAGTTTCTGGTTCTTACCTGATCTTTTAATGTTTTCAGAGCTCTGTGTACATTGAGGGCTAGGAGAAAGCAATAAATAAAAGTAATGTCAGGAAAATATTTCTTTTAGTAGCAGTATAAGAGTTGAATTAAAAAGCAATGCATAGCTGCGCTTCCCCAGAATACCCCTTCCTCTTACTGATGGCAGCTTTGGGCCTTCCCAGGTTTTGGGTAGTAATTTTGTATTTAGTGTCTTTTGACAGATTTCCCTTATTTTTGTGAGCCACTTTTTCAAGTTAATGTAGTTTTGCTTTTTTTGCACGACATTGTAACTGCATGTGAAGTGAAGCACAGTTTGCTTTTGTTCCCTGCTGATTTCAGCTGATGTTCCCAGTGCCTCTATAGGAAGACCCGGGGAGCAGTTCTTCCCTGCCTGTTCTGATAATCTAGACCACCCCTGAGGGGCCAGTTAATATTTTGTTGTGTTACACTGGGAAAAGTATTGACCAAATAACTTCACATAACAGATGCACAATAAGAAACAGAATACTAGGGGTCACAAATATGGTCATATTTACTCTATACAATAATTTTATTTCAGAGAAATGCTATTGTAAGCAATGCTACATGAGAAATTCTGTATTTGTCTAGGAAAGATGTTAAATCATTCATATACTTCCTATGCTGTGTCCTGTATTTTTGGATTTTGTTGCATATTTCAGGAGAAAAGAGATTGCAGACATCTAGAGAAGAAAGATTTGTGTAGGTTAAAAAAGCAAAGTAGGTCTAACTTTGGAAGATTTCTATGGAAGAATAATTGGCCTTTGAAAAGCTAGGTGTGTATCCTTTGTAAATAAAAATAGAAAATAAGGGGGAGAGGAAAACTGAGGCTGGAGATAGCAGAGCTTCTTTATACAAAATATTTAACACCCTATCACAGAAATAGCAGCAGAAATGTAATAGAGCAGCATGCTATTAAAGATAAAAATTGGCTGTGCAATTACTTGAAAACAATTCCCAAAGATGGTTTTTGTCATATGTCTGGGCAAAATATAGTATATCACTGCATGGCATCAGAAAGTGGAATCATCTTGCTGTTATTGCGTAGTGAAGTATAATTTTCTAGGGCAGAATGTTCAGTCCTTGAACCATCCAGTACAAACTCATGAAATTCTTCTATTCCTACCTGGCTTCAGGAGAATGCTGTTGTGCTTGAAAAGATGCATCAAGTTTCTTCCCCAAGCTTGAAACTATTAGTAAAAAGGATAAGAACTTACTATTTCCTCTTTTATGTAACTGGCAGCATCTAGCAACTACTGTGAAATAAATTAAGTAAATTCATACAGGAGGATGAGGCGGTTGAATAGAAAACCTTAAAGGGCTGTAATCAGTCTGGCTTGAACGAGTCAGTTAATGATTTCAGTGGAAACATTTAGACTAGTACTGAATGTTACATGGGGGACGTTACAGTGTTTGCTGATGCCAAAATATGGCTTAACATGATAGTAAATAATGTAGAATGCTGGACTGAAAGTATGTGGAGATTCATAAATCCCTTTTATAGGACAGGATTTGCATTGAATTTATTAATGCAGTCAGTACTATTTCTTGCTGAAAATCAGGAAATGGTGCCTTAATCCACAAGAGGAAATGCCAGAGGAAATGATGAACTCATTAACACAAAATGTAAACATCATAAAAGCCATGTAACCTGTATCTATCTTCAAAGTATTTTGGAGTGGTGTTCTTTGTCATGGACCTTTGTGCACATGGACACAGCGAGTGGTTTAAGCCGGTTTTCAAAGCTGTATGTACATCTTAAGGATATGTTTTTAAAACATGAGATTTTAAAAAAAATTTTATTTTTTTTTTACTTTTAAAAGCCTAAAGCTTTTAAAAAGCTTTAATTCAAAATTCTCACCCTCAAATAATGGTAAAGCAGCAAGATTGAGATAAGGGTCATGTCCTCTGAGCAGATCTCTTTTGAATATCCTTCTCTCTTTTTTTTTTTTTTTAGGCACCAACACTCCTATTTTCCCCAAAACCTTAAGACATTTGCTTTGGACAAATGTAATACCCTGGCTCCCCAAATAGCTGTAGCTAAGGCCAAGTTAAGTTTCCTTTTTTCTGCTGCTCATCAGCAACTGCTGAAGTCTCTCTCACTCTGTCCATTCTCAGCAGATGCATACCTGGGGGATGATGGAGTTTTAATGATAGAATATTTTATTTTTGGAATATAAAAGAAGGACAACACATTATTATCAAATTTTTGAATACTGACCTGGCTCTCTTCCAGGTGCCTATATAAAATAATAACATAGTAAGTATTTTTGTTTGGATTCGTAACTTGAATTTACCCCAACAGACCCAAACATCTGCCAGTTTTAAAATAATTTTTAGACATTCAATCATTAATACCTCATTGCTTTGTCAAAAACTAGAGCTGAATACTAATCTCAGTCTGCTAGCAACAACAAGAATTTAACTTTACAGGGGTATAAATGTGGTTTACTGCAAAGATCACCCTTTCACAACGACTTTTGTGTATCAATTTAACTTACATTATGGTTTTCCTTCCTTGATCTTGTATTAAATCAGGAGATTGATTATGATTGACTGGAGAGACACTATCCAAAGCTTAAAATCAGTCACTTCTTTTCAGGCTCCTTAACTGACAGTACAATTATTTTTACTGTCATGGCAGATATTTCGTTCAAAATCACTGTGTAGAAAGTTTAAATCTAGCATATTATGTTAAAAATAAGAATTCTAGGTTTCTAAAGACCAGAGTTTACCTCCTAAACTTTCACTGTATTTCTGTATTATTTTGATTCAGATCAAAATGATGGGAAAAAGCAATTATTTTGTTTGTTAATTGGCTGCACATAATACATAAATATTAAAGAGAAAAATAGTTTTTTCTTTGTAGAGGTTGCATTTTGAGCCTTCCTTATAAGTTACTTCCCTGATAATGACAAAACCACTTGTCATAACTATACTCCCTTATTGCTAAAACCATTTCCTCTGCTTTACTTCATTGGTCTGAGTAAAAATTGAGTGGGGAAGAAGAGGCAAAAGGAAGCTGGCGGACAGCACTGTTAAAACTGGATTTAAAATCTGTCCATTGCGCATTGAGATCGGTCATCTTATATTTGAAATATTTATATTATCTTAAGGATATTACAATCCTCTATTGATCTTATAATTTCAGTTTTCTTGTAAGAATGTTTGTGGAGTCTGTTTTTCTGAAAGTGGGTGTCTTCTGCTGCTCCCTCTTCACAGGCATCCACAACAGGCAGTTATGAGAGATGCTTGGATAGTTGGACTGTACCTATGTTTTTATTTCTGCAAAAATTCAGAGACTTACCCCTTTCAGGAGGTAGCAGTATTGAAATTGCAACACACATTAAAGATGGACACTTTTATGATCCAAAGCTAATGTGACTCTTTTTTTAAGCTAATAGGCTAAAATACTATTACAAGAGAGGCTGTGTAGCCGTGGAATGTGCCTGATATATACAAAGATGAATACTTACTTTGTTTGATTCTTGAACAGATGAATGTCTGGAAAAGAAAGAACAATATGCAAAACATTTAATTATGATAAAATAAAAATAATTTTGAGTACTTAAATACTTTGATTACATCATCACTGAAAACTAACAGCCCTTGGTGAGGGAAGGATTTTGTTACTGCTCGAGAAGTTCAGAGACTGGTTATTTTTTTACATGAATTATTTTCAGGAGAAGTGTCTTAGACTTACTTAAAAAAAGAATAACATCCACTGAACTCATTATGGTAAAAGACAATTTTGTTAAGGATTTATACTGGGAGGAGGGGAAAAAGAGTAGTATCAACTTCAGCACTTTTCATCTCATGGCAAAAGGTCTTATTACACACTTCAGAGTCAGCTATAAATGGAAGTAAGTTCCTTGAAGACTGGAGAATTTCAAAAATTAAACACAGATGCGAAACAGAAAGTGTAGAGGAAAGGAGGTGCAAACCAGGGACAGATGAGTGGAGAATGTTTCTCATGGTCCTGTTTAAGTAGGTGTTTAGGTATTTTTCTGCCTTCTCCTGATATGCCTGATCAACAGGAGTCTCATCCTTTCCTGGGAAGGAAATTTTCTCCCTCCGAAAAAATAAAAAAATGGACAAAGTATTGAGTCTGACTTTTTTTGTTAGATGTTTTGGTTATGATGAAAGCTTATGCTTTTGAGCAGCATGTATCTCATAATAAAAGAGACAGAGGACCAGATTTTGCAAGTTATTTAGCAACATAAGGTGTAAGTAAGCATCTAGTAGTTTTTGGAAGGCTCTGAAATTTAGTCTCTGTTTGGCCTGTCTCCTGGACTGAAAAAATATGACAGCGAGGTATTATGCTAATCAATCAGAACACAAAGGAAAGATCTGGTGTAGGGAACCCTTGGAACTATTTTTCAGCTGTGACAAGGACTCTTTTCCTCATATCTACATTGAAAATACAAATTAGCATGAAGGCCAGAGGCAAGAAATTTGGAAATTATCTATATTATTCAAGAAGACTAGGAGAAAGGAGAGGAACTGTTTTGGTTTGGATAGTTGCTTTTGTGTTAGTTTCTGCAATTTGTTAGCTTGGTCTCCGGGACAGTTACTTAATATGTGAAAGCCCATATTCTGGACATTGGGTACATGGTAAAATTCAGTGATATTAAAGATGTGCTTGCAGGACTGGCCTCTACCTCCAAGGCACACGGCCCTTCCATGGTCTGCTTACCATAGGCATGTAAAAGTTTAAATCACAGCCGTGCTTCTAAGATACATTCCAGGACTCCGAACTTGCCTATTTTTTTAATGAAACTATTTATAGAGTGTATAAATAATGATGTGTTAAATTTTTTAAGTCTTCCAAATCTTGTTGGAAAAAGGGACTTGCACTCCTAAATCACATCTGTGGTTGGACAGCTTTGCAGTCTAGCAAAGGACTGTAAGCTGTAGTGCCATTCTCCTTCCCTCTGCAGCTCATATCTCTGTTCTCTCCTTACAAAGCTGTAACTGGACTGAGGATGGGTGAGAAATATTTTGAGTGAAGTGTTTGTGTGGGAAATTTGTCGAGTGCCTTCCCCAGATATTGTGTGGTCTTATTCTGTGCCACTTCTCTCTTACTCATTTGATAAAAACCTCTACTATAATAGACATGGCATGTCATTATATTACAGAATTTGAACCTTTCAAATCCAGGTGCTCTGCATACTGATATCTGCTGGCAACATACACTATAACATTTCTCACAAAGCTTTCAATCTATGTGCTGCTCTACCAAGGAAGGAGTTCAATTGTGGGATTTGGAACTTTGCAGCTTTATGTCAGGTCTTGCATCTGAATATGAAGCTACTTTATATTAATAAAATGTCTTAGCAACCAACAGCTTTTGGAACCTTATCCATGAAAAAAATATACCCTTTAGGAAAAAAACCTCAATCCAACAACCCATAATTAAAGCTCGCTCCTAAAGTATATGCTTAACTTTCCTCATCTGTAAGCTTATTTTCCCCCCCAAGAAATTTGAAATGACCTCTGTAAAATGAAGCAAAATTCCATCCTGATGAGCTGAAATTGAAATAATATAAGGAAGGATGGACAAGACTGACACAGCTTCTGGATCCTATAGGTTTTTGTCAAGAGTCATTTGAACATCATGCCCTGTTGCCCCTGGATTTGTGTCATTCCTCTTCCCAGTAAGTGTCCAGGACTGTCCCCCATTATGAATGTGCATTTTGGTCACCCAGGGAGAGCCCATGCACATCTGGTGATGTGGCAGTGAGCAGTGTATGTACGTGCTCGTCTGACCAGGTTCGTGTTGGGTGGAAAAAAACCAGACCCATGACCTGGCATGAGCATGTGCTGGGTCATACACCTGGATCACACAAGCACAAGTGGTTTGTGCTTCAGGTGGTCCATCCTTAGTGCCTTGTCTGGATGCTGAATGACCATGGGTGTTGTGTGGCTGAGGAGTGCAAGATGGAAAGGGCAAGAAGTGATTTGTAGCCTGGATTCATTGGTCTCATGAGTTGAAGCCAGACTTCTGCCTTCAGATGAGTAATTTCTTTTGCTGAATATAATGTCTTTGGGATATGGAGTGTATTTCTGTATCTCTGGTGCAGTCAGTGTATTTCCCCATCCCTTGAGTCACTAACTGGGCTAAGTAAATAGCATTCTACTTAAAAGTGGTTGCAAAACCTCTAAATATTAAGGAGAAAAAAACAGGACAAATTTTAAAGTCTTCATGAATGTTCTGACTACTTTTCTACTCCTTTACTTCTTTACCATTATTTTGTCAGTTCTCTTTTAAAAAAATGCCAGTGTCACATTACACTAAATACCACTTCTCTCAATTATTCACAGCTGTCTAAAGAATAACTTCCTTAAGTAAAAGCAGAGGTGTGATGGAAGTAAAATTTTGTGGTTTGAGCAGGGAGAGTGTTTTGATTCTCAGGGAACGAAGATGAGGAATGCACTGTACCTTGTGACTTTTGCTGATATTGGAAAAGCGGGATCTTGGCTGAGCGTGCTCCTCTTGTGAAAAACCTGGCTGCTTATTCTTGGCTCTGGAGGAAGGGGCTGATGCTGCTTTGGCAGCATCTTCAGAGGCCTAGAGAAGTCAAAGGAGAACTTGAAGAGGTATTAGGGAACAAAGGAGGTGCAGGAACTGTGTTGTAAGTGCAAGTTCTAGAAGTAAGAGACTGGAATTTTTTGAGAATATTTCAGTGGGTTTGTGCTGAGCCAAGCTCGGGCCCAGGATCTCTTCAGGACCCTTCAACAGCACTAGTAATATTGGATAATATTCTACATTTACAAGACATTACTGCACGGTGTTGGGTGCCACTTAGTAGTGCTTTTGTGTACCTCAGTGAGTGCCAAGTACAGCTCTGCAGTGTGGGTATTTCCAGGTGGGTGTGGCTGTGTGCATGGTCCAGCCAGGGAACACACTGCAGTTACAGACACAGTGGAAAAAATGCTCTTCATCCCAGAAAACTCACAGGTATCATGGGCCTGGTGTTTTCTGATGGGTGTGGGCACACCCTGTCCCTGCTCTGAGACCAGGCAGCCACAGCCCAGCTCCAGCTGGAAGCTGTAGCATGGAGAGGTTGGCTAAACAAAACAGGAGGTGTATCCAAGGTGCCTGGCAGAATTGCCTTCAGTGGTGGGCTACTGTGGAGGAGCCTGTGTGTTTGCAGAGTACATACAAAATTAAGTCAGGTGAGAGAATTAAGAACCATCTGGCCACAAAAGTTCAAACAGAAACAAATAGTGAAATTTTGTAGAATAATAGATCGAGAATGTTCTCATTCCTGCACAGTTACAGTTTTGAATTTGTGAAATTTTACAGCCCTTTTATGCTATTTCATATTTTTTACAGTCAAATCTAAATATGTAATGCTAATCATATTTTAAAATTCTTTATGGCTTTTAGAGCAATCAGTCTAGGCATGGATGAATAAACTTGACATTCCTAGATGATCTTTTGGAAGGATCTTTTTAAATGATAACAGTTATTATTTTAGGTTGACAAAATCAAGATGCAATTAATTTTTGTTTTGTGGGCATGTCATAGAAAAAAATATATTTGTGAATAGAGCTTGGTCTATCTTCTGTGGGAGTAAGTGGAAATATTCCAGTTGATTTCTATACATGATTTAGATGTATAGCTAAAAGCACTGGCAAATTGATTTAAGTGAGAATGAAGTCAATATTATCACAGTGAAAAGAGCCTAAAGCACCAATAAAATTGGTGAAATGTTTTTTTCCCCCAGCAATTTATATCTGGGTTGAACCAGATTCAATATTTCTAGGCTTTTGATTTGTCCATAGGCAGAGCCAAGTTAGTTTTGAAGATGCAGGCCTGAGCTCCTGCCCCGAACACTTAGAGCTCATGTTTTGTTCTCCCTGATTCCATATCAGAACCTTTGAGTCCAAAGAGAGGCAGCAGTGAAAGGATGCTGGCTCACTTCCAGTCACCTCATTACCATGAGCAGCACAGATGGATGTGAGTGTCATTAGCACTGAGTTCCCCAGGGACCACAGGTAAGTGATCTCTGGTGTGATCTTACCGTGGGGGAGGTGTAGGCTCCTGGAAAAGAGAGGAAACAAAAATCTCTGTAAGCGTTTTCCCTGTCTTGGTTTACTAGAGAGAAACGTGAAGAATTTAGATTAAGCAGACATGCCTGTGTCAAGAGTCAAAAAGTTTCTGTGCTCTTCAGCGCAGAACATCACACTATAACATGCCATTTTAAAATCACTGAGGAATAAAAGACATCCTCATGAACTGTGAATGCAAGTGAGTGAGATAAAGTAGGACTGCAGACAGGAGTTCTCTTATCCTTTAGCTAGTGCTAACAAAATGGCAGCCTGCTTTTAAAAATCTATTAAATGGCAAAAAAACTATAAAAATGTTAACTGATGAGAGATTCTGCTTACCTGGTATCCATGTATTTTCATTCTTCCTCCTACATATAATTATAAATAATTCTTAGTAGATGGCTACGCATAAAATTAGCAAATGAAGTTACAGTTTTATTCTAGTATTGTTGTTATATTTGTGGGCAGTCTAACTCTTTTCCTTGCCTTCCCATGGCTCTACCTCCAGAACTCTCCTCTGGCCTTCAGAATGAAACATTTGAGGGTGAAATTTATTCAGGTATTGTACATCTGAATATTTTTCAGAGACTTTATATATATATATATATATATATATATATATGCTTATCGAGTTAGGAATGCATTTTCTGTTTTTATTTCTGCATAGACATTTATAAAAATATTGAAAATCAAGGACATCAGATCTATTTTTTAAATATACCAAAATATAACTGATTATTTATAAATTAACATCTTACTAATAAAAAAAATCTTACTTTATTTTCTCTATATTGACATTATTTTCCTAAATTCTACATACTGAAATACTAACTAATGCAACGGGCATGCAGCAGATCTCAAGCTCTCCTTCAAATAAACCATAACAAATTGCTCTGAATAAAATAATGATGCCTTAAATGTTTAACATTTCTAGAAAATACTGCTGACAAAAATACTTCTGTGCTATTCATGCCATCTTGTGGCAAGGCCACTTAATAGCACTGGGCATCAGAAAAAATGTTAGAATATATTTAAAAGCAGTGTAATTATTATTGAAAAATAGTAGTGTCTTCTATAAGCACTATTCAATCAAGAAGTACTAAAAATATCTATCGGTTGCATTCTCAAACTCCAGAGTTTAATTTGCCTTCCTGCACTGGCTTTTGTTCATCTTAACTTCAGCACCATCATATGGAGACATGTAAATACAACCTACTATGTCCTGGTGGAATTTGAAACTTTAGATAAAGTGGCTCACTGTCCTTGCCTACTGATTTCTGCAGGTTTTGAAGCTGGCTTACTTGAATTTATCTCAATTCAGCTTTTTTTCCAGGCTACATGGGGATTTGCTCACAAGAATCAACCTAACCTTTCATTTTCAAACTATGTAACTTTCTCATCATCTGTAGGAATTATTTCCACGTTTTGCATTATAGTATGAGATAAGAAGGGAAAAAAAGAAAATGCAGTTTTACAAGGAATTCTTTAAGTTATTTTTCTGGCTGATCAAATAATACTTTCTCAAAATCAGCTGTTACACCAAACACAAACAGAACACATTTTCTTGGCTTGGCAATTGCAATCTTTTTCACCATATTAACTTATGCTTCAAAGATCTCAAAATGAAAATACCATTTCTTTTCAAAGCTAATTGGATATTTAATCCTTCAGTAGCTGACTTCATTATGTACCACCACATCCAAATTAAATATAAAGTAGTGTATAGAAACATACTTTTAAAACAATCTTAAAATTGAGTAAAACTGTCAATCAAAGGATTTGATATTGGGTGGGTCATTAGATTCTTGAAGAATAAGGTAGTTTGTCTCTCATTTCACCACAAAAAAGAAAACAGGACAGAAACTAAAGGTACATTTTGAATTCAAATTTTAAAGCAAAATTAAGTTTAAAGGTAAAGCAGCAGAGAAAAAAAAAAGCTAGGTGATGTACCACACAATTAACATATTCTGAGTAGGTGAACTTTGTCAGACAGCCATTGTAAACAGTTACCCTAGGACGTAAATCCCTAGTGGAAATTGCTAAAGTTGGTATTACTCGCTAAAAATAATTATTAGATTATGCTTACAATATATTCATGCAAATACCTGAGAAAGATAGGGAGTGAAAAATCATGACATTATTAGGAGTACAGCAGGGATCTTGCAGCCTTTTGGTGGAAGAGTTCAGGACACATAGGTTTCTGCCTGCCCCTTGTGTCCTTACAATATAGTGAAAAGGAAAATCTGATTTTTAAACTCAAGGGCTTTTTTTCCTCCCCCTGTAGGAACAGGGAGCTCCTGAGATAAAATTTATCTCCTTCTGTAAATAATAATCAATGTTAGATAGTTGAAACAGCACTGCAAAATTTGTAGTATGATTGTTTTGGAAAGCAGCTGCTGTTCTGAAAACCATGTCTATTCCATCACCTGTAATCTCTGCCTCTGTGCAGAGGGTAAATATGGAAGTAACATTTACTATTTCTGTTTGCAGAGATGGGTAGGTTTTTTTATTATACCTCTTACATTTGGCACTGGTCTCCCCTCCAGATCAGATGTGGGAATCTGTTAAAAAACCAAAATAAAAATGAGATGTTAGCCATCATTCTTGAAGCTATGGCCTGTAAAAAGGATGCTGCTCTTGGCTGGATGCCTCTAAGGCTTGGTACAACCCCAGCAGCCAACGAGTGAAACAAGAGACGAGGGCAAAGTGAAACAGGAACGGCTCACAGGAACTTGGGCAGCCTGCTGCAAATGGATGTGATGTGCTAAGCCTTTAAATAGGCTGCACTTTGGGGGTATTGCAGAAAAGGGGAAATCTGTTTGTGAATAAGGTTTAGTATCTTTACTTACAGCTGAGTACTGAAGGGACTGAGATGGGTTCTTGCTTGTTGGGGAAGTGGTACCTGAAGGCCTTAAGCAACGTTTGTCTGCAAAAGAGGAAGAAAAATCAGGCCTGAGTAATTCAGTAATATGATGTTTGAAGAAGAAGGGGTTTTAAAATGTGTTTTTCAGGCCAGGTTTTGCCATTTTTATAGCTTCCTTTTTTTTTTTTTTAATTTTATTTTTTTAACTATTTTAGCAGCTGTATGGAGGACATAAGCATGACCCTGGTAATAGCTTTACGGTTAACCTCCCCACTGTGGTTTAAAAAAAAACCCTTCATAGGCTGGTGAACAGTTAAGGCAGACATTTGTCCTTAACTGTGGTTAGATTAGTGAATTTGTTTTTCTTTTGAACCTCAGCTCTTGGCAATGCCATTGTATTGTTCTGGTTTTGTGAGGTTTTATTCTCTAGGGAGTATTTTAATTTTTATTTTAGCTTTTAATAAAAACTGCATCCCTGGGCATCAAAAATAAATGCACAGGTTGTATGCTAGCATGTGTTTTTGAGTCATTAATTTTATATCTCAAGGGCACTGGTATTTATCTAGAAAATTGGCTAAAATATTAACATTGAATTTTACCCTTTTGAAATATATTTTCAGTCCTTTCCTTACTCTTGTATCTTGCCACATTATAATTACTGGGCATAATACACAGGCAAAAAGCAGCTTTTTGTTCAATGTATTTTACCTGAAATCCCAAAAAAAGCTATGTCTTTTGGCTATTTCAAGATAGTCTTACATAAACAACAAAAGATGCTGACTACTATATGAAAGGTTTTACTGCTAGCCAAGATAAAAACTGTATTTGTAATTTGCTTCAGGTTTCCAAATAAAATGGAAAAATTAGTTTTGGAACATAATGTAGACTATCTGGTTGTTCAGATTGATTGGGATCCTTTCACACACTGATAAATTTACTCACTTTAAAAGCCATCTATTTGTTTAGACATTAAAAAAAAACTCCCACAAAAAATGAGTAGAAAATGTCTTTGTTGACTTTGATGTGAACTGGAGCAAGCTTTCCTAGATATATTGATCCTGGATTTTCAGATATTTTTGGTTTATGGTTTCCAGTCTCTCTCTTCTAGGACTCCCCCATTTTTAAAATGATTTAACACCTCTAGAGTTATAATGGGTTGGAGCAATGCACAGCTAGAATGACATTTCATTTCCATAAGCAGATATTAATTGGCTCTGTATGTTTAGGCATTAAATGTGATTTGGAATAGCTTTAGTAAACCAAAAGGTGATTAATGTAGCTACCTTACAAGTTTAAGAATATTTGAGAAATGCACTCAAAGTAATTGCTTATTACTGCTATTTAAAGCATCAGAGAACACCTTTAGAAAGAATACTACATTATCATCTGGAGGAAAGTTAAGTGTGTTCTTTAATATGCTTTCCATCTTAAAGGTTTCTAGGCTTATATAGCAGTGAGCTTTTCTGAAATGGCTGTGGGTTGGATCAGCCAGTTTTTTGCACATTCCATGAGGAATGGGATAGTAGAATTTATCCTGTGAAGGTAATATTAAAATTAAAAAAAAAAAGTGTGTAATTATTAATTTAGCATAATCTAATAAAAATCAGGGTAACTGTTTAATATGAAGAAGCTGAAAAAGCTCTTCTCATGTTTCTGCTTACCAGTGTTATTTTCCAGTTGAACCATTTAATCTAAAAAATATCTGGACTGAAAACTCCAAGTCTGTACTGTTCCTATATAACTCTAGGTTTTGCTCAGTTTCCACAGAGAGAAAATGTTACCTGCATATTCAGATTCTTGTAGAGGTTTGGCAGGAAGGATTCTCAAAGAATGAATGGCCTCCACCATGGAAGAATTTACAGTCTCGTACAAATCTTCTTCCTCCTCAGAGAGCTTGGAGGAAAACTGTAAGTCACTCTTTCCCCTCATTGTCAGGTATTTGCTCTGGACAGAAGAAGAGATATAGAGAAAATACAAATAAATTTAAGTTTAAGATTAATTTCAGTGTGGAAATGTATGATTGACATAACCAGACATTTTGGCACATGGGAAGTTTTTGGATGGAAACAGGAGGCTTGGAAAGTAGTTGAAGAAGTGGTTTGAGGATTTAAATTTTTAATTTAGATTCATAAAATAGCCATTTGGGAGAAGATTTAAGTATCTCTCTGAATTCTGCCTCTCTTGAAAATATAATGAGAGTGCTTAGTTTTATGATCATTGCAGACATTTGAAACTGTATCTTTTATTATATTATTATACATGTGGTATTTGTATTGTACTGACTGTTTACATATGTTACTTGCAAGAATATATTAACAAATGTCACGCTTCAAATTAAAAACATTAAAACAGTATTTTGGGGAATTTGTGCTAGCAAATGTGCAGTCCAAGTGAGTGAATGTGACAGTGAGTATGTATTGAACAGTGGAGTCCGTAGAAATATGGTGCTTGGAATGACTCAGGATCACTCTGGATATGTCTATACACTCGTACAGGTTATTTCAAGGTTGTGTTCTGGAGTACTGCTCCACACTTCATCCTCACTGTTCACTCACTGGAACATAACTGCTGCCTTTTTTCAGCACAGAGCTGAAATTGGTGCTGAGGGAACTCATCTGAGGGTACCCTAAGCCTCTGTAAACTTTTTGTTACCAATAATGTAGGTGCATCCATGCACTTGGATCTTCTTTGATGTTTGTTTTGTTCTCAAATGTATTTTATTCTCAAATTTATTCCCTGATATTTGTTTTATTCCCATTAATGAGGAACCAATAGCTTCCTGACATATCTTCTACTAATTAACTGCCCTTTCAGTTCATGCTTTTTCTCTTGAGTGCTAAAATTTAAATCAATTTATTTTACTCTCCGAGGGCACTAAAAAAAATTATTACTATCCACTTTATTTCAACTGTTATAATGCTAATGCTTATAATTATACTTTTTTATTCTTTTCACTAAGCAAATATACTTCTTTAAAGTTTTCCTGAATTGTCAACCAGCTTAAAAGACTTTGAATCTTATATCCCCAGTGTTACTTTCCTATGAACTCTCTCCAGGTTGTACACATCTTTATTACAACATGAAGACCTCCTAAAGTGTTCTTTACAGTACATTGCAGGGCAAGGTTTGTCTTTATGACATTACATAAAAATGTCACCACACCCTAGACAGATCCCTGCAGGGTACCTGGATTTTCAGGCTCTTTTCTGCACAACTCTTTCCAGTTCAGCAGCAGACTACTGCCAGCTAGGCTGACACTGGCTTTTTTTTTCAATCAGTTGTGCAAGCACTTTCATCTAGATGAAATGCATTTTCATCTAGTCCAGGCATATACTCGTGAGACTGTCTTCTGGGAAATATCAGAGGCCTAACAAAAATCAATATATATCATATTAACTGTTTTCTTTCTCATTATTGCAGTCATATTTCTACTGAAAAGGAAATTACTTTTAGTTTGAGGAGTTGATGAGATGTTCTTCATGTTCACATTAACAATTCTTTACCTAATCAGATCTATTATTTCCAAAAGATGCTTTTAGATTGACTTTGTTTAATACTGTCTCCAGGTAGCAAATAAATCCTAGGCTTTGCTTGCTTTCTTGGATGAAATTGAGGTTATCATTGTTCTTTTTTCATCATTTTAGGAACTCAGGATTCTTTGAAGAATTCCCAAAGATAATCAATTTAAGTCTCAGAAAGTTCTTAAATAATTCCTTAAGTGTCTTAGTGTAAGTAAATAGTTTCCTGACTATTCTTTCCCCATTCTGCTCTGTGCTGTTTCTGCCTTCTGTTTGGTATTAATCCCATACAGCATCTAATTGTTATTAATTATTCTGTGAAACCTGAAGCAAAGTACTGATTACATCAAACTTCTTTAGTCATCCCTTTTTTGTCCAACTTGCTTATTAAACATAGACCTGTGCTTTATTTTCATCTTTCTGTGATTTAAAAGGTATTTACACTCTTTTCTTATACACCCGAACTGCAACTCAAACCCATCTTTCATATACCAATGGAAATACATTGAAATGTATACTATGTGCTTTCCAGCTTTCATTTTTATTGCTTACATATTTAACCTTGAGATTCACAACTTACATACTTGTTCAGCCTGACTCCTGTTATTTTCATCTGATCTTATGATAAAGGTGTATTTTAGATTCAGCCCATAAATGGAGAATTGGTGAGTGAGTAACTTCTCTAGTCTGGATCCCACTAAAACAAAGTAAAAGTTCTCACCTATATTTCACAATTCTTATGGCTTATTTTGCATTAAAAACCAGTGATGATAGCATTTTTTTGTTAGTATTGTAGCCAAAATTATATTAACATACATCAGGAAGTGAAAGAAAAGTAAAATTTTAGGAAGAACATGTGGTACTTACAGAATTATAGGTGTTAGCAGGAATAGTTCTCTTTTCTGTATGAAATGGAGAAAATCTGTCAGCAGGTCCCATTCTGTAATAATTACACAGTAGCTAATAACTTATATAAAGGAATAAAAGTCTGCCAACCGCAGATTTTAGAGTATTTATTTACAGTATTTTAGAGATACTGAAAAAAGGCATGAAGGAGATGCACCCATGAGTTTGTGGACCTATACAATGCATGAGGAAGTAGCTATGTGGAAATGGGATTCACAGTCATGACCATGTCTAAGCCCGCCCACCAAAAACACCCAAAGAAGGATGTGCTTGAACTCCTCTCTCTCTCCTGAGTTTTGCTCCTTGGTGAAGAACTTTGAGAGCTATGGGATTCTTGGTCTGGAAATCCTTCTGTGAATAGAAATGTCTTTTGTTCTCTTAAAAGCAGAAGAAAATCCCAAAGCTGAGAACACTCCAGCTATCAGGCTATAAACATTCTTGGTGGTGCTATTCTGCCCATGAAGTTGTCTCATGGTATAGCCAGCAGAGCATGAGCTACAGGGCCAAAGAGCTGGTGAACAGAAACTCCCAACCTCTCCACTGAACCTGATTTACACATTTAATCCAGTGACTGTTTAATGCAAAACAGCCATGGTATCACCTTGCCTATTATGTTCTCTTGTTCAGAACTGTTTCAATCCTTTCTTCAATCCTGCTTGTAACCTCACAAATCTTGCATCTCTGACTACACAATGGCCTGATTTCAAAAGTAGAGCATGGAATTCTTTCTATCAACACCAAACAATAATAAATAATTACTGCATGCTGTAATGCTTAGAAAAAAGGATAATAGTGCACTGAAACACTTTTATGCTGAGGAAAGAGTTACAGCTACTTCTAGTCTAGGGGCTGTACCCCAGGGCCAAAGGGTATTAAGGACAGCCAGCATCCCATAACCCTCCCTTACAGCTGTGTTTTGAAAGAAGCAAGTTTCTGCCTAAACACACTTTTTACATTTGTTGCTCTGGTTCTGTGAGCCTGGTATTGTATATTTTTGTATACCCCAGCAGATGGCATTGAATGTTCATTTATACAACATATGTAGTACTTTAAACTCTGCTTAGAGGATCATTCATGGGTGACAGGGAAGGTGACTTATTCATGCAAGCTACTTGTCTGATTTTCTGTTTAGTTTTATTGGTGCTAATCAGAAGTAAGCCCAGTTTAAGGTGGTACCAGGATAATAATAAAAAAGACAGTGTCTTAATTTGAAGCCTTTGTAGTTCTGTTCATAAAAAAGTGGTTGCTTTATCCTCAGCGATAAAAAATGAATAACAGTGGTAAACGTCAATGCCATTACCCATGCAGTTCATGGCTTAATGCTAAAAGGGGACTGCCTTTGTGGTGATGTATTGCTATCCAATATCAGTTTACAATTTGATGTCCAGGTCAGTTTATCATCTCTTCTGTTACCCATGAATCACCAGAGTTGGGATGAACTGCAGCCGCCTCTTTCTTCTTGGGCCTCTTTGCACTGGACCAGTGAAGGGAGCACTGGTGCAGCTCGTCCATGGGTCTGTCCATCTGTGTAAGGTCATTGCCCAAATACTTGCTCTGTGCTAGCTGAGGAGGGCAGACCAGTGAGAAACCACTTTTCCTGTTATTTAAAAATATAGTTTTTGTAATGAAGATGAATATTTCACTCTGCCAGCCTTGCTGTACGTATTAGGCCTTCAGAATGAAGTGCTGCACACTGTCCAGGTGTTAGAAGGTTTACTGTCGCAGAAACTAAGCACATAAGGGGAGACTATTTCTGCTGTTTTCTATCTATCTATCTATCTATCTATCTATCTATCTATCTATCTATCTATCTAATCTATCTACCTAGATATAGAACATCCAATTTTTTACAGAACTATAGGCTACTTTGGGTTGGTAAGGACCTTTGAAGGTCATCTAGCACAACCCACCTGCAATGAGCAAAGATGTCTTCAAATTTTCTGGCTTTTGTGGCACTGGCTGTTAAACAAGGATGAAAGAGGACAGAATCTTTGTGCCAGGTAGCTGCAATCAGCTGGACCTTCTGGCCAAATTTTTTCACTACAAGCTAAAGATTTAGAGCTGGCACAGGCTAGAGTCTTCTGAAGCTATAGGGACTGATAATATTTTATTCGGTCTGAAAATGTTTTGTTGCTTTTCTGCCTTGCCTGTGAAATTAATAGAGAGTACCACTTATAATAATTGGAAGGTTTTATTGCTATGGGATATGTGTGGGTGTGTTTCTGCCATTTGACAGAGAATGCCTGATGTCAAAGGACATAATGGAGAAAATTATATTCTCTTAATTTTCAAGGCAATAAAGCAGTGTGTGCATTTTGTGGCAACCTTGACTGCTTTTCATGGTAACCTAAAAAAGTTTTGTTGAAAAGAGTGACAGCTTAGGAATTTGTACACGAAAATCCAACATCAAAAACATAGTCCTTTAAGCTGGAAAGGGGAAGGTAAATATCTTCCCATTGACTTCTCTGAATCTATGAATTCACAGTGTTTTTTTAAGTCACTGTGGTGTTTTAGCTAGTGGCAGAAAGCAATAAAGAATTGTGGGTTGTGATTTAATAAAACTTGTGGTCCTGACAGGGTGTGTCCTCACCACTTCAGTAGAAAAATAACCTGAAGCTGGAAATGATACAAGGAAGAACTGAACAGACATTTTCAGAGTCACTTTTTGACTGTCTTGCCCAAAATTATGATGCCAAACCTTGTCCTATTCTGGTATACAGGCAC
Organism: Petroica traversi; assembly: GCA_025920805.1. Taxonomy (NCBI): domain Eukaryota; kingdom Metazoa; phylum Chordata; class Aves; order Passeriformes; family Petroicidae; genus Petroica; species Petroica traversi. The sequence continues at coordinate 21,204,723 of JAHLSL010000015.1, read as the reverse complement.
CTTCCTTAAGCCTATTGAAGGGCTAGATAAACAAGCAGAAGCTTCCTGAATAATATAGGTTTAATTAGGGAACCAGGTAAAAGATTCAGCAGGTTTCATTTCAGGGATGTGAAACAGGCATGTGAATGAATTTCAGTTATGGTGGGCATTTGTGCTAAGGCCAGTTATCCACAGAAAATAAAAAATTTGCAGTCAGATGATAGATTGCTGGGTTTTATTTTCCCCAGAACTGCTTTTTCCAGCCCGAAATCTAAATTTTCTATATTATATGGATATTGAAAGCATTTCAGCAAACTTCACATAACACTGTAAACATATGGTACATCAAATAAATTTATCTGGCTAGTTGTGTCACTTTTCAGTTAGATAATTTTATATGCTCTGCATTAAATATCTCAGCTAAACTACAGTTGACAACTACAGTGTCATTTACCAGCAATTTAAGTAAGTGTAGTGTTTTACTTTTGAAATTATGTAGTTGAAACACAGGTTTGCTACTGACCATACTCTATCCCAGAAACAGATTTAGAGATCCCGTGTTATTGTCTTGTTGTTTGCCAACAGCAAAAAGGGGAGAGACCTTCAAAGATAGCAGCAGAGGGAAAAACAAAGTTCCCTCAGTTGCTTTCTCGAAGCCATCAGCCAAAGCAATGTTTTCAGTCTGCAACAGCAGAATAACTTATTCATAGATTTTGCAGTGTATACTACCATGAAGCCAAAAATTCTTTTGGGTCACAGTGGAAGTGAACACTTTTTGATTTTCTGCATTGATGGGTATCTCCTTAGTGGGTATCCATTACTTTTCAGGTTTTTTTTACAATTAATATTAATTTTTATGGTAATAAAATGTTCAGATCTGTCACAGACTTTTTATTGGCTCTGAATAAGAAGTAGGCTACATAGCCATGTTATAGTATTTCCTTTTTCAGCAGTGGAAGAGTTTTACCTTTTGGATGTATGTTTGGATTCATTACTTCACATATGTTTGGGAATGATCTACATTAAAAAAGAAAAAAATTCACTTAATTAAATATTAGAAATTGCCATTGTTCTGTGAAACTTGTCAAAGAGTACAGTTAAAATTAATGGCTGTAAGTTGCAAGGATAATAACTTCATTTAAGAAATAACTTGGTAGATTCGGCACTTCAACAGTCTTGGGTCAAACCTTACATTTTTGTTCACTTACAGTTCCAAGTTTGTTGCAGAGAGCTCTACTCATTTGGAAGCATTCATTTTAGACTTAAATATTTTAACAGCCTTATTGATGCTTTAGCATATTCAGTGTATTGTTGGAGGGATGAGGTCCCTGAGGGAGATAGGAGCTGAAACTCTCATTCCACATGCAGCTGTGCCATTCCACAAGGTTCCCTTCCCTTTCTGCCAAATAAGCGTAACACTTCCCCTACTCCGGGTGAGCTGTTCTTCCATCCTGCTATTACTCTGCCATGGAGAATATATGAGATATACTGGGTGTGGAAGAACCACATAAACCTTACTCTGGTGTTGGTTCTCTCACTATGACCCTCTTTACTGGACTGTAGCTCTGTATCAGCCTGTCCAGCAACATTTGTGGGTCATTGCAGTAGCAGTGCTTAGTGTTCAGAAACAGCACCAAAAGTTATTTTGCAATGAAGATTTGGCCAGGGATCACATTAATGCACACTCATTTTATCTATATCTAAACATCCACCCTTGGAATTACCTAAAGTTTGGGAAATACCAACACAAACCTCTAAGTTTCAGCTAGCCTACTCTTAACAATTACAAAATAATTTAGGTTAGCAGAAGCTTTTGAGCACAGGGTGAAGCTGAGTGGTTTCCTGTTCAGTGAGCAGGCTGTAAACCACACAAGAGTGTACTAGAGTAGAGTGTGTGATAATAGCATGGACACATCAAGAATAAAACTTTTACTTATATTACTTATCAGTGATTTTAAAAGTAATTTATTTGCTTACTTATTTTTTGGCAAAGCTGTTTTCCTGCTGTTTGAATCTGATGGATTCTACTGTTTCCTTGTTGGCTCTGACAGAATTGAACAAAGTTTACTGTTAGAGCAATAATAAGTGGAGAAGAAATGCAAGTGCAAGCATAGCTCAAAAGCTAATTTTCCAAACTCTTCAAATATATATATGTAAATGATTACCTTCTTCTCTACCTCAAATATTTTCATTCTCTGAATATATTTCTGATTTTTTTTTTTGTTTTGTTTTCAGCTATTTGGAAAAAGCTGGAAACAGTTTCCTGCCGAGGGAATGAAAAGCTGGAAACTGAATTCTTGCATCCTCTGTTTCGGTTACATTAGAATAGGGTACTTATTGAATTCAACTGAATAGGAATTAAAACCCAGGGGCACTTATCCAAGATCTCTATTGCTGGTAAAATAGTTGCTAAACACCAGTGGGATTGCTACCAAAACAAAAGAGCTCAGTTCTGTTGGCCTCTGTATTTCTGATTGCTCTTGAACCTCTCTTAGAAACAGAGCTCTTTATTTTACTCCAGTGAAATAATAATGATTTATAAATCCTTGAAACAAAAACTGAGATGATTTCTACTTTTACCTTTTGACTGTCAGGCATTTCAGTGTTTTCAGCAAAATGAATTAGGATTATCTCACAAATAATTCCTACAGAAGAAAAGATAGTCATATCCTTTTAGATCTAGTCCTACCCAAGCTCCTTTAAATTCATAGATCATATAATCAGTGTCCCCAAATCAGGTTTCAGGTTTTCTTGACAAATATACCCCAAAACCTATTTGAAACGAACAACCAAACAAAAACCACCCCCCACCCCCCCATTTTAATCAATATTTAAACATGCACCTTGCTAAGGAGTTTTTATTAACTTTCATGTTAGGAAATTCTAAAGGACATAAAAGCAAAGATGCAAATTTTAGAAGAATGGCAAGATATGATAATTTTCAACTGTGGATTTAGCAGGAGAGGTATGCTTGAGCAGTGCTATAGCTATAGAGAATTTTGGTTAAGTGGTTAAATCTGTACTGCAGTGATATGTCTCTGGAACATGTGGAATACGAGCAGGTAACTGATTTCTGTCATCTGAATGCCCTTTATCATTCATGTATAATTTTTTTGTCTCTTAAAAGAACAAGTTCATTCCTTGTAAAACTCTTTCCCTGGTTTCCCCAAGGCATTCTGTATTACAAATGCAAAAGGCTGTTACATGAGTATTATACATACAGTGAACATAATTTTTGTGTGTTTGAATTTGCTTCATTTCTCCCTGCCCCTTCCTGTGGCAAATTTCCCAACATGCTCCTGCAGAGTGACCTTCTGCAGGTTGTCCTTTGCCTGCGGCAGGAACTGCTTTAGTCTGTTTAGGTGGTTTTTGTCTCTGTGTGAGATGCAGCACTGAGATTTTGCTGGTATCTCTATGAGTCCATCAGAACTACATACACATTTCTGGTAACTAGCAGCATTAATGGCTCAGGATTTATCAGAAACTTCTCATGGCTGACACCATGAGGATATTTAGCACCTTTTGAATCTTCTATGTTGATAAAATCCCGACCTTGCTTAAAAAGAAGTATTTTTCACCATTTCTGCTTTAAAATATGGCTATGCTATTTTTAAAACCTCCATGTCTGATTATAGGTTCAAAGCATCTTTCCTTCACAGAATTTTCTTCATTCTCTAGTCAATACTGCAGCAACATAGCTTTCTCCTGCAAAAATATAGGATTAAAAAAAAAAAAAGCATTTAAGGACACTTTCACCTCTTTTTACTTAAACAAAATGTAGAATTTAATTTAGCTGAATATGTTCTGTAAGTTTTTCCATTTATGGTACTCATAGCAGACTGACCAGATACAAAATCTTAAGCGGTGTGTTTGTGATAGTACAGGCTAGTGGCACAGACAGAGCAGCAATTCCCATTCCTCTCAAGATTCAAGTTGCATTATGTGTGGCCAGAAGAGATACTGGGGAGAAAAAGTAAGGGTAGACCTCATTTTAGGTGATGATTGACTCATATTTAAATCCAGACCAATTGTAATGGAGCACCTACAGAAATAGAAATTACATTTACATTAAAGTCAACTGAATCCATCCTGATGGTTCTGTTGCAATGTTATGATTAATTTATGCTTAATTTATGATTAATTTTTGCATAAAAGTGTCGGTTATAAAGATCTTATAATTTCCAAGAGCCATGAAATTATTAGGAAAATTATAAGACACTTAATTTTGAAAGTTTATTTCTTTCACAATATTTAAGGGGATTGTTACCAAGTAAATTTTACTTGTTAGGATTAAAAGCTGGCTAAATACCGATGATTAAAAGAGACAAAAGCCCATTTCCTCTTATTTTGATTGTCTCTCTTTTCTTCTGTTCAACAGTGAAACAACAAGAAGAAAAGTAGTGATCATTTTTCCCAGCACTCCTCCAACTGCAATACTTTGCATGTAACACTGAAATATTGCCTGATGTTTTATTCAATCAGTTACTACATTGCAAAGGCCCTGCTGTATTCGTGTCAAATCCTTCTTCATGACAGACTGTAAATCGCCTAATCTGGTCCAGAAGCAATTCCTTATTGCTTAAACATTATTTTGGTTATTTGGTTCTGTTGTTACTTATTTTTGCAGTTATTTGCATATTTATTTGGTTTTACGGATATGTTTGAGAGCTCATATCACAGAGCAGTCCTCCGGTGACAGATGGGTCACAAATGTGAAATTAGTCCCAGTCAAAAGGATGCATAAACCAAGGACAAATAGATGGATGCAACTAAAAATGGGGATAAAACAACAAGTTGAAAGTAAATGGAGGTTTTTTAGAAGGAAAAGGTTTTTTAGAAGGAAGAGGGAAACATGGAGTGTGAACTCTGTGCTAACTGTAGACATCTGAAGGAGGTCAGTCCCCAGTTTAAAAAAACAGGCACCTCTCAGGCCTGTGAAGAGAGAAAACCACATTTGTATTTCATATTTGCATTTTGATTACTGCTATTGAAAGGGGTCAGTGTTAAATTTTATCGGCTACTTAATGCAACAGAAAGATCATACTATTTAGCACTATGATTATATCAATCTTGGCTTAAAGCTATTTTCTGAATAAATTGATGCCAGGGTGAGTATTTAGGGATCCTGTATTCAGGAACCATCCTGTTTCCTGAAACAGCTGCTAAAGGTGGTATTCACACCACACTTGTCAGTGTGATTGGACTTCAGGACACTAGGCAACCACAAGGTCCTTCAGTTACTTGGTGGTTTGAGAGTGCATAGAAAAGTTAATTTTGTCTTCTGGTCACATCTATGTCTGTAGATGTTGTTCCTTATAGTGGGGTTTGGGTTGGAAGGAGGTTTAGCCACCTCTGCTGTGGCCCAGATTAAGCAAAAGTGCAGTCAGGGGCAGAACTAATTTTGAAATAGTCTAAACCTAACGATAGGTAACCAAGTAAAAATCTTCTAAGGAAGTGCATAGAAGAGAGTTCACTTTTGGAAATTATACCTGCAAGTAAGAGAGATTATGAACCTGGCTTGGTTGGGCTAGGTCACTCTTGAAGATAAGCTTGGATTTCAAAGTTGGTTGAACACAGGTGTGCCTTTCTGTTTTGGGTGCCTGTGTATATCCTGCCTGGCCTGAGATGCTGCTCAAGAGGGCTATAGGTCTTTTTCAGATCTTGGATTGAACTTCTTTGTCTGGTGCCTCTTGAGTTACTTTTTAGTGCTTTGAGATACCTCAAAGCAGGGTCTGAAATCTCAAGCATGAGCAGGGTGCTGCCCTGAGCTAGCAAAGAGCAGCTGACTGAGGTCGGACTTGGTGGCTCAGGGTGCAGAGGAGGTGCAGCCCGTGCTGGCAGTACCCAGCTGGGAGCATTGGGCAGGCACTTTCCTCTGAGGAAAAGTGAGGGAGAGCTATCCACCATGTATGTATGAAATAATCTAGTAGTCAGAGGAGATTTGTAGCTTTGTACTGTGACCATTACTGTATCTTGCTTAGATATTTGTTCTCCTCTGAAAAGAAAAGAGGCACAGGAACCCAGTGTGGGCTCCTGTGCCCAGCTGGGCACCTGCATCCCTTGGCTCTCCCTTTACAATTTGCTTATGTGCTGATGAACGAGGGGAGGTGCCCAGGCTGGTGGTGAATGCTTCTCACCAGAATACCTTGTAGTCCTCATCCTGCGGGTGTTGGCCACAAAGAGAGCTTGGGTCTCCCAAAAGGTGAGCCTGAATATTCCTGCTCCTGAATGCTATAACTGCATGCAGAAGGGCAGTGTGAGAGTTTCGGAGAGGCACAGTTACCACCCTACAAATGTCAGGTATTTTTGCTGCCCTGGCTCTGGCTGAGATGGAGTTAATTGTGCTGACAGTCGTGTGCAGGGTGCTGTGCTGTGTATCTGTGACCAGAGCAGTGATGACAACATACTGTGTTTTGGCTGTTGTTAGCAGTGCTTGCACAGCATCAAGGCTTTCTCTTTTTCCTGTTCTGCCCTCCCAGCGAGTAGGCTGGGGGTGGGCAGAGGCTGAAAGTGGGCAAAGCTAGCACAGCCGACCCCAGCTAACCCCAGGGATATCCCACACTGCACAGCATGTGCTCAGCAAAAAAACCCAAGTGAGGGTTTTTTTTCTGTTTGGAAAACAGCCACTGCACAGTGATTGCCTTCACACCACTTTTCTTTCAGGTTTTTTTTTCTTTTTCTTTCCTTCTCTTACTAGACGGTGTCTGTCTCAACCCACAATTTTCTTACTTGCTTTCCATCTTTCCCCAGCCAGGGGTAGCTGGCTGCAGGCACATCAGCAGGCAGGGATTACAGGAAGGGAAGGAAGAGCCATTTGACCTTTCAGCTGATCACAGGGGGTTCAGGTTCACAGTTTTGACACTGGCATATAAATATCATCCAGGTTCAAGGCAAAGGCCTGACCACTTTTATGTAATCCCAACACTGCCCTAAAATTGAGCTTTTTTGTTCTTTTAATTTTTAAAGGTCAGTTTTATGAATCAGTAATAAGATCATCCATGGCAACATTGTACTCACTGTTGTGACTTACAATAAATTCACCATGAAACAGATGCTCTTCTGATTACTTTTAAACTACTATGGTGCTCCAAGTGTACCATGTTGGAGGACACTTGTTCTTTTTACCTAAAGTAAATACTAGGAACATAATAAAAAATATTAAAGGCTCTATTAACTTAGCAAAATTATGTAACTGATCACTTGGAAAACTACTTAGAAATTATGATTGGCACAATTAATTTGGATTCTCTTCTGCCAAAAAGAGTGCTCTAGGTTTCTCTGGCAACCTTTAAAATGTTATGTGTAAATTCAGAAACCAATCAGCACACTATCAGTTCAGATAACCCTACAGAAACACCAGTATTATGAACAGCAATTAATTACTCTACTGGTTAAATTCAGATTTTAGAAATTTCAGATAGAAAGAAGACACTATAGTATCAATCTGCAATAACAAGCTGCAAAGTGGCAACTCTTTGCAAGAATGAAATAATCATTGAATGGCTTGGATTGGAAGGGACCTTAAAGATGATCTAGTTCCAATCAACCTGCCATAGGCAGGGACACCTCGCCCTAGACCAGGATGCTCAGGGCCCCATCCAACCTGACCTTGAACACTTCCAGGGATGGGGCATCCACAAATACTCAATGTATTTTGGTGCCTCACTACACTCACAAAAAAATTTCTTCCTAGTATCTTATCTAAACCTGCCCTCTTTCAATTTGAAGCAATTTCCCCTCATCTTGTTCCTACTTATTCCTGTAAAAAGTCTCTTTCCATCTTTCCTGTAGGCTTCCATCAGGCATGGGACAGCAGTGATTAGGCCACCCCAAAGCCTTCTCTTCTCCAGGCTGAACAATCCCAATTCTCTCAACCTTTCCTCATGGGAGAGGTGCTCCACCCCTCTGATCATCTTGGTGGCCTCTTCTGGGCTCCCTCCAGCAGGTCCTTGTCCTTCCTGTGCTAGGGACTCCAGGAATGGTTGCAGTACTCTAGTTCCACATACAAAATTATAGAATATATTGAAACTAGCTTTATCAGGGAATCAGGTCTCTGGTGAATGTTTTATGAATGCTACTTCTCTAGTACTGGTTAGTACAGGTATTCAGGTATTAGGATACACAGAATACACTTTTTATTTGTATCATCTCATGTGGAAATGTTGTCATTAGTCCTAGCCAGGTGGCTTTGCACTGGATAAGAGAAAGAGAACAAATGGTAAGCCTTGTGCTGAAGTAAAGGTTGACATTTTATTAAGACATGTTTCAAGCCAAAAGCTTGAAGTCTTTCAGGAGGGGATAATATTTAACTCAGTCTCAACTGCAAATACTGTCAGAGAGTTCTCCTTTGAAGCTGTTGCTGTTCCGAAACTGAGATTTGATCTTTGTTGTTTGCGTGACACCACGCCTTGCAAAGAAATGCTTGGAAAAGATTTACTCTTTGGCATGGTTTTCTTCCCACAACTTTTGTACTGGATCAGATAAAACACATTCACACAGCAACAGAGTAGTATGGGTCATTTCAAGCCAAATGCTGCAATATAATCTGAGCCACATGGCAAAGTTTTCTTGGGGAGGTGTGTCATCAAAATTTTGCCTCTGAATAAAGTGGTATGAACAATGAGCCTGCCCCCTCCTTGCATTACCCCTCCTGTATGTTTCCTTAATGGCATACACTGCACAAGGCAGTACCATAGCTTAATCAAGACTATGTGTTTTTTTAAGCACAGCATCTCTCACCTCAAGTCCATACATTTGAGACCAACCTGCTTTTACAGAATCCTTAGCATATTGGAAGGGACTCACAAGGATGATTCCAGTTCAGCTTCTGGACCACAGGACAACCCCAATTTACTCAGATTCCTATAGTTTGAACTACTGATAAATTGTCAGGCAGTGACTGGCTGGCTGAAATGATGCTGTCAGGTGAGACAGGGGCAGTGAGTACCTGAAAGGTAACCACAGATATTTGGCAGTAGGAAGAATTCTGCTGGGAGGCCTAGGTACCTGTAATTACTGTTTATATTACTGTGCTTGCTTATGCAAGCACTTTCTTATCTAAAATAACAGCTCTGCCATGGCAAAGTATAGAGCAGAGAGATTAGGCAAGCAGTGGATTGAAATAGAAATGTTTATTAAGAATGAATAAAAATTTGCTCTCAGTAAGTTTTGCTAAACTCACCAAAAATAATGTATTCTATAAGAAGATGAATAAGACTATGAAAGAACCAAATCTATCATGTGGACAGGGTTTTCACATTTTCCAGTCCAAGCAGGTAAATACTAAACTGAGTGGACATGACTGAGGGAATTCTTTATGCATGTAAAATGGTTTATAGTAACATAATAACAGGAAAAAAAGATTCTTTTGAGGTGGTTTGTGATCATAGAAATGGAAGTCACTGAATTACAATGCCTCATCTGAATTTGTTCCTGAGATGATATTAACACTTTGTTGACGTTTGGGGTTGCATCACTATGACTACACCAATTTTTACATTCCCTGGCTCTGTGCAAATCTTGAGATATTTTACATCTAAATCATAGAGGGTTTCTTCTGGAATGAAGAGCAAAGGTGTGAATGAGCAACAAATGCGTTTTAATTTTCATGAAGATCCTCGTAACAAAAACAGACTCCAAAGGCACGCAGAATTTGAAACTATGCCATCTAAAGATAATTCTACCTACAATGTATGTCTTTCTGAATGTTCATATATATTTTTTTATTTTCTCTTTTGTCCTTCTCATAAACAGTGCAGTTTTCAGATTTTTTTCTCTGTTGGTACCTACCAGGTTATTTTTACTGTTTTTTGAAGTTTGCACATCAGACTATATTGCTTATGTCTGTCCCTGCATCTTGTAATGAAGGGTGAAAATCCCTATTTGCCCAGGGAAGTCAGAAGGAAAAATATTTAATTTCTTAAAGCTCTCGCTAGTCCTTGAAATCTTGGCGTTACCACCTGCCTGACATTTTGGGGAGTGCTTCATGTGAAAAAGGAAGCTAAAGCCTTCTAGTGTTCCACTATGGCCACTCACCCAGAGAATACCTAGGAATCACAGCCTCAGTGGTCAGAGGAGCTGAAGGTTTATTATCTAAATCTTCCAGGGATAAGCAACATCCTGGGAGCAAGCAAGAAGTCAGGCAGATGATATCATATCTCAGAGGATGCAGTGCCAGAGAACCTCGGGGTGCTGTGACATTCAGTAGTGCCCCCAACTCGGGGTGCTGTCATTACGTGTACAAAGCTCCTTCTAGCACATACCAGAGGCAAGAGCCTGGAAATCTGCCCCATAACCACAGGAAACCTACTGTTTCCACAGATATTTGACTTAGAGTTAAGTGCCTAGATCAACATTCCCTCTTTACTCCCATTATGTTGATGGTTTGCTACTTCTCTACAACAGCAAATTGTAAAATTACCTGAGCCTACCTGCTGCATATGACAGGTAAGTAACAAGGAAAGAACTTGAAGAAAATTCCATTTCTGTTCTTCCTTGCTACCTGCTGTCAGGAAGGAGCTAGCAGGTAAGCAGCTTTTAATTTAATTTCACTCTATCTGAGTCAAGGTGGACTAATCTGCATATAAATGTAATAATGTAAGTCCTTGATCCCTCCCTCACAGACACAGAATACAGCCTAAAATATGGCTCTTAGTATCCAGGGAGAATAAAATTACCCTGCCCAAGGTTGGAGAGAAATATGGATATAGTGAAAAGAGCACACTGAAACACTCCTGTTCACAGCTACTGTCCTCTAAACCTATATCCACATTCTTAGTATCTGTGAATCCAACAGTGTCACACTGTATTTACAGGTTGTCAATGAAATCCAGTTTATAGAAGGATGAAAATGATTGCTCCAAGTGTTCTCACAGAAGTGGTTTCTGTGCTGTATTACAGGTAAGTATAGTGGTAATTCTTCCAGATAAAAATGAAAACAAGCAAGTACCTTCATAGCTGTTTCTTTCATTTATAAGCATATTGATGGAGTTTTTTTAATCATCAGCAAAACACAAACAAAAAGAATTGATTTTATTATTTTTCAGTTTTTAAATTACATTATTGTATTTTCTTTTTAGGAAAACAGCTGCTGGCATTTCCTAAACACAAAGTTCTTCAGGGAGAACAACAAATCATAAACAAGTGGTTTCTGCAAGAGATTTCTGACTGGAAAACGGTATTTATTAATTATATGTAAATTTCAGAATATTTTGATGTCTTGATTTAGCAATATGTAGAACTCACAATGAAAAATCAAATGTAAGAAATGCTTAATTTGTGAGAAAGTGAAGAGACTTTGCTGAATAGATTATATTTGCTTATTTAAACATTTATATGACTCAGATTGGGGTCTTAAAATATAAATTACATGGCTGAATTAACCTGCTGTTGACTCAGTGTCAGTACTTGTGTTTGAAAAGAGTAGCTTTTCTCTAGCTGTAGCTAAGTGCCTCTGAAATTAAAAAAAAACCCACTGAAAGTCTTCCACTTCAGAAGAATTCTCCCTCCCTCCCTCTCAATTATCCCTCTTGGGGTAAAAGCTCATGCTCTTGACCTGTCCTACATTGAAATTGGTGTCTGTTCCTGACTAATCCCCGACTAACCCTCTTCTCACTTTTGACCATATTTGTGACCCCCTCTGGAGGTACAAATCCTACAGCAGTCACAGCTGGATGCCTGCTCATGCTGCTGGCTACCCCAGCTCCTGCCTTCCTTGGCTTTCAGTTCCTGCTGCCTGACAGCAGCAGATAGTCCTTTGGGAATGGCTGGGGGTCTGCATGAAAAGCTTGCTAAAGGAGAGGGACTGGAGGGGAATAGACCTTGCTTTTTCTGAAGCTTTTGTGAATAAGTACCTGACTCTGGGAGCTGGCAAAGATGAAAACCAGACACGTTACAAAAGCAGCACAATGCTACTTTTAGGAAAACTTTCTGAAATCATGTTTTGACTTTTAACTGCAGCCTGACGTTTAATCATTGTCTCAGTTCTTCTCTCCTTGAAGGCTATTCAACAGAAACAGAGTCCAGGAAACACAAGCAAACTGGATTTTCATGAAGGATCAGAAAAATTTTTTAGGTGAAGTTTATGTGTGATGCCTGGGGATTTGAAGATGAACAGTCCTCAAGCTGTCCATCCTTCGTGCATGAAGTAGTCTTGAAAGATTGGGAATGAGGCTTGACTCCATCCTGGGCTAGTTAAGTTCTCCCAGTTAACTGTAATTTTTTTTTTTTTGGTATTTATTTCTTTAATTACTGTCAGATATTGCTTAGAGGAGCAGAGGCCAAACATATTACTTTTGAATCTGGGGAGAGCACAGTGATTAGGCTATTAGGTAAAAACCAATAGTGTAACTTAATGCCATAACCTCTCAAAAAATCTTCTTCATCTCTACTACTTCTGCAGTTCATGGCAGAAAATTAATGCTATCCCTAGTGTCCACTGTTCAGATTATGTGCCTAGCAAAACCCGACTCTGACCTCCAGTCCCAAACTAAACAATATGAGATCAAATGTCAAGAAAATAGGGGGAAAATATCTGCAAATATCTAGCCACCAGAGGAAGGCTCGACGAATCTGGGGAGTTACTCCATCCTTTCCAGCTGAAGAGAATATTAATATATCTGTTTGAAACCATGCTTTTTAAAATAGAATGTTTTGCATAAAGTGATGGGTTTTTGCTGCAATGACATCAGAGTTTCTTCACTGTTTATGTAATGCCCTCCTATTTTCAGCTAAACCGCTGGCACAGTGTAAATGCAGGCCCTGCTGCTTATCCCTGAGAGTGTTCAAAATGATACCAGATGATTTACTTTCACTGACCAAGATCAGTGGTTCTGTACCCAGCCAGTTTTACTGTGGTTGTGTGCCCAAAGCGGAAACTTCAGACAAGTCCTGAGGAAAAATGTACAGTTTTCTATCTAGTTCAACAGATTTGCTAAAGCCTATACTTTGGTCTCAGCTTCAATTATTATTGATATCTGACACTCATTAATGTCCATTACAATCAAAGCCTCTTTGGAAGGGGGTTCCATATTCAGTGTTTGCCATGCGAAATTAACCACTGACACATGCACAAAACCTCATCTGTTTTTCTGAAGGAAGATTTGAGTAAGCCCTTCGTCCTTGCTTTGTGTCTGTCTGCAACTTATTCCTATTCATGTCCAGAAATAAAAAAGCCAAGAAACCTATCTTCATTTTTTTTTTTTTGCCATTGCAATGCTTTAACCCATTAGGCGGCTAAACTCATCCACAGCTCTTCTGCTAGCCTATACTGATCCATAAATAAGCTGGGCCTTTTACTGTATTTATTTATTCCCTGAGTGGAACTCAGCCTTAACTGTACTTGAGTGAAACCTTTCATAGACCTAACCACCATGCTGCTGTTCTTAGCCCACATCCTAATTCTGTGAGGTTTATCTGGCATAGTTTAAAGCTGTCTCATAAATCTACACCTTTAGCTTCAACCTCAATGCTGAACCAAAGAGGCAGTTCAAAGGCTCTTGTCACTACTCATCTTCTCTTCAAGGCTCTGTCCAGCCCACCCTGGGGCCACTGGCTCAGCCTCACATCCTGGCACAGGATCCCCATTTTAGCCCAATGGGGCTGGCAGACCCAACCCAATGAATTCACGGAGATTCCAGGCTCTAGCACAGCCACAGCAATGCCAATGTCTGTCCATGGACCCTGTTGGTTGATACTCCAACCCACAGAGGACTTCCCAGCGTGATTTTGATCCTGCCCAGCAGCCACGGTCTGTGTCAGACCCTCAGTACCCCCATCAGGGGTAAGACCCCTGCCCAGCAAAGTGACTTCCCCTGTTAGCCTTGTCCCTGCCTCTCTGAGTTTGTCTGAGCTGCACCCTGGGCTGGATCTGGCTATCACTGCCTGGCAAAGCCCTTGCTCTGACAGTCCTATCAATTCCCTTGACTTCTGGTTCTGCATCCCTTGGAACAGTTTCCATCTGAGCTCTACCAGTCCGATAAAATCCACCATCATAATAAATTAGATTCATGCTCTTTTAATTCCCTCACCTCTGCCCCAGACACTACTGTCTCTCAACAAACCAAATCCCTTTGTAAAGTGCATTTGCTGTCCCTATGGGTCTCACTGTCATTCATCAACACAACCATCTTCTCACCGCTTACTCTCTGAGAGCTTTATGCTAACTCTGATTCTAGTACTAATTATAAGACAGCCTCAAACCAACAGAGGTTCTTTGTCCATAGCAGCGGCAGCAACATTCACTTAACCTCAAATGCCTTTCAGAGACCTGTAATGAACAAGGTCTGGTTACTTTAGTTTCAAACTCCGGTTCCAGATCTGATTGTGTCCCAAACTTAAACAGTGCTCCATAACCCCATCTCCACAACCCACCCAGCAACAACTGGATTCACCCTCCTGTTGAGTGTTTTCAACTCAGCCTCCAGTTTTATCCACACATCTACAGTGGCCCAGCAGAAATTCATGGATAGTTGGCTGTGCTTTAGACATTCGTCTAGACAACTGTTAAAGGGAAGTGGTAAGAAGTTCACCTTGCCTAGCTTATTGGATTCCTTTGAGTTATTAGCTCCTTGTGACCCATTTAATGTTTTTAATAATTTGTCCTGAAAATTTTTTCGCTTTCTAAAAATAGAATTAGAGTGATGTTGCATATAATAAGGGAAGCAGCAAAAAATAAAATTCAGGAAATTCCAATTCTCTGCCAAAACACTTGAGGACTGATACCTGCTAAAGTTCTGCTCTCCGAGCCATGGTTCCTGTCTTGCTTTCCCAGAAGCCAGAGATGGCATATGCACTTTAAAAACTTTTAAGTGCTTGTGTTTGAATTAAAAGGCGAAATTCTAGGCACACACTTTATAAATGTTTAGCATGTAAAGGAAAGCAGATGGGGAGGAAATCATGAGCGTGGTCAGATCAAAACCATAGGAGCATCAGATGCTCTACCAGTTGCCGGAATGTTGACCTTAATAAAGCTGTGACAACTCACACAAGCTGAGCTCTGCACCACAGGGCAGGGAGAGTCATAATGACTTTGAACTGTGTGTTTTTTACTTCTCCCTAATGCAGGCTTCAGTTATGTCACATGTACAGAAATTGTTCAGAATGAAGAATTAGAATGAAAAAGAATATTGTATTGGGGAGGAAAAAAAGGATAATAAGAATTACAAGCCTGTATTTGTTCTGATAAAATAAAATTAAGTAAAATATTTAGTACAAATGTATTACAATTTTTGCCTGCTCCCCCCAGTCACAGATCATCTAGAAAAGCATTTTCAACATGTCATAGAGAGGCATTACTTTAAAACTTTCACCATAAACTGGAAAATCCAACATATTTTGATAATAACAGATGGTTATAGAGTGAATATGGAGCTGTATGTCACTCCTGGGGCTTTATGGCTATTCAGAAGCCACTTGAATTATACACTCATGGTTAATAACATCAGCAGAGCCACTCCAGTTAATTACACCATTATAGTTACTCCATGGTTCTCTATGATACTTTAAGATGCAATAAGAAAAGGACAACCATATAATCCCTCCAAAGACATTGTACTGCCCTTGTTAAAAAGACTGAAAAAGCATCATAACTGCAGATAAAATGTAAACCCCAGTATGGAACAAGAGATGCTTTTTAATGTCTGTTGCACAGAGCAGCTGAATTGACAGTAATTCCAGCCTGGCCAAATAGCAAACATTGTATTGCTTCTCATTGTGGGCTAATAAAATTGAGTGCTGCCCCTTGCCTAGAGAAGGGAGGGAGGAAATGGGAGGTGTAATGAGGATGCAGAAAGGAGTCTCAGGAAGCTTCAACCAGTCTCCAGGTTAATTTGGCTTTTGCTCCTGATTTCATCTCATTCTCTACATTTTTGTTCCTTTTCATTTCATTTTGAAGGAGAGGAAAAATGTAAACAAAGACTACATCAGAATGCTTTTTTTTATGAAGTAATTCAGAGAAAGAGAAATAAAGCTATTTCACCAAGAAAATCTTGAGGATTTTTTAAAGAGACCTTTTTGTCAGCAAGGCTGTAAATTATTGACTTCAATTTTTCATTAAAAATAAAAGGGCAAACTCTTCAAAGTAGGCTTCATTTCAGACAAAATAAACCCCATGACTAAAAATTGAATTGGTGGTGCCACAAAAGCCTGTTCTTAAGATACTTTTCCAGTCCTGTTGGCTCAATGCACCCTGTAAACAATGGACCAGCAGGAGTTTTCCTATTGTGTCCCTTGCCCACCTCTAGATCTTCTCTTTAGACTCCAAACTGAGGAGATGGAGAATGGAAGAACCACA
Source organism: Petroica traversi (assembly GCA_025920805.1). NCBI lineage: Eukaryota > Metazoa > Chordata > Aves > Passeriformes > Petroicidae > Petroica > Petroica traversi. The sequence goes on along the minus strand of JAHLSL010000015.1, from coordinate 21,188,453 downwards.
TTATCTGTGGGTCAGGGATAAGGAGAGGGTCTGTGCATTAATCTAGAAATACTATTTAAACATGTATCCGTGGTATTTTTTTTTTTTAAGCAGTGTTATTAAATCTGTGCCAAGCTTCCCCTGGATACAGTGTCTCTGTGATGAAAAGCCTGTTCTCACCTGCTTTGCCACACTTACAGAGTGGCAAAAGCTGCAGTCTCACTCTTGACTCTCCTTTCACATACCAAGTTGGTGCTTTAAGTGTTTTAATTATTTTAGAACAAAGTCTAGGAAACAATGCCATCTTTCCATACATTAGCACTGGTCTTTCTGCAAGAACGTTGTACTTGGCTAGGATATGAAGTCATTCCTCAGTAAACAGCATAAATATTTCAGAGGCCTTGATTGATCACAGAGAAGTTCTACCTATATGCAAAGAAAGCAAAGTCTTACTTTCAGCACCTTACCAAACTACAGGAGGTATATGTCTGATCCTTTGGAAAGGAAAACCTCTGAAAAATGTAAATAATTCACAAATTCTAAAATGTCTCCTTCATCTAAACAATAATTTATTCTGTAGTCGTATTTAAAATTACAAATTAGTGTAATAGATGACTTCCAATATATTAAAACATATATATTGATAAAACCAGTAATGAAAAAATGTTGGATCATGAAATCTAGCATATGTTGAAGCTGGCATCTTAATTCTAGCTCTAGTACCAGCTGTGGAATCTATGCCTTTGAAGCACTCACAACTGGGGTTGAAGCTCTTATCTGCAGACAAAGAAATACATTGTCTTAAAACACTGGCTTTAAATTTGATGTAGCTTACTTGGAACTTGACTTGAAGAGTTGTTTCTCAATGCAGAGAGACATCTCTGTATCTACCTTAGGGGCAGGTGCTACCACATTGTCAGTCTCAGATGTAGTTAAAACCCACTCCCACAGCAAAAGTAAGCCATCAGCTTTAAAACACAGGTTGAAATTAAGTTTATAGCTGTGTTTCACTTAGGCATGAAGATCCTGGCTTAAATCTGAGCTCCTTTCCCATTCAACTGTCATTTAATCAATTGCAATATTTCTAATGCACCTATAGCGCTCCTATTTGAATTCCTATGCCCGCAGCACAGCAGGATTTTTTCCAGAACAAGCAGAAAATAAGATCTCTCGGTTCAAGCTCCTTGGTTTAGCACAGCAGGGCATTCTCTGCTGAGCTGCCCCTACCTGTGAGCACTTCAAAGGAGCAGTCGCAGCAGGGGCTGTGGCTGACACCAAAAGCAGTGGTTTGATCTAGCATGGGAGCTTTCACCAGTTTTCAGCCTCCAGGGCAACTTGTTCATTTGAAAAATGTATTTTAAAGTGATATATTGCATGGCTGTTATTAGACCTTGAAGAGAGTAATTGCAGCTGCGTGTCCCTTCCCTCTGGTCAGCTTTGTGAGAAAATGAAGTGAAAAAAGAGAAAGGAAGATGAGTTCAGTGTTCCAGAAACTCTGTGTTAACCTCATTTCTGTACTACTCTCCAAGAGTGAGAGTATGTTGAAGGGTGAACCACAAAGGTTGTTTTTGTACTTTGATGGTTTTTTATGATGTACAAAGACAGTTCCATTTGAGATATTATTTTCGTTCATGGCCTTAGTTAAAAATATCAGGAATAATGGGTTATGTCTTTGCTTTTTGTACTAGAGGACTGACTGCAGCAAGCTTTTGAGAGATTTTGGGAATATCTTTTCCTTGAGCATGAAAGTTGACTTTAACATAGTTTAAGTCCATGGATTTAAAGCTGTTATTTGAATAGATTTCCATGTAGAAGTGAATAAATGGCTTTACTTCTCTTATTATAGGAGAGAAAATATGTGCATTTCTTATTTTGTATTATTCTACTGACTATAACTCTGATATGATAAATGCTAAGTGACTTTGTACTCCTGGGATTTTTCCATCCATGTTATACTGGTCAGTTCCACAGCCATGTGTTTTACTGTCAGCTGAAGGACCTGCAGTAGTTCATTCAGTGATTAATACATTTCTATATTTACAGAATTTGTGTCATGGTGTAAACTAATGACCATTCTTTTGGATTTTATTAAGCACTTGAAATTATAGACCCACACTTGGTGACTTCTGCCACTGATCAGTCATGGAATCATAGAATATCCTATGTTGGAAGGGACACACAAGGATCATAGTTTGAAAAACAAGGGTAAGCCAGGATAGAGAGCTGTCTAGCTATGTATTTGACATCTATAAAAGCTATAAAAAAGTATATATAAACCTGTCAGTACCTCAGTAATTTTTCTTAATTTTCTAATTTTGTTTGCCCCTCTTTGTTTGTAAGTCCAGTGCCTCATGAAAGTCTAACTTCCTTAAACATGAAATTTGTGATAGCTCATAAAATGAGTTTTAATGAAGGCTTCTCATTTAGCTGTACATGAGCACTCCCCCATTTGAAGTAGAAAAACATCTGCAAGTGCAGCATAGGTATAATTTTTCAGACAGAATGACATGATATTGGGTATTATACACAAACATTTCCGTTTGCTGTAAGGAGCTGACTGACTGGTCAGCTGGTAACCCTGTTACCTGCCAGAACACAAATTTGTACTAGGTTATTATGTCAGTGCTCCTACACACACACAAATCCGACCTCATGCATAAAACCTGCCTCCGTATCTTTAATTTAGTTATTAGAGGGAGTTCAGTCAAAGTGAATCTACTAGAGTGTGTTTTGAACCTAGAGTCTTTCCTGCTCATGGAGGTAAATCCTCCAAGGTTGCTTCCATTGAGCAGTGAGCTGCTCCAGGTGTGTTACTCTCAGTGGTGAGCTGTCAGTTTAAGCTGAGTTAGCTGTTTCTTTACAAGTCATGGTAGCTGTAGAATGTTTCTGCAGTGACATTTTCTTGGTGTCAGGGCTGCCTGAAAATAACCACAAGAGAAAATGAAGTAGAGGCTGAGCTTTTCTATTAAAAAGCAAAAAACTTTTTCACAGATCCTTATAATTCCCTTTGGGCTGGTAGGCAGAAGCTGCAAGTCCCCTGCTCTCTGTAGAAATCTTGTGAAGTGATTCTGACTGGTGGATCTAGTCTGAATAAAAGAGTGCCATACCTTATAAAAATCTCACTAACCCCACCCTCTCCCCAAACTATGACCTCTTGCTGCTGCTAAAAATAACATCTTCTGAAGTATGGCTTCTGTTGTAGCCCCTGTGACATGCAAAACCTGAGGGTTTTGCAAACCTTTAAATGGGAGAATACATGGCCTCCATTGTGTTCCCTGTGAATTTGAGTTCTGTCCTGAAGCCAATAGATGAAAAAAGTGAAATGCGGTTGCGTTCCTGGAAGAAAACTGCAAATTATCAAGATTTGATACTGGAAGCAAAATTACTGTTCCCTGAACTGCACAGTCCCTACACCAATCACAGGGTGCATTGCTCTATCAAACCCCACTCTGGGAATGTCTGGGAATTAAAGCAAGCACACGATGCAATAGCATCTCTTCTAACGTCATAGAAGAATGGGAAAAGAATTGGAAAAAAGGACAGGATGGAGAAATGGGCAGAGGGGAAACTCACTAAGCTCAAGAAAGGGAAATGTATATGGGAAGAAACAACTCCTTTCACCACTCCATGCTGAGACTGGAAAGCAGCTTGGTGGAGAAGGACCCAGGGGTCCTGGTGGACACCAAGTTGAACATGAGTCAGCAAAGAAGGCAAAATGCATCCTCAGTGCTGCCAGCAAGGCTGAGGATGGTGACTCTGCACCAGTGAAACCCCATCTTGAGTATGGAACTTGGGGCTAACCAGTAAAAGAAAGACAAAGACCTGCTGGAGTGGGTCCAGTAAAGGACCAGAGTGTCTTTCATGCAAAGAGAGCCTGAGAGAGCTGCTGTTGTTCCTTCTGGAAAAGAGAAGGCTTGGGGAGGTCTTGCAAGTGTTCATAAATACCTGACAGGAAGGAGTAAACAGCCAAGCTTTTCTCAATAATAATGTGCAGTGACAGAACAAGAAGCAGTGGACACAGACCAAAATATAGAAAATTCTGTTTAAATGCAAGAAAAAACTTCCTTGCTCTGGGGGTGGTCAAACACTGGAACAGTTTTCTCATAGTCTCTATCCATGAGGATGTTCAGAACTCAACTGAACACAACCTGGACACGCTGTTCTAGCAGATCCTGCTTGAGGTGGGAGGCAGGACAAAACTGTCAGAGGTACTTTCAGCCTCAATAATGCTATGATTTCTTCATTTACAGATTGCATCAAATTGAAGCTTTCCTAATGTAAAAAAATTCATTTTCATGTTATTAGTCAGGGCCCTGTGTGGGCCCTGTGTGGGCTCCCATCATTTGGGAGCGCTGAAAAAAACCAGAAAAATCCATGGAGAAGAGGTAATGTGGAAAGACTGTCAAAGGGTAGAGCATGAGAAATATAAAGGAGAAAGAAGGTAAAGCTTTAAAGTCTGAGACACAAGGATCTAAAACAAAAGACTGATTTGGGGAGTTATTTCCCTTTGTCAATTTTAGTAATTGCTCTCAATTACCTAAGACATGTTTTGAAATAAAACACACATTCCTGGCAGCATATGAATTGCTCAGTTCCTTATAATTGAGTTGGTTTGCAGCAAAGGGAATACCTTTCAGTGCTGAATATTTCCTTTCTTTATGTGCTGTTGAATCCTGATGCAACACATGCGCTCCCTGGCATCTGGTATGAGTCAATGCGCTTTAGAAGTTTTCTGCAGAGGAGAAGAGGGTGGGGATGGCTAAGTGCAGCAAACGGACAGTAATTTTGGGATGCTACCCAAAACCAAAGCCACCCTAAAATGAAGATAAAGGGAATGCATTGATGGTACAATATTGCAACAGCAGTGTAAGTGGTGTAAGTGAGGTAACCTGAGCAGAAGTTCAGGTACTCGTTATGGGTAAAAGAAAAGATGCCTCACAGTAGAAAGATGGGTCACCTTGTTAGACAATTAGATTTGCTTTGGGGAAAATATCTCAAAAGCAAACACAGATGTCCCTTTCAGTCTTTGCCTCTCATTTCTGTCTTAATATTTTTGCAAGAAGGAGATACAAATTTGGAGAAGTATGCAAGAGAAAAAAAAAAATACATGAAGAAAGTGAAAAGTTATTGAGTATATCTCCCAGATGATTTGTTCATTTTGGATGCTTACACAAGAGAAGTATTTTTAGGGATAATGTGACACTATAATAATTTTAAAGTACACTTATTACTCATGGAAAAAATCCATTGGCTTCAGGTTATTTAAAACATCTTAGAGCTATCCACTAATACATGACTCTGGAATTGCTTTGAAAAACTTTGTGTTCAAAGGCCCCAGTTAAAAAGAAACACAGGAGGCAGTGTCTCACAGTGAAGGAAATCCAAGTGGGATTTGGAAAGCTTGCATTCCTTGCTAGAACATGCTCCTGAATCCCTGTGTGACCTTGGGTCTGGCCATGCATTCAATGTGTTTTGACTGGCTTCACAATCAAACCTGACCTTTGTTGCCCTACTAGAGGTTCCTACAAGCTGACTCTAGAGTGCTACATCTCTTTTTCCAGGTATCCTCAGCTACCCATGTGAAATTTTTTCCTACCACATATCCCCAAAGTGCCTGACTTGCATGGGGCTGAGACTCTTTAGCCTTCTTTAAAAACCCTTAAATGCTCTCCTAGAAAGACAGATGAGGTTTATCTACTTGGTATTTAGAAGTTTATATTCAGTTTATACAGAGGCAAGTGTAGTGAAATTGAGGTCACCCTTCAGAAATCATCCTGAAGGGGGGATTTGAGAACTGGGAGATAAGGTAGGACATGGCAGTTTCAGAAAGGACAAGAGTAGAAGGCAGGAACAGATTAGAAGATGAGGGAAGAACATGACTGATGCCATGTAACCCTTAGCATGAGTGAAGCATCAAATGCACATCAATAATCAATAGTTGAATGCAATAATAACTAAGTATTGAGTGGCAAAGAGAGGTGTGCAAACATTCAGGTAATGTACTGTACGTACTGAACTTCTTGTTCATGATTCCTGACTCAGGGAAATGCACATCTTCAAAAGAGACTGTGATGAAAAAAATAAATACACTGTTTATTTAGAGACTTAAAAATCTAGAAGTATAATTTTCAGTAATTTTTCTTTTTTTTTTTTTTCTGAATAATTTTTGCTAAACTAGAAAAGACCTTATTGAATTATCCCCTATTCTCAGGAGAAAATCTTCAATTTTGGAAGGTGTTCATCTGTTTGAAGATACGGTGATGATTATGATCATTGAGCATCCCAAAATGTTTAGTATGAACAGGTTTTTAAAAGTGACCTTAATGATATCTCCATTTGTACATGGACAAATTTTCATTTATTGCACACATTGTTCTACTATTATGATCTGTGCAGTCAGTAATGGAATTGTATGCACAGATCTGCATTTATATGAGAATTTGGGAAGTGAAATTTAAATTTTAAAAACCAAACATAAATTTTTGAAAGTATCTCTGAAAACCAACTCTAAGCTATATGGGCTGTGAAACTCCTTGGTCACAAAAGAGGGAATTAAAATACTTTTGTATACACACAAATAAACACACACACACATAGTTTTCAAAAGTTTGGTTTTACTATTTTGTTGAAGAAATCTAGAATTATAAAACCAATTTCAGAATTGTCAGCTCTTGTATTGCCTAGACTTTTAAGCTGATGACTCAATCAATTTTCCTGTTGTTTGCTTGTCACTGTCTGATATTTCCTAACAGAAGTCTCATAGTCACGTAATTTAGACATAAAAATGGAATTTCTAACTTTTCCATTTACTCTATCGCTGTCCACTGTCATTACTTTCTCTCAGCTTAATAACTGCAGTGAGAGTAAAAAATAGTCTTCTTTTCTGGTCTCCTAATGTGCAGCAACCTGTCAAATGGCAGGGACTTGCAATTGTATGTATATCAATGATTTCTGAGCTTTCTATTATCCTTACCCTATTTTACATTTTCTTTTCAAATTTGCCATAAATTCACAGACAAAAATTCCTAAGCTTTCTATTTATCCATGAGAATGCACATTCAGTTTAGCTTAAAATGCCTTAACCCAGTTTTAGCTGTTGCTGAATCATATTGGTAGTGAACATAATTTTTTATTTTTTTTACAGTTAATTTTCTCCTGCTGTTATTCTGTACAGATTGTATTTATTCTGTGTTTTTGGTATTGGTAGATTTCTAGGGCAGGTTGCTCTTTCTCTGGAATAACATTAATGGGTTTGTGATAGTGAAAGTTGCCATTGATGGCTTGTGAATTAGAGTAAGCAGAGTTGGTAGAAGCAGATGGACATCTGAAAAAAAGACTTCTTAATTACTCTCTAAAAGTAAGAAAGGATTAAAATTTTGGAAGACGTGCAAGAAACAGCACATTTCTCTAAGCAGCTTCATGTAATAAAGTTCACTGAAGAGTATTTCTCTTATCACATAGTATGAGAATAAAAAGCTATTTTCCCCTCCTTAAATATTGGACATTATGCTTCAAAGATTTGAAAAGTCCTCAGTATTCTGAAGACAGCTACCTGAAAATTTGCTATCAAATGTGTGATCACTTATGAAGCAGTTTGGCCAACATTTTCTTTGTGTCTTTGCACTTGTTGAACTTATTTCAAAATATTCAAGGATGGCATGAGCCAAACTGTAAACTTCTAGTAACTCACAGAATTGCAAATGAGTGCGGTTTTGTGAATTTAATAATTACATAGTTCTGTAATAATCTCTTTTTTGGAAAATTTATAGGCATTTTGATGTGGACTGGATCTTAAAATACTAGGTCTAAGTTAGAGGGGGAACAAAAGAGAAAACTCCCATGAGAAAAGCTCTTTATTTTTCTAAAGCTTGCTTTGAGAGCATTAAAAGACTGAAGTTGTCAGTAGCTGGGATGTAAAATGTAGTAGGGGGAAAACTGAATACATTAGCAGATTCAACTGAGAACCCTATTCAGTTGAATCACAGAAATATCTCCTTATTTCTTGTAACTTAATCTAGCTGGAAATCACTCTGAGTGCAGAAGTAACACCATACTAAGTTTCTCTACACAGGTGTTGTGATAAGCCACTTTTCTGACAGTTTACACTTACTGAATTTGGGTCGCTGCCTTTACTGTGGGTGTGGGGGCCTTTGGAAATAAAAGCCTTGGAATAAATATGACTAGTAAAATTACCAACCATGTCTTTATTGATTAAGAAAAGGTTTTGCAGTCATTTAGACTAGCAAGCTTGGCCCAGATTGTAAGTGTAGATATTCCATGGTTGAAAGGAGGAGTAAGTGACAGCAAATTGTAACTGTGTGTTTGTTTTTCATCAGCAACACAAAATCTTTTGCAGATAAGAAAAATGCTAGGGCTTCATGATGTGCTTTACACTGCCATTCTCCCTCTGCCCATCAAACACTGGAACACAAGGACATACAGCACACTGAGCAGGAGTCAAGGGGATTGGCTATTTCTTTTGGCTACAGAGGACCCTTGCCAAGCAAACTGAAGCAGGGCACATGCTAGTCATGTCCCTGTCCTTAAAGGACCACCTTAGTAAAAAAAAGAAAAAAAAAAAAAAAAAAGAAAAGAAAAGAAATCCAATCTCCCATAAACTAGGTTCAGAAGGGATGCTTCTATGCAACTTAAAAAGAAGCAAGAAAAATAAAAGGCCTCAAGCCACCAAGAGCTGGTAAAAAGCGTAACTAAGGGTAATGAGAAAATGAGAATTAGCTTTTATGTGCTTTCTAAAAAAATGACTAGTCAACCTATGAAGCACAGCTAAAAATTCAGCCAAATACTATTTGCCAAGAACAATAAAAAATGATCAAAAACTTTCAATTACAGTTACTTAAATGAAATTTCAAAATGAAAGTCAGGGAAAAGTGAAAATGTGTAGCTTTGCTTTTGGTTTAGCTCTGTTGCACAAAAGGCAGCAGATTTCCTGGGGCTTTTACTTTCAGAAGAGGGATGTGCAATGCAAACAAATTTCAGGGCTCTGCAGGAAATTTCATGAGTTGTTTGTCCAAACATCAGACTAGAGCAAATCAGAGGAATCTGCATTATCCTTGAGGTGACCCAGTACATCAAAATGCTGAGCACTTAAAAATGTTTCATTTTGTAACTGAGAAGGTCCCTGTCTGTTCATTTGGATAGTTAGTGCAAGTTTGTTCTGTTAATATCTTGCTAGACAGTACATCCTTGTTAGAGCTTTAAGGTTTTTTTGCCGTTGTTATTTGGCTAAGAAGAAAATATACAGGCTCTTCAGGACATTGAAATTTTCTTAAAAAATCCGCAAAAAACCCAAACCCAACAGGAAATAACCAAAACTGTACCTACATGGAGTTGATGCAGAAAAAAAGTTGTTTTTTTGCAATCAAATGTGAGTTACCAAACAAGGAATTTGCTTCTGAAAATGGGAACATAACCTTCTAAATCTTAGACACCTTTGAAAACTGGAATTGAAAGTCTACTGACAGCATAAGCAGATTCCTTGTCAAGTACTACTGAAGGAAGAACTGAAGAATTTGGTTTTCAGTTGTGTAAATAATGAACTCAACCTATAAATAGCAAAAAATGTCTGACAGGGGCCAGATCTTAGTGCTGAGGCTGTGACACTACGGAGGCATTGTGTAAACTTTTCACTGGTTATCCTTTCTCCTTTGGCCATCTGTATTCTCATATTAAAGTTTAATGGAAATGGGTACAAGTTGCCATAAACATTACTATATTCCTGGTTCAGAAAATCTGTGGTGAGATTACAATTAAGATGTGGGAATTCTTGGGAAGCTTGATTTTTATGTAGCTCAATCTCCTTTCGAAGCTCTCTATAGCACCAGGCCAATTGTATTTGGTACAATAGAGAACAGTGGTAGAAACTGAAACAGTCATTTCATCCGCAAGTGGAAAGCAGTTCTCAAAAGACATCGTTACAAGTTTTTTCAAAGGCTGTCTTTACAGCAACAATAAACAGTTATATATAGGAGGAAGTACTTATTTATCTGATTTAAATGAAAACAATCTAGTTTCACTAATTTGTTTATGGCAATAATTAGCATGTTGCTCAATTTATTTTAATAGCACATTAATTTGATTCCCGTCCTTGCCAGAAATGCAACCAGGAGCTTCACAGTAACAAAATATATCTTTAATAGCAGCTGTCAACTGTCTCTGTAAAGACAGCTATGTAAGAAACTATTTACATCAGTTTATTAAGTGTAACTTTGTAATGCAGTTCTATTACCTAACTTTCCCCAAGAAATATAAATTAGCAATGCAGAAAAAACATGCAGTGAAATTAGGCAAAAAAAATATAGTTACTTTATAGGGGCTTTCTAGATTTTCTTAATAGAGAAGAAAACAATTAAACAAGACAGGCATAAGGTTTTGCTCTATGCCACCATCCAAGGTGTCAGGCTATTTCTATGACCCGCCTCCTATGAAATTCACAGGTTACAAGACATAGTAGGCATCTGCAGGAGCAAAAACTAACTGTGGAACACAGGCTAATCCCTTGGATAAAACTCTTCAGTAGAAACCTTTTAAAAGCAGAAGAGCATAGGAAAAATCAAGGGCAACTCACAGAGGTCTTCCTTCACGGTGTGTGGATTTGGAGCCTGCACAATGCCCAGGGGGTTTCCCTCGTAAAACAAATTTTTGCAGCCTTGCTAAATGCTCCACAAAGCTTTCTGAAGGTCAGAGACACTGGTAGGTTGTAAGGTGTAAGTGGACTGATATTCTGTGGGGTTTTGGTGAGTTTCCTGTGGATGGCCACAATAGCCCGGGCACCAATCAGCTCTGCAAGTTGGGTAGATATTCGTCCTTTCCGCTCTAAGAATCTACCTCAAAGGGAAGTAAGGCCGACAAGATATTCTCATCTGCCTTAACCCATATTCAGCAGCTCTGTCTCTGTGGCAATAGCTGTTTCAAATGTTAAGAAAGAATTTTTTTTTCATATAGACTGCTGCATAATATTAATCAGGAAAATATATCTCCTGATTTTAAATTTTCTCATCTCCTAAAGCTTTTCAAAGAGCTTACACATTGTTTCAAGGTATGTTTAACTATTTTCATTATCCATTTCTCAGAGCAAAATTAATAGTTTAGGAATGATGTGCTTATTCTTATGCCATTGTTTCAAGGGATTTTAGTAAATCTTTGTACCTATGTATAGGACTACTGAGGAGAACACGAGGAATGTTTTTTCCTTGTATTTTAAAACATGTAAATAGAAAATATGTATGAGGTTTCTAAAAAGATGTACTTCTGTAAATATTTTTTCCTACTAAAAATACCATTTTGTAAAAAAAGTCAGTGTTGCTGTGGGAGAAAACTGTATATTCTAAAAAGATCACTCCATAGTTTACAGAAATTGTGTCCCAGCACAAGAACATTGGCAGCATTTTAGAGGGCCCAGAAACTAACATGCATGGAGCACTAAGAGTATGGCCCCAATAAATCTTGTTGATAGAATTTCCAAAATAAATACTTCTGTTGTAAGCTGGCTCCCCACCCTCTACAGCTTTTCTGCAGACTTACTGTGTTTCTCAGGGAAAAAAGGGTATTTTATCTGAAAATCTGCTTTCCATGCAAGAAATCAGTCAAAAATGAACAAGGTATTTCGAATTCTCAATCAGATCAGCCCATGACCCACAAACCAATTGATACTTTTCCTGGGTTTGGAAAGCATGCTATATGTTTAGTTGGGATTTTTAATGCAAACATTTGAAACCATAACACTGACAGTACTCTGTGCATAAATAAAATATTATAATTAAAATTTTGCATGGAACCACCGTTATGGCAGATGAACACATTCATGATTATTATCTGCAAAACTGCAGAGTGCCAGTTTAGCATAAACTGGAGTCTACATGAGTCCTGCTCACTGATTGTTGCATTAGAGAATGAAGATGCACACTATGACTTCCTTTGTAAAATGCCCTTGCAAATTCAGTTTTATTCTTTCTTTTATTGCTGTGCTATGGACAGTCCTTGCCATCCTGCTGAGGAGGAGTAACTACAGGAATCTTAGGAAGAGTTTTGGTGGAGTGAAGATACTTGTGCTGTCTGCTGCAGGAGGGACCTTTGAGGTGTGTATTACAGAAGTGTCTCCACAGCTGCTCATCACCTCTTGCTTTCTGTTCAGGTTAGGGTTTCATCTGACTGAAACAGTAATAATGTGACTTTTGGTTTTGTTCCAGAAGTCTGTTCTTGGCCATGTTTTGCAGAACAGAAAGTTCTGGAGCTGTGAGGCAGTTTCTGAGGGGCAGTGTTTTTGTGATATGCTTATGACTCTATGACTATGGTATTCTTTCGCTGAGACTTATTTGCTTTAATTGTTGATAAAAATAATTTCAGTTTATCTATATCTACTTGCATACTCTTTTACCACTGGGACTCAATAATAGTTGAATTGAAGAAAAAATGTGGGAAGAAAAATCAGCCATTTTGAAACAGTTTGTTTTGAAATTAAACATTCTTAGACAAAGTTCAGAAAGTTCACAAAGGTACCATTTATAAAAGAACTGTTTGATTCCAAGACTGAATGACTTTGTAGATTATGCAAAATGTTCGTGACAAATATGTTTTTTTTCTAGCTGAATGATAAGGTACATGCTAGTGCTGTGGAGTGACCAGTCTCACAATTTCTTTGTGTAACCATCATTCCAGCAACAGACATTGACAAGAGCTAAAATTTGTAAGAACTGACTTCCTGTTTCAATAAGAATTTGAAAGATCTTACTTCCCTAGAAAATTTCTCAACATCTCAAAATGGTTAGTTTTTAAATTCCCTCAAAGTCTCTTTTTTTCAGAAAATGTTGTTTTAGCTGTATAATTAACATCAATAGTACTTTGCCTTTAGTAAATGGTACATTACTGCCTTAATACCCAAGCTGTTCACTGTGAGAAAATGTCTCCTTTACATTGGAGGAACTCAATGGCTGCGTCTTTGTGCCTCTGGAAGTGCAGCATCCCAGGACAGATGTAAACACAGCACGGTTCACCTCCTGCAAGTTTTCCATCTGCCCAGCTGCCTTGGTGGAGCTGCAGGCTGCCTGTGGGACAGGCTTAATGTACATGAACATGCTGGGCAGCCTTGGACCTGCAAGTTCTCTTGTTCTGGGGAGAAGGCTTCCTGTCCCTAGTAAAGCCACTCTTGCAGGCCTCCCATATGAAGAGCTGAGGCTTGATAGGGCCAGTAGAAGTGTCCTTCTATGAATTATATAGACAAAGAGTGTCTTTCGCTAGGTGGTAGGGAGAAGAATGCATTGTACTTTGCCTTTTCTGGTTTGGAGAACATGGATTTTTCTATGTTGCAGAACATTCTCTTTTCCATTTATTCCCTTTTGTTCTTGGATGAAGAATTAAATGCCCTACATTCACATCTCCAATTTACTTCAAGTAATTACTGCATCCTCTGTTTTCCTTTTTAGTCAATTATCTTGTTAGTTGTGATAGCATGGGAAAATCCCTCACATTCTTAAAAACTAGAGGTAGCCACCAGCATAGGATGAAATGCCAGACTCACCAGACTTGTTTTCCAACAATACAATTATGATGGGAAAATAAACACAGAAAGACAACTTGAATGACGAATAAACTCAGCTTTGTGATAAATGGAATAAGAACTTTTTGCTCTTCTAATTTCAGTGAAAGGTTATAAAAATGTTTAAAAGTGTGAGTGCTTAGCAGGAACCTGCTGTCTTACCTGGGCTCATCCAAACCCTGTGCTGAGGAAAGGAATTAGTAAATAACAGGGCAAGACTTATTATTTATTATTATTTATCCACTGTTTATTCTTGTGCCCTATAGATGACATCCTGTCAACATACATTGTCCTTGTGTTTTGGTCGATGAAAAAATCCACAACATTTCCCCATCCTTTTTTTCCCAAGTAATATTTTGATTATGGATAGCTTTATGGATAAATTCATAATGGAATTTCTAGTACCTGTGGAACATGTATATTCTGCATCTCTTCCCTGAAACAATAATAAGGGGCTTTTAGCATTACAGAACTGTAATTAAACCTTTCTAGGAAGGTTATTTTTCAGTGTCTCTTTGGATTCTTCTCACCGTACTCATGCTTGTAATACTGCTTTGAAAAGCAAAGTATGCCCCACTATTTACAAGACATTTTGCTGACTTCTCCATTTTCTTTTTATACATTCCTCAGTGTCACTTACAAGGCCAGATCCTCCTGTATGAAACACTAATATAAATAAGGTTGATGCATCCGATGGGGAAGTTCTGTGTACAATGTGCCTCTGCAATTTTTTGGATGGAGGTCATGTCCATATTAAAATGTCTGTGTGTTATCAAGGACACAGACTTTACAGTAATAGTTCAAGTCTGTTAATATAAATGAGGTTAGAACATATCTTTTTAATCCAAAGGTATTTTTCTTCAAGCTAAATTAAAAGACCATAATTCCAGGGAATCCTATGGGAGCCTTTGCTTAATTACTGGTCAGGTGAGATTGCAGTACAGTATTATTATTCTTGGCAAAATAAATTTTGTTAATTTTAGACAAGGACATTATACTTTGATTAAATTTATCAATATTTTTTGTTTTCTTTCCATTGCAGTTATCCCCTTTTCTCCAACTTGATTATAAATGTGATATTTGCATATAGCAAAAATGCCTGTCTGTGAGGTACAAAAATTTACTGAAACAAATTGTAGAGGTTTTGAGTGGTACTAAATCAAGTTTCCATTTATATTATGCTGATTATGCTCATTTGCATGGATTTTATTTTATTTTGTTTGTCTAAAGACACAGGCTTTGAAACCTGCATACTCTGCTGTCAAGAAATGGGACTTAAATCAGATGAAAGTTTTAGTACTGTTTAAGAAATAAAAACCTATCAGGCCTGCTGAACAATGAAAACAATATCTACTAATATTTTATTCCAATTTGGCTTCCTATAAAATATACTAATTAAAACCAGCACAAATCATTAGCAGCTTATCTGCTTTCAACTTAGGTAGCTGTTTGTACTCAACTTGTGGGTTTAAACAGTAGAGTAATTAGATATGATTTTGAGTAAAAGTTGCTGACATCAATGCATTTGTGGAAGAAGAGTGTTGAGGTTAGTTTATGTAAACTCCAAGAAAATCTCTCTATCAAGTTTGAGGTCAGGGAAAATTTCATTGGTACATTTCAAGTAAACTCAAAGATACCTTTGTGAAATATTTTGAAATTCCTCAATAACATGAGCATGCTTTTGGAGCACAATGTCCCCATCACAGGTGTGCCTGGTGTTAATGTGGGATTGTCAATAGGACTGGCAAAGCACTACTGATTCCTCTGCCTCAAAAATTATTCAACTCCCTACTTTATTTCTTCCTCTCCCAATTCAGCTGATATGGTGAGATAACATTCCGTTTCTTATGTCTAATTGGTACAGGAAGGAGCAACTGAGCTATTGGGGCAGATGCTTTCCTGTTTCTTTCCTCTCATTTGTGTTTCAGAGTGACAATTGCACTCCCCAGGCATTCCAGATCATATTCTGTCCTTTCAATTTTAATAAATAGAGTCAGCCTGGACTCCAAATTCCAGACATGAAAATCATGATTTTTTTGTTTTGTTTTGGATTTGGGTTGTTTGTTTGTTTGTTTGTTTGTTTGCTTGGGATTTTTTGTCTGTTTTTCTTTTTTTTTTCTTTTAGCTTCTTGTGTAAGCTCTGAAATGTTTTCATATGGAGGATTTTCAAGCAGTTAAAATAGCCCACCTGTATGTGAGCATTGGACTTCTGATGTGACATGCAGCAGTTTTTACATGGACAAAATATTACAATAACCCTTAGTATGCACCTTAGTATCCTTAGTATCCAACTGAGTCATTTTGGCCAAGGCAGGAAGTTATGAAAATGTTTTTTCTTGGTTTTCTCTGACTTTCTAAGTGCAATATGAATATAAAAATTATAAGAAACATATTAGCAATAGTACATACAGAAGTCTGATAATATTTTAGTTCCACCAGTTAAAGGAAGATGCTGTCAGTAAAATTGTTCTATTTAGGCAATTAATATTTGCTTATATATGTAGGTATTGTGTATCACCTTTTGCTTAGACTGACTGGCCAAATATTAAATATAATATTTAAGATTTAGAAATTTATTTAAATAATTTTAACTTAATGAATCAAGTCAAAGATTAGCAGTCCATGAGAACTTGTCTGATATTGTTTTGTATTATGTTATCAGACGTAAAACAAAAGACCAAAGACTTCAGTACTTAGAAAATAAATACTTACGACATGTAACAATAAACTGATTTTTCTGCAATGAAAAGGACATGGAGAGAGCAGAATTACTCTTCTTAAGTTATAAAATTGTGAAAAATAAGTGTTTGGACCTCACTCTCTGGAGAGGAAATTTATTTCTCTACATAAACTTAAATTATTAATTAATTAATTTATAAAGTATACTAATTGGGAGGCTTGGAGGGTGATACGTCTCCATGCCTTACTCTTCCCTAAGCTATTTTGCTTCCAAGAGAGGTGAGAACCTTTGCCCCACTCTGCACCAAAAAAGGTCCATGGTAAAACATTTATTTTCAATTCTTTACAGATATTTTGAAAAATTGAAGGGCATGAAATTTGTAATCCTTATCTTAATGCAGAACTTCAGAGCTGGGGGGGGGGGGGGGTGTGCATGCAGGTCCTGGTTTCCCTGGGGCTCAGAAAAGACATGACTGATACTAATCCAATTCAAGGACTTCAAACCCGGGAAGATTCTCCAGTCTTATTCTTCCTTTCAAAGCATGATCCCAATCCAAGGAATTTCTTCCAAAAGATGAATTAATTCTGTTCTGGAGAAATTTATCTAATCTTACTTTACAGGTTCAAGGTGTTAGTAAAGCTAAGTTGTTGAAGTATTTAGTTGGTGTCATTTCTCTGAAATTTCATCTTTTGTGATATTTCAGAACTTTGAAGTCGACTTGCCTAATTTCCATTTCTAGTCACTGGATCTCGTTATGTCATTGTCAGCAAGGTTCAAAGGCCTCCTGCCATTTCATGTATTTATGATCAAGCACTTATTTTATAAATCGAGCTCTTTAAGACTCATATAATGGGGTTTATTTTTCCTATCCCTTAGTTCATTATTTTGACCCTCCTTTGAACTGCCTTAGCATTTTCACATCTTTCATCTGTGGACAGCAGAGAAGATACAACATTGCTCTCACTGGTGTTACTAACACTGGGTGTGGGTCCATAGCTGTTCATTGGCAGATCCTCTAATTAGCCTGTCATTGTTGGCAGAGTCTATTATGCACTGCTAGTGCTACATACAATCATTTCTGTGTTAACTTTTCTATAATGTTCCTATAATATGCAGAGGAAATATCCCTCTAGGGCTCTAGCTCTACACAATGTACTCATTACTTTGCAAGCAAATCTACAGGTGAACTTTGTATATTTATTATTTCTCTGCATTTGCTTTACTAATATTTGCATTAAATATTTATTATGTCAGAGCGCATCTGTAAATTATTTTAATCTCCAGTATATAATTCTGCCCTGCATATTCTGCCCTCTTCTGCAGAAAAGGTCACTTTTCTAACATAGGAGTGCAAAAGCTAAAACCACACATGTGACCTCAGCATAAAGAGACTGACACACTTCCTATTCAGGCTTACATTGAAGAACTCGTTCTCATTTGTTTTGCTAAACACTTCTTATCTCGTTTGATATGATGGTAGCTGGTTTTAGCTTTTTACTTTGTTATTAATATTTCTTTTATACATTTAGTTCAAGGCACTTCTAGGCAGCTACTAAAGCAGTTTTCATCTTGGCATATGCTTCTCATTGTATACATGGTCCAACCTGCTGAGTGGGTGTAACTTGATAGTATCCTCCACCAAAAGCCAACCCTTCTCAAATAAACAGCCATTTCTGAACCTCACAAGGTGACTGAAGAGACAGATTTATTGAAAATGTTTTCTGGCACTTTGGTGCATTGAATTGAATGATTGTGCCCACTAATTGTGTTTACAAATGTGTGTCAGGAGCACACACCAATGACCAACACTGTACTTTATCAGTGCATATGTAGCAGTGGTTCAAGCCCAGAGAGTTACATATCCCCTGACGAATTTTTGGGAGCCTAGAGAGTGAGCCCCCTCTGAAGGCAGAGTTAGGTTTGGCCTTGGAAAGGGAATTGAACTCCCCCCCCCTCCCATCAGTTAACAATGGTATCTTGTGTCTCACTCTGTCTTCCCTTACTCCTTCCCAACTAGGCCCTGACCCTCTGACCCTTCCCTGTTCCTCCCCTGTACCGTTATGAGATAAGTTGTAACCCTCAGAATAAAAGTCTGAAGTTTGGGCTCTCCGGGGTCCTTTCATCCCTAAACCCAAGCAGAGCAGACCATGGTGTGACCATGTCTGATCTGGGCTCCGGGCAAGGGAACACTCTCTCTCTCAGCAGCTCTCCGGCTTTTGGGACAGTGGCCACCATCCCAGGGAAGCCCGGCTTGTGGCAAGGGGAAAAGAAGTCCTTAGCTGAAGTTGACTTAACAAAAAGGAATCTTTCAGAACAAGCCACCGAGCTGCCGGCTATCCCTGTGGTCAGCTGTCCGGCCCTCGCCACCGGCCACATGCATATATAGCTAAATGCAAAAGGCTACTTCAAACAGCACATAGAATGATTCCTAAATGTGTCTGTAATGAAATGGTGATAGAAAAGAGCAGGCTTTGAAAGAGACATGGTTTGCATGAAGATTTCTCTGAAATAGTCTGCAGAGTGAGAGCTGACTTACAGCCATGAACAGTATTGCTGGAGGAAGTATTGCTCCATTACTGCTGTGTTTATGCAAGGGACTCATTTGGATAATACCAATTTTTTCAGTATATTTTTTCCAAACAGTAGTTCTGGGCACTCAAATCATCATTTTTATAAGTGGCTGAAATTTTAGAAATAACAGAGACATCTGTTTCACATAATGTAATATATTTTGTTTGGATTCTCAAATAGAACCTAGTTCAAAGTTTACTGAAGTCACCAAAAGAGAAAGCTCCTTAGCTGTGTGCCACAATGAGGCATCATAGTTTTAAGAACTGTAAGGAAAACAACATCTTATAGACAAATAGATAGACTGTGATTCTCAATTTCTTAGAAGATATTGCTTGTGATTATTAATTTATGGTGCGACTGTTTTCTATTATAAAAAAAGCATAGCAAAAGCTCACATTTCTTATTCATTTTTACATGTTAATTCTTCTGTCTTTAAAAATCCATTTCTACAACTCCCTAAATAATCACTAAGGATAAATTTTATAAGGAAAATAAAATAAGAAGTTATGTTTATCTTGTCTTCAAGAGAAATATTTTTATTGAGATTCAGATAAGCTTTTGTTCTTAAAAAAGTATTATTCATATTTGTCTAGAGCTTTCTTCCTCATTCTGGTTTATGGGGACTATGCCAACTTAGATTTGGCTTGTACACTGCATATAAACAAACTTTTATATAATTCAGACTGGCAGAAATATTTGTCACATTTTATTCTGATTTTATATATTTGATTCCAAACATTCAGTTATGATGATTGAAATGCTCTCATTGCACTCACTTCTGCCAATTCTCATGGGTGAGTCTTGTAATATATTTTTCTCTAACAGGTCATAGCCCCCAAATGACATGGTTGTGTGAGATTCAGCCTTCCTTTAAATGGGAGCTATGTTTCTAACTCTCAGAGGAAAATCTTGGCTATATAAAGCCTATACTTAAAAAAAAATTCAAACCCTCCTGGAATAAGGAATGCAAGTGGTTTTTCCCCTTATCCAAAATACTTCTAAGTGCTTCAGCATCCAAGGATGGCCTCATTTAGCAGTGTTGCTTTGAATGTCCAGATTTGAAGGGCAGTGAGGCTGCCTGCAGAGGTGCTGACCCTGCTGCATCCTCCCATCTGGGGCTTTGTAGTGGACAAGAAAGTGAGGGATGGCACAGGGCCTTGAGCATGGAGCTGGAGCTGGGGAGCTGAGGTTCCAGTGGGTTTGCTTCTGGTGTTTTAAAAATAGACTGGCAGGGAGAAGAAGAAATAAAGGTTTGGAGAGAGAAAAAGAGGATGAAGGAACGATCTAGGCAAAGCTGAAAACCGAGAACCTGAAAATATAAGTTTAAAACTATTCAGTTTTACCCCTACTAAATTTAGCCAGCCTTGACATTTTGCATTTGCTTTGAATCAGGCTGCTTTTGCAGACACCTCTACATTATTTAAATGCAACCTATTTCACAGTGTTTTCAAAACAACTGTTCCTAAGGAGTTGTCAGAAAATAATGAGGATCTTCTGAGCCAGCCTCATAGTCATGCATTCCTGTGGCTGAGGAGTTTCTGTGCTAGAATGAATAATTTCTTGTTGGCAATCTGACTTAAGGGGGACAACTAATTGAAAATTTGATAGTGTACAAATTCAAAGAGCCGTAGATTAAAAATCTTTAAATACAGTGATATGCCTTTACCCAAAAAGCTGTCAAATGACTCAAGTTTATATGAAATGAATAGTAAGGATAGAAGCTACCTATATCCCCCACTTGGGAGAGACTGAATCTAGAAAGATTGTATAGAAACAAACATTTTCAACTGCAACATTCTTATTAGTTGTACATGAGTGGGACCCAGGCTGAGAGAGAATTGCACGTTCAGTCAATTTGAATATCACAGGGAAAATGAACTCATTTTTTAACATTATTCTGTAATAGATCCAGAGCCCTGGAGTTTGTGGTCGTGAGATCAGATCACTCTTCACACAGGAACATCTTTTTGTTTGCATGAAATTTCATGGACTTTGAGTGCAATGCTGCACCATGACTGAAAAGTTTTATGTAGCAGTGGTTCAAGCCCAGAGAGTTATGTACACTCTGAGGAATTTGTGGGGGCCTAGAAAGTGAGGCCCCTCTGAAGGCAGAGTTAGGTTTGGCCTTGGAAAGGGAATTGAACTCCTCCCTCCCATCCCTCAGTTAACAATGGCATCTTGTGTCTCACTCTGTCTTCCCTTACTCCTTCCCAACTAGGCCCTGACCCTCTGACCCTTCCCTGTTCCTCCCCTGTACCGTTATGAGATAAGTTGTAACCCTCAGAATAAAAGTCTGAAGTTTGGGCTCTCCGGGGTCCTTTCATCCCTGAACCCAAGCAGAGCAGACCCTGCTGTCTTGTGGCTGATTTTGGGCTCCGGGCAAGGGAACACTCTCTCTCTCAGCAGCTCTCCGGCTTTTAGGACAGTGGCCACCATCCCAGGGAAGCCCGGCTTGTGGCGAGGGGAAAAGAAGTCCTTAGCTGAAGTTGACTTAACAAAAAAGAATCTTTCAGAACAAGCCACCGAGCCGCCGGCCATCCCTGTGGTCAGCTGTCCGGCCCTCGCTACCGGCCACAGTTTTAAGCATATTATATTATTCTCCAGACTGTGGGCTAAATTATAACAATTTGTTTTTCCTGATAGCCGCTCATTCAGCAGATAAGTAGAGTACCTGTTAAACTAATAATGTGAAGCAGAAACTTGTTGCTTGTGAAACAGGATGATGGGTGTCAAACTGGTCACAAAAAGCCCTGTTAGTTGATGTCTGTTTGTCTTCATTGTTTGGAAGGAAAATCTGGAATGTTTCTTTACGTGGTTATGGCTAGAAGATTTAAAAAAATTCTTACCTTTCTATGGAAAACAAGGGATTATTACTTTAACATTCTAGAGAATCCTCAGTTTCACTGTGATTTTTTTATCACAATGTCCACAGGATTTAAGTTCTCGTTACTTCTTTCCGTCACTGACTGTTCTTTGCCAAAATATGGCCCAAGGTGGATGTGGGTGTGTTTGTGTTGCCATTATTATCTGCTTGCTTTTTGAGTGATCCAGTCTGATTTTCCTCAGAAATTCAAAAGAGGAGAATTACAATGCTTACCTTCTTCTTTCTCATTGAATTATTTCCCAGCAAAGATACTTAAGGAAATCTTGTTGCAGGTTAGTGGGGAGCAAGAATGTTTTCTAGAATCGTATCTGAAAATAAAAAATTTAAATGCAGAATGTAAGTAGAAGGTGAACAAAATGTATATTTGATGAAAATAAACAGGAACAGCTTGTATAACAAAGTCTAGGAAGTCATTCTCCATAGTAGGAGTGAAAGTAACAATATTTAAACTAGACAAAATTGTCATAGGAACAAGTGTGTATGAGAACATACATTTGACTAAATTTAGTCAAATGTTAAAGTTACAAGGTTATTTAAATCTATGAAAAGCATTTGTGTAATTCTTTCAATGAAGAAAGCAGCTGGAGGGAGAGGCTGTCTTTTAAATTGGAAGAAAAAAAAATCCTGTTTCAGAAGAATTAGTTACCTACACCTGAGAGAAAAAAACCCAGAGAAGTTCTATGAAGTGCTTAGGAGTTGGGAACATACAGGTGTTGGAGACCCAAATTCAGCCTCTAAGGCAGAAGTATTGCCGTTCATAGGAGGGAGGCCACCTGTCTTTACCATTTTTTACTCTTTAATCTTACCTGGAACCTGCTGGAAGCAGAAGAATAAAAGAATTTGTCAGAGAGAAAAATGAAGGGTTTTTTTTGTGCTGCAATAAATATATCTCCATACCAACATAAAACTCTGATAAATACCTTTGCTTAAAAAAAAATCATATTTGGCATAATATTAAACAACTTTGAAACATGCAAATTTTATTTTTATTTTATTTTTATATATTTATTATAGAATCCTAGAATCACTGAATGGTTTGGATTGGAAGCAGCCTTAAAGTTCATCTGGTATGCTGAGGTAAAAAAGGTGTTTAAAAATCTTTATAGATTTCTTTATAGAAAGCTCAAAGTGAGTAAAAGAATAGTCTACTTTAAAAAACCGGAAATAAATTCAATACTTATTAGTACAAAGCTAATAAATCTTTAAAAAGCTTAGCTGAGTGAGGATGTGGCCCTGCCCTGAACCTTTGATTGCAGAACTTATGAGATAAAATTTTCCAAATAGAAAAAAAAGGCACATGTATAATTACTTAAAGGTTGAAGCTATTTAGGTGGATTTGTATAATTTTTATTTGGAGACAGGCAAAGTCAAGCCAGAGCACACAAGGAAAAAATGAAGATGGCAAAGCTTGCTGTGACTACAAAAACACAAGCCTTGAGAGAATTTGTGGTAAAGTACTGCCTAAAAATGCCTTGTAGCTCTGAGACATCATTATTGCTTTATCCCTGAAAGGCTTAGTAAAAAACATGTTTGTTCCAAAGATCCCCAATTCTGTTATTTTTGTCAAAATCTGAGCTAGTATCTAAGCTACTTATCCAAGAAAAGGAAGATAACACTGAATTAAGTGATCTGAATTTTTTTTATTCATTCAAA
This sequence comes from Petroica traversi, assembly GCA_025920805.1. Classification (NCBI taxonomy): domain Eukaryota; kingdom Metazoa; phylum Chordata; class Aves; order Passeriformes; family Petroicidae; genus Petroica; species Petroica traversi. Next base: position 21,165,134 of record JAHLSL010000015.1, on the reverse strand, counting down.
TTTTTAAATTTATGCATATATCTCTCTATATCTTGAAAGCCAGTACATGTCCAGTTTGACTAAATTGTAGAAGAAGAATGGATGAATTATTTAGGGTGTTTTTCTTTTAAGAAATCATTCTGGAATCTGATACCACTAGAGTGCTGAGTATCCCTTTCTTCCCCCTGGCTTCCCCTCAGCTGCCTTTGAGAAAGGAGTAGCTTTCCCCTTTTTCCAGGTGTCCTTGACTCAGAGTGCACATGCTGGGCCAAACTTTTCTAGTTGCCCAGATATAACTTTGTAAAGGATCAAACCTTTGTAAACTTGTAGTAATTGTTGACAAAACAATTAAACAGTTTCACATTCTGAAACCGAAAGAGTATGAGGTTGGAAAACCTCCTGTCCTCCTGAGCCTTATAGCTGGGTAAATGAAAACTTTAAATAGTTCGGTGATTTTATTCAAGGTCTAGTCTGGGAGTGTGAAGTATCAATGCTTTGGGAGAAGTCACTTATGCAGGGACATCTGTGTAATACTTAAAAGCAATAATTGTTTTTAAAAATTATGATGAACTCTACAACGAGCATGTTTTGTCCTTTGCTTCCCTTTGAAACTTCTTATTAATTCTTTTTCTCTCCTTTTGATGTCAAATCAGAATTTAAGCTGGCATTATAATCCTGAAACATCTGGAAATTGTAAATCCAGAAGGAAAACCCTTGATCTGAGTAATTAGGAGATCATGAAGTTCTTAAATGTTGTTTTTTCTCTTTGGCTTTCATATCTGAGAAAGAATAGTACTTTTATGCTTCTTACACCCTAGTGACACAATGTTCTCATGAGGACATTCCTTCCTATTATCATGTCTTTGCAGAAAAAATACCTTATAGTAGTGGAAGCTGATTCCAATTTTTCAGAAACTCTATTTGCTCCTTAATCACTGACTTTAGTGATAGAAGACTGGGTTCTTAGTGTGCACGTCTGACTCCACCTGTGCAGGACTCTTTGATCTTGCTGCCTCATTTTCAGTGATATTTTCAAAAGTTGATGCACTGGACTTGTAGAAACGCAGATTTAACTGTAAACTTATTATTATTTCCAAAGAAATATTGTGTTGGTATTGGCTATTTTCTATTTAAAAACCTATCTTAAGAAAACTGACAGTTGACAGTGCTTTCATGTGCTAAAAACCAGACTGGCAAAAAGCTTAAAGCTTAAATAATTTCCATTAGAGAGCAGGTGTTAGTGGAAAACAAACAGTGACAGAGTAAACAGCTATTAAAAACACTGGAAATACCAGTTTTAATGATGGATAAAAATAAACTAGTCTGGATCCAGGTGTAGGTATAGGCTAGACCTACATTACAGGGATAAGGGGATCAGCCAAAAGTCAGGTTATCATATGGCATTTGATATTGATTTTTTTTGGGGCAGAGATTTAGCTCTCTACCTGAAAAATCCATGCCTCAAATTCATGGCTGGGAACCATTTCAAAGTCCTGAAGGGTTTGTATGTAACACACTAACTAGTAACCTCTCCTAAAATGCCTTAAAAAGTCTGTCAGGAAGGAATTTTTCCAAGAATACCCTGACAGTTTTTTGGCTAAGGTCTGTAGCAATCCAGTGATCAATACATGTTTGGCCACGTAGTTCCTACATTATCCTATTCTATTAATGCTTGATATGAGAGTGGTTTGTATTTGAATTTAATTATAAAGTAATGCAAGCTCATTTTCAAAACAAAATTATAGACCTTCTTCAAATAAGTGACAGCATGTTCCCAACACAGCTTGTGGCAAAACTGACAAATGGCTAAGTAGGAAAAATATTTGGTAAGGTCTGAGTATCAATACTAGACCTGAATTTACGTCAATCTATTTGTCAAGGCAATCAGAGTAGGGAGGTGAGGGACAAAGGAACTCTTCTTCCTACATGCAGTGTATTTGTGGGGAGGTCTCTGAAATTATGGGCTTGTCTGAACTAATAAAACATACATAACTGTTCTTACAGTTTGGTAAAGATAAAGCAATGTACCCTGGAATTATATTGTAAATATTTGATTATATTATAGTAATATAGATGTTCTATATGTACATTACCACTGTTTTAAAATGTCTAAAGGAAATTTTAATTTTTTTTTTCTATTGCGATAGGACAAACTGGAAAATCGAAAGCTACATTTTCATAAGAAAAACTTGAACTAAAATATCTGAGACTATCACATGAACAGTCCAGTTCTAAGGGCAGCTTTCTGTGAAGCAAAGGTCAATAAAATGCTTGAGCTCTGCCACTTGATATCTTTGATACTCTGGGTTTAGTTGCTATCTAGCATCTCTAAATCTCTCATTTCATACTCTTCTCCATTACTCACCCTGTTGCATTGCTGATATGTTATGAAGCTACAAATAATTGTAACATGACATTCATTATTTACAAAGAGGGGCCTCACTTATTTGCAGTGCTCTGCACTAGTTAATGCGTACAATAAGTTTCTGGGACAGCTACGTGGACAGATCATCGGAGAGCATATCATAACTTTAAGAAATGTATATTAAATTCTTCCTATTTTTAATTTCATGCTGAATTTAATTATTAGTAGGATTTCATTGTGTCAAGTCATTCTTCAGAAAGAGTATCTGAGATTCAGCTATTCATGCAGGATTAGTGCAATTTGTATTTATTCATAGATTTCAAAACAGTCAGGATGGATGGCTATTTCTTCAGGGAGAAAATAATAGCATTTGCAACTCCTCTGGAAACTAATTAAAACTTCTTATAGACAAATTCATGGAAGAAAGTAATGGACTGTGAAGACCCATGTTTTCAATGCATGTCCAGAGCATGGTATTGCTGGATATTTGGATGTCGTCCCAGATGACAAATCATTTGTTCATTCATATTTTCTATTTTTAAAATATTTAAAATTGCCTTTTAACCTTGCAGGAGCACTGTACTCTTCATTGCCACAAGTAGGGGATTTGAGCATTGAAAGGCTTAGTTCTGAGTCAATTGCTATTGCAGACCCATCAGAATGGAACTACCTTCTTGATTGAATCACCATAAGCTCATTGGTTTGTGTTTGTCTCTGCAGTATATCAAAAGGAAAGCCAGACTATTGATTTGATCTAATTTAATCCATTTCTAGGATCACAAAGCTGAGTTAATACAGCAATGGGAGCCATGCAGAATTTTCAGACTTATTTATATAATTATGAAAGCACAGGTGCATCTAAATTTCATATGATTTACTTCTATGTTATAATAGGTTTTCTTTAGGTTTATATGCAAGAAGGGAATGGGAAATGTAAATAAAAATACATCCTTTTTAATCTCAAAGGGAAATAGATGCCATTTGGAATAGGCTTTTGCTGGCATCAAATAATTATTGAACTTTTTAGGTCCAAATTTTCTGTGTTGATAGCTCTGCAAAACTCTGGAAAGTTTAAAAAAGTGACAAAAATGTCATGTACTACAAAGCAAATTGATTCTAATTAGTGGTAATGGAAATCTGTGAAATTTGTGCCAATTATTGACAAGCAGGATGGAAGGAACGGTTAAACCTCTTCTAATCTGAAGTCAGGATTAAACAATTATGCATTCACTAGGTTATGTAGTTATCATTGCCAAGTTTCCGTTGTGAAAAATACTTTCACTTTTAGGAGCTATCCATAAAAGAATTAGCATTATAGAATTAACCTCTTTCTTCTGTTGGGAAGTTACCAAACTGAAAGCTGAAGCCAGGTACTGCACAGAAATTATAAAACTGTAATTCAGTAGAGCAATGTATGCAGATCAGAGTGTTAAGGCCTTTTCAGCCCTAAAATCCATTATAAGGGAGGCAGGCTTTCTACAGTTTAAGCAAAATCATAGTAGAGACAGAAATAAGATATTTTTTCGTCTGTAGCACTCTTTAAGCAGAGTGAAAATTATCACTGCCTTGACAAACCTTGTCGATTTCCCCCCCAGTGAAATTGGAGTTAAGATTGCTGATTTTGTTGCAGAATCACAATATGAGCTGAAATGTTGCTTTATCTTGCCAAAGTGTATTTGCTCATGTAGTGCACCTGCTTCATCACTGATGTCAGCTGAGCCCTGGATAGGGTGATTTCTAGATAAACACTACTGCAGAACCAGCCATAATCATATAAAACTTATGAGAATTGCTCTCTTTCTATGAGAAAGAAAAAAAAGGAAAAGAAACCAGAGGGCTTGAGATAGTGAGGCTGTCAGTGCAGCACTTGCAAAAATTATTGGGGAGATGTTAACCACCCAAACCACCAGTATTGACATATTTTAACTGCAAAGTGGCCCACAGGAAGTCAGAAACCTTCCCTGTCCTCATTCACCTCACATATGTGTCTGTGCCTGGGTGGGGTCTTACCTGCTTTGTAGGGCTCAGTTAGAACAATTAAGTGTGATGTGAAAGGCCTTGCAGCTTTCTGCACACAAGCTGGTTAACTCCCCAAAGCTAGGAGCTGCCTAGTGGGAACATGTTGGCCCTTCTGAGAGGTTCTGGCAGATCCCTGCCCACAGTAAGCGACAGGAGTCTTGCTCCAATACCACTTATTTCTAATGTCTTGAACAAATTCTCAACAGTAGAAAAAAATCCCAAAAATTTCAATTCAATGAAATGTCTTTCAAATATTAACTTGTGAATTAATGATTCATATTCACAGAAGTTCTAATGATAATCAAATAATTAATAGATTTATACTTAAATAAAACAAACTATGAAGCACTGAATTTTGCTTTCAAGTATCAAAGACTTCTCCTTTTCCTTTCCTATTCACACTGCCTCTCGTGTGCCTTTTCTTGCCCAATTCCCTGCCCAAGCAGAGGTGTCCCTGAGCGCTGACAAGCACAGTGAGCAGCAAGCCAAGGCAGCAATTCCAGCCTGCTCAGCTCTCTGTTTTGGTCTGCATTCAGGTATAAGCTTGAGGAGACTTTTCCTTAACCAGCTTAACATGTTAATTAAGCTCCCTTAGTCTTGCATCTAATTACTCACTCATGTCAAGTATGTGCTGTTACACACTGTCCCACTACATCACCTCAAGCCACAAGTCTTGCCTGAACTGGTGTCTGAGAATCACACTAAGACTGTAGCTCCACCATTTTTGCTTTGCTGTTGAGCAGTGTCCCAGCATGTTACTGAATCATAGTGAGGGTGAAAAGAGACCCTCAGAGCCCATCCTAACCCACCCCCTGCTCAGCTGGAGCAGGAGTGACTTGGTTGCTCCCAGCCATGTCCAGTCCATTCCTGCACTCTGAGTGTGGTGATTACAAACAGCAGCTGGACATCCTGCCCTGCCAGTGGCCACTCCATGTGCAGGACCCTCAGGAGCAGCCCCCAAATGTCCCCCACCTCAGGCTACCCTGCCGTGAGAGGATTTCACCTCAGCCCCAGGGTGCAGGTCAGTCAGTGTCTATGTGGTACAGCAGGCATGAAAGTAGCCCTGACTATAATAGCATGAAGTGGGAAGATAGTGGAGCATCATAAGGCAAACCAGTTTATGCCCAGCTACCTCTGGGCCCTGCAGTTGCCACTTATTGTGCTCGGGAGAAGCACAATAAACCACAGATGTGGTTTGTTGACTGAGGAAAAAAAAAAGCAAACTTTCTTTTGTGCTCACAGAGGAGTTTAAACAGGTTATTTTCAAGATACGTGGCAAACTGTTCATAGAATCATAGAATTTTTAATGCTAGGAAAGATCTCTAGTCTTATAGTGAACCCAAAGCTGCAGGGTTCACCACAAAACTGTGTCATCAAGTGGCCTAAGTACAGATTTTTCAAACCCTTCCAGGAATGGTGACTCCACCTCTTCCATGAACAGCCTGTTGTGGTGCTTGAACACCCTTTTGGTGTAGAAATTTTTCCTAATTTCCACTCTAAACCTCCCCTGGTGCAACAAGGCCATTTTGTCTTGTTTTGTCTCAAGTTACCTGAGAGGAGAGACTGACCTTCACATGGCTACAGCCTCCTGTCAGGGAATTACAGAGCATGATAAGGTCCCCCTGAGAATCCTTTTCTCCAGATGAAACACCCCCAGGTCCCTCAGCTGCTTCTTCTAAGAGGAGATTCAGTCCCTTCTCCAGCTCTGTTGTCCTGTGGACAAGAAGTTCTTTCCATTTTCCTGGTTTTATGCTATTTATTATCACTGTGTTATCTCCTAGGTAGCAATACGTCTGCCTAAAGTAGAAAGGTGCTGCTGATAGTTCTGGATTTGATGAATAAAACTTTATCACTTGTTTATTATTACTTGTTCTGTGTTGCCTTCTAAAAAAGGGTTCTCCAGAAATACTGTTGATCTGAATTCTGTCCAGCTTCAGGGTCTGCTAGATTCTAACTGGCATCAGATCAGTGTGGTCTTTAAAATGCACAACTAAAATCCAACTAATTCTTCTCCTCTCCTTTGCATTTGCTCTGGAGGGGGAAAGAGATAATTAAGCAGAAAGTATGTGGAATGATTCCTATCCATGTGTCTTTGAATACAAATTATCTTCTGCAAGCTGGACAAGAGATCTTTGCAGCATTTTATGTCAAAGAAAGAAGCACTTGCCCAGATAGGATATATACTAAACTAAACCTAAAAGTTATTCCAGCACAAAAAAGCAAATCTAAATCTGCTAAAATCTTTCTGTTGGATTAAAATAATATTCTTTTACTAATTAATTATTGCTAGCTCTAAAATATGATAGTTCCTATAGATTTGTCTTTTAAATAGCCATTAAGAGTAAAAAGATAAAATGGAAAAGTGACAGGAGAATTTACGAACAGAGATTTTAGATCCCATGGGCCACTATTCAGACTATTAAAATAAACTGAAATACTGCATAATTTATGATGTAGGGTTAAAATAACCGATTTAAAAAATTTGACTGAGTTTAAGGGTTAGTAGGAATTTATTACAGTTGAACAGCATATGGCATTTTGGAAGAAATTTATATTATGCTATATAAGGAATGTTACTGAATTAAATTTAATAAGCTGAGAAAATATACTCATCTGTATGGTGCCCAGTGATTGCAGGTAACTTGAGACGAAAGAAAAATAAATGGGCTTCTAGAAGTTCTAGTAATTTTTGTCTAGATTAATCTTACTTTATTTCAGCCATCAAAAAGACACAGCTCTAATCGAAAGTAGTCACCCAGGCTCATTCTGCAGTCAGTGGAGAGAAAGATCTATCTCCAGAGAGATATTCATTCCATCTTAACGTGGGTGAGATGAATTACCTTTTTTTCAGTGTCCATCTCTCTTCATTGAATACAGAGAAGTGTAGATGGTTAATTTAGACTAAGAATGCAATTTATTTCTCTAGTCCTTTGTTCTCTAAAATATAGATGTTTGGCATAAGGACTGGCCTACACCAATTCAAGGCTTTTAAAATTTTTTTACTCAAGGAGGCAACCCAGTGAGGATTTCATGGTTAGCATCTCTGGAGGCATCAGTACAGCATCTGTGTAGGGCTTACCTGGTAATTGTGTAACTTCCTTTGTGGCTGCTATTCCAGCCACTGAAAACACAGTGAAATCTCTCCCATTACAGAGATTGACAGAGTTCTTGTTATTAGAAATCCATATGTTCATCTGGAGTATCATATATCGTACCTGCTGTGCCTTCTCATGTGGGCTATGGAACTGATGACAGAAAGCTCTTAGTTGAAAGCAAAGAAAGTGAAAAGTCCATGTGGCTCCTCCATCTGCTACCCCATGTTTCCTCCCTCCCCCACAGTACAGGTGCAAATATTTTCATACAGGCTGTCTGTGCAAACCTCCTTCCATATTTTTTGTGGGTACCATGAAAACAAAGATTAAAAATGCTAATCACCAACATTTATCAGTTATCGTATTTTTCTTCTTATATCAAGTTTCACTTGTGGTGAGAAATCATCACTTCGTCTGTTGGTGTTAATTAGCTTGTGTCATGATCTCCACAGCAATTCACTTCTGAAGCAAGTTTTTTAGGGAGTTGAGTGAAATGCCAGATGTCAAAAGTTCAGATTAAGACCAATAATCCAAAACCTGAGATTTAGCCACCCTTGATACCTTAACATTTCTGCTTAAGCATCTGAGAATACTTATGAAACCCAAGCCTTCACCTTTAACTAAACTGAAAATTCTAAATATCAGTGCTTTAATAGTTTTAAATAAAAATGACAGTGAAGCACGAATGGACTTAATTAAATCTGGCATATTGTGTTTATAGGGCAAACAGAGTAACACAAGAGCCAACTGAGATGGAAATAAATCAAAAGATTTTCTGAGTAAAATGATTAAATTCTTCCCCTTCCCATCCTTTTCCTTCACGTACATGAGACTCAAATTCAGTATCACACATCAATATACCAGCATTCTTTTTAAAGGAAGGGACATATTGGTAGGCAGAAGGAATACTAATCTCTGTGAAAGAGTATTACAAACGTTATTTTGAAAAGATGTCCAACATTATGCTTCAGGGCTTAAGTTTTTCTGTTAGTATTAGCAACTGGTGGTGGTCTGGCAGAGACAACACATTTTTTTCTTTTTGATCCAGCATGGAACTTCTTATTTTGACTACTGGGATTGCTGATTTTGCAAGTTGAAAATTGAAGAGAGAATTGAGGTAGTGGGGAGGAAAAGGGGAGAGAAGGAAAAGAAATAACATACAAATTGATTATAGAGAATAACAGTTGTGTAACAAATAAAAAAGGAATTATAGCAGGGTTGTCAGGAAGACGCTAGATGATTCTTCACAGAGACACATGCATCTATGAGAGACAAATTGTCCTTTCCTGTGGCCGGTGGCATGGGCCGGACAGCTGACCACAGGGACGGCAGGCAGCTAGGCGACTTGTTCTGAAAGTTTCCTTTTCGTGAAGTCAGCTTCAGCTAGGGACTTCTTTTCCCCTCGCCGCGAGCCGGGTTTCCCTGGGATGGTGGCCGCTGTCCTAACAACCGGAGAGCTGCTGAGAGAGAGAGTGTTCCTTTGCCCGGAGCCCCAAATCAGACACAAGACACGAGGGTCCGCTCTGCTTGGGCTCAGGGGCAAAAGACTCGGAATAGCCCAACATTCAGACTTTTATTCTGAGGGTTACAACTTATCTCATAACGGTACAGGGGAGGACATGGAGAAGGGTCGAAGGTCAGGATGCAGTCAGGAAGGAGGAAGGGAGGAAAGAGTGAGACACAAGATATTTTTGTTAACTGGGAGGCAGGCGGGAGGGCGTTCGACTCCCTTTCCAAGGCCAAACTTAACTCTACCTTCCGAGGGGCCTCACTTTCTAGGCCCCCAGAAATTCTTCAGGGGATATGTCATTCTCTGAGCTTGAACCACCGCTACACTTTCCATTATCCCTTCCCTTCTCTTGTCCCATGAAACCCACTTATAGTGGGTTCAGCACCAGAGAGTTTCAAGAGCTGGTTTAAAAGCTGTTTTTATCCTTCTAGTTTTTTACATTCTATAAATATGTTTTATTTTATGTTCACTTATGTGATTTTTAAAATTCCATTTACCCATTTTATTTGTTGTTTATTTTTCCTCTCCTTTCAAAGTGCTTGATGTGCATTATACCTGTTAAAATAATTTAAAAATATTATTTTAGGGAGTACTGTGAAAACAAATCTGATTTATGCAGTTTTCAGCATAAAATTCTGCCTTTAATTTGGAGATAATATTTGTCAAAGGGCTTACTTTCTTCAGATATCCTTGGAGGGGACAATGCATCATTATCATAAAATGCTGAAACAGAACCAGAAAGATCTTCAATGTTTGCAATACCTATTTGCTAGCATTTATGTTTCATGGCTTCTAATAAAATGAAGATGGAGAATGCATCCAGTAATCACAGATATGTTGCAGTACTTGATTATGGTGTTCCTTTCTTGGTTTATATGTCCCTTTCTTGGTTTGCCTGTATATTGTCTAATCTATCCATCCAATCCACACTTTAAATGTAAAATACATGTAAGTATTTAAATTAAAAATTCAGAACTGTGTCAGGAAAACTACTTTTGAGAAAAACCCTCCCACTTAAGCAAAATCTGTATTTAAAATATTGTCTTCTCTTGCACAGAGGGGAAAAAGTCATAATAGTGACATTTTGTGTTGTGCAATAGGAAGAGTGGAAATAGCAGGAATGTACATAATCAGTCCCTTCACGGACTTAAGAAGAAACAGTGAATGCCAGTGACTATTTCAAAATGAGGAAAGGAGGGCAATGATTGTCAATATGTGTAAGACTTTTATGTGGAATAGGAGCTGAACTATTCAGTCTTGTCTGGACTAAGTATGAAACAAAATTTTGGGATACTCTGACTTAAAAAGATGGAATGAAGGGTTGGAACTCATGATTTTTGAAGTCCTCCTGTATCTCTCAGGGACACTCATAAGGTAAAATAACAGTGTATAGCCCCGTTAATTTTCAGAACTTTTATGTACTGACATACATCTGGTATAGCTGTACTGAGCGTGTTACAGCTCACATTAGTAACTAATACAGTCAGTGCAACTACTATGCCAGTAAATTTGTAGGATTTGTCTCATATTCCCATACCTGATGTAGCTATTGAGTCACTGGAAATGGTGTGATTCCATCTGTACTGAAACATAACTGGTATAGCTCACTCATTAGAATAAATGATGTCATTAAAGGCATCCATAAGAGAGAGAGAGAAATGGATGTAAAAGCAAAAGGAGTAACAATGTAAATTTCAAGGAGAATCTTATTTTTTAAGCTGTGATGAATCTAGCAGTGACTTTAGTCAAGTGCTGCTCAAAAATCTCAGGGTAGTAGGAGTTGAATGGCTTTTCAGTTCTAGTATTGGACATCACTATTTGGATTACCGGAATCTGATTCCTATCACTAATGGTATCTGTTCTTGACAGCCTTGGATCTCTGAAAAAGTTTTCATTGTAGCACAAGAAAGGTAAAATCCAGGATGAGACCTGATGTTTACTGAACTGAGAATCCTGTTGGTTAAGAATGCTGTTAGGTTGAGTTGATGGTGAATTCTGTTACATTCATGTAAAATTTAGAGTTCCAGGGTAGTAGGAGTGCCATGAATTCTCAGATTCTCTCTGTCAGTTTTAAAAGGTCACTATTTATATTACTGTGCACTGTCCATTCCATACAATTTACATCAAGACTCTTCATAACTTCAGTTGTCACTTTAAATGAAAGTATCTCAGATCTAACTGGCCTTTGATAACTGTTAAATATCACAGGTTGCAGGACTGCACTCAGTCCATGTTCTTCTCAAAAAGATTCAGAAGTCTGTTTAAAAAAACTTATTAAAATGTTGAGCTGAATATATTTGTAGCTTTTTAATTGTGATATTAGTCTGCAGGAATTTTATATAGTCCTCTACAGTTACATGAATGGGCTGGTTTTCATTTGGAAGTAGAGTTTTGTGGTGTGTAGGCTGCTTTCTCCCAGCTCTGGAGCTGTCAAGTTTTGTGCATCCTGTTTCCATGCTGCTAAGCAAAGGAGGGCCAAGAAGGGCCCATTAGTACTCAGTATAAATACAAGTGACTGGATCATGTCTGAATATCTTAGAACTTGTCTCCCCTATAGAAAAGCTGCCTGGAAAAGAGCTAGCTGGAGTGAACTGAAGTAAAGGCAATGCTGCCTAACTATGACATGATGTAGCTCCACTCCCTCTTCCATTTGTGTATTTTTTTCTTATATCGCTAGCTCAACTTTCTAATGAAATCAAAGTTATTTATATGTATAATTTATTATTGAGTTTTTACTATTACATCTATTACAAAAAGAACAAAAAATATGGTTAAATCAAAGTTGTAATTAACTTACTAGATCAATGATTCCCATTAGTCACATCAGCAAATAGATTTAGTGGATAACCATTTTTGTTTTGATTGTATGGCTGTAGCTGAAAGATACTCCATCATTTTCATTCCCGCTTGATGAAATTTAAGGAAGGACTCCCAGACACAGTGTTTTAAATCAAGAGGGTGCTGATCTGGTGAAAATATCTGTAGATAATAAATTTACACTAGATTTTTTTCTTAAAACATGAACTAAGGGATTAAAACTTGCTGAAGCCTCCAGAAGAGAAAGGTTGAAAAGGAACTGTGAATCCTCCTTGGATTGCAAGGAGGTTGCCTTGTAGAGGGGGGCCAGTTTTTAAAAGGCATATGTCTGAACACTTAGTATTCTTAGAGGATAAAGCTTTGTAAAAGTGGACACATTTGAAGCAAAAACTGTGAGGATTTGAGGAGACAGGATTGTAGAAGGAAAATGAGAATTTTTAGAGTAAAATCCTTGAGGGTCCAAGAACCATTTAAAAAGTTGGCTTTATTTCTTTTTATGATAAAAATTGGTGGTCATAGAGAGCTATGAAAATGGCATTATTTTAGTTCTATCACTGGTGTTCCTTTATTTCTGGTAAAAATCCAATAGCCTCAGGAGATCTGTCTGCAGTAGAGATGCATTATTTTATCCACTGATTTTCTGAACTATGTAATCAACTCTTCCTCAGGAAAAATCAGATGAGAAAGCAGGCTATAGGACTTGGACAGGTGTCATTGTTGCATTTTTGGAAGTTGGCTTTTAACATCCAAGTTGGTGCAAAAATAATCTGTATCCTTCCACTGCACAGTCTGAGTGTGTTTTGCTGAAGGCAGAATCTCTTTGCATTGAAAAACCACAGATTGAAAGTGAAGGGGTAATACATTGAGAGAGTGTAGAGTAGTTATCATTTGTGACAAATGATAAGAAGCCAATGAGATAAAATAACTGAGCCTTTTCTTTCTTTGATAAATTCATACATATTTATGGAAAAAGGATGATCTTAAAGCTATTTTCAGTTTCATGGATTGTTTTGTTTATATTCATCTATAATCTTTGCAGTTTTATGAAAGTACCTGATGCTGTGTCCGTTATCAATGCCATGATTGCTATGAGATAAGTAAGATTAAAATTATGTTATCCAATTGGTATCACATGCCTTTGCTTTGCAACTACAGTTAATTCATTTTAATTTCAGGCAGAATTTTTAGAAAGCTATTTCTTTAGTTATAGTAAGTGTGGATATGAGATATGTTGATTTGTGCTTTTACAGGTATTGGTGGATAAAATGACTATATGGGAAAGAACAGTAGCACAAAATGCACCAGTTTTAATATAAAAATTAGAAGTAGGTCAAATAATTGCAGCAACTATTCTGGCTAGTTAAAAGTAGGGAACTGAAAATTGCCTAGAAATATTTATCAATTTACAATGGGATGTGAGAGAGAATATCCAATCCATTGTAAGGATAATAAAGAGTATGAGAAGGTAGAATAAAGGAATAACCTGCCTAGAATGAGGCTTGGATATCAGTGATAAAATAATGAAGAAAAATATCATGGTATTGTCAGGGGCTGTTAATGATCAGCAGCTCAGCTCTATTTCTAAACTAAAGGTGAAATGGTGGAAGGTGACTGTGACACATGGGGTGCACTTCATTTTTTTTGTGGTAAGTGCTCGGTGTGTGCCTAAGCTTTCCCAGGAAGCTGTTATGATGTATTCTACAGAATGTTTGTGACAAACTCTGGAAGGCTTGTGACTGACAAAGATGATACAGCACTGAGGACCATCCTGTTTTACTGCCTCAGAACTGCTGGTCCAGTGCCTCATGGATTGTCTCCTCAGGAGCAGTTTGAGCTGCTGTAAATATTTAGTTTGCCAGCATAGAAGGAAGAAAGGACTGCTTTTCTCAACAGGAGAACAGATTATCACACCAATCCTGCAATGCTTTTAAAAGACAATGATGCAGCATATTCCTTGGTTAAGCTGGGCTAATTCTGTGCTCCCTTGTTTTCTAGTCTATTTGTCTTAAAGAAGCCTTAATGAGGAATCCAGAAAGCCAAAGAGTAACTGCTAAAAGACATCTTGATATTTTGATGACGAGTATGAAAATGTGAGTGTGGGCTCAGGCTGTGTAAGCATTGATTGCAGGATCTAAAGCAAGTGCACTGCAGAGTTTTAGGAGCTGAACAAGGACCCTGGTCCATGGCCAGATTTTGAGATCTGGCTCTGGACAATCAGACTGGAAATTCTGACTGAGTTGTGCTTATCCTCATTTGACTGGGAAGCACCTGGTATTTTGACTGTAGATTTTTCCATGTCTGATACTATAAAGATAAGGGATTCATCATAACATCCTACATGGAATATGGGGATTTTGTTTATTTCTTTTCTTCTGTCAAAGGCAGTCTTTGGGTTTAATAACATAATATGCAGAACCTTTTTGATCTTGAGACAAAAATTTCTAATGTGCTTTTCTTTCATTTACCAGACTTGTATCTGAAATGAGAAGGGATGTGTAGCCTTGTTTGGATCTTTAATCTACAGAAGTTAAAACAAGAAGGTTAGCATGTTGACAAGATTCACCCATCTTTTTAATTTACACACACACCAGAGACAAAAGTGAAATCTACTTTCATATCTAAGTTACACCTCTTGCTCCACAGTAAGTGCAGCAATTGGCATCCCACCCACAAAAATCCATTAAACTGGATGTAACAGAAGTTTCCAGACACAGACAAACAGTTGTTCTGTGGGCCTTGGTGCATTAATGCATTTGATTCAAACACAGTAGGAGAAGATTCCAACTTGGAGAGGAAAAGAATTTGCTTAAACTCATTTAGCATTTTAGACCCCTGAATGTGTTGTCTCGGCACAAAACATTTGCCTTATTTTTTTTTTCTCACTGTAATTTATATATTTGTGGTAGAAATGCAAAAATGCATTAACATTTTACAGAAGACATGTCAAGAAAGAAAATACTACACAGGTAATTATTTTACTTGAAAATTTTAAACATGATATTGGAGACTTTATTTTCTCAAAGTTAATCTGGACTTGAAGAAAAAGGAAAAATTATGTTAAAGCACTGATCATTCCAACAATAATTGCTCTTAATTGTTGTGAATGAGTGGTTTAGGTCACTTAGGGGTGTGTGTCCTTCCTAAAGAAACAAATATTAAGTGTGAAAGTGATTTTCAGCATAATCTTAAGAATCATGATAAAAGTAGTTTAGTGTTCTAGAAATTCCTCTCTGCAGAGATTACACGACCTGCCCATCAGAACCCACTGATGAATCCATCTATCACTTTGAGTTTGCAATCACCAGTAATGAGCACTGCCATTCTCCTTGAAATCTAAAGGCCATTGCACTCTCTGTGCCCTGTGCATGCCAAACTTCCAAATAGCTAAAATGTTTTTACGGGCCAGTGAATTGTGTAAAGCTTTCCTGCAACTATTCCCTAATTTTATAAGTTGTGATATTGGTAATGATATGTATATTTGGCATGGAAATTTATAAGTAGGGATATATTTATTTATGTTACTATGTTTGATAACAGTAGTGCTGCTTGAGAATGTAAAGAAACGCAAGTTTACAGTCCTTAACTAATTTAGGAGTTGAATTTGTGTGCACAATGGGTAATTGGATTGGCTAATGCAGAGTATTTCTGCAAGAATTTATGCTTAGCTGTCCTAAAGAAATGATGAACCATTGGAAAAAGGATTTCTATTCTTACTGTATAGAGCTACATGTCAGAGTCAGGGATGTTAAAATTCCATCAAACAAAATAAATGTTCTAAACAAATTCTTAAAATATGCTCAATTAAAAATTTATGATTTCTGAATTGTATAACTGTATCTCTACATTGGATTATAATGTGCTCTCAAATGTATTTCTATTTTCCTTATGAAATAAAAGTTCCCTAAAAGAAAACATTTGAATATCTCCCATACGGCCCAACCTATGAGGCTATGGAAAAATTAGTAATTTTCATTATTAAATGAGTTTATCTGCATTCTGTATAAGAATAGTATTTCATGTGATTTGTATGTATCACAACAAAACATATTGAGATATAGCAATATTACACGTGAGATATGGTTTAACATTGACAATTTTATTTATTTATTCTTATTTCATTAGGCTGTTAAATCTTAACAACCATATATTCAGATCAAACCAAAGTACGTATCTTTCTACTAATACTATCCAATGATAGGAATAATAATTTTAAAAGCCAGTGAATATGTCAAATAGAAAAGAACATCAATATTTAAAAAAAATAATTAATGAATATTTATTGCCTCATTTTATCTTTGTTCTATTATAGATGCTTGTTTTACTTTGCCTATTTCCTTGAATTCTTAGATATTCAATCTGCAGAAGACAACTTTCCCCATTTCTGATCTAATGACTGCATCTATCACTTCTGCTGTAGCTTCCCACATTACGCTGTTCATTTTAATACTTGAGTTGTATGTTATGTAAAGATGAAAAAGCAATCACCATTGAATATTAGAAAGTTTTTTCAACCCTTATTTAACAATTTGTTTCATCTAGTGAGTCTATAACATATGACAGAGGAAATCTGACAGTCAACACAGCAAGATACCTCAAATTTGGCCTAGTACTCGAGGCATAATTCCTTTTATCCTTCTTGAAGCTGGTGCATGTATTGTATCTTTCATGTCAAATTCTGGCTGACTGCTTACCCCTGGTATTCCTGCCTTTGTTATTGTGGGGGCTTCAGGAGAGGCCCCTAGGAAAAAAGGAGTCACATAATTTCTCTTGGTAAATATATTTTTTAAATTTTTCCAGACTCTTGCTACTATGGAAGATATTGGTTAAATATAAGAAAAAAACTTCTATTTTATTCCCCAGAAAAACAAAAACAAGCCACACTAGCAATTTGTTCTGTGTTGTAACACTACCAAGACATACAGATGTATGTCACATGGTTTTTACAACAATGACCACTTTTTATATTTCAGCATTGGACTAGTAAGGCAATTAACGACATGCAAAATTGCAGAGAAAATGTTTCTCTTAATCAGAAAATGCATACATTTCAACCAAATACCTAATCTACACTTTGTTCCTGAAACTGTACTCACCCAAGGAACTAGACTGAATGGGGGAATATAAATGAGGGGCCTGTTTATTTTTTTTTGGGGGGGGGGGGGTTGAGCAGAAAGAGATCCTTATATCTGGTATGAGTGTCCTATTGCAACTGCTCTGACATTAGGGAGAACTGCAGAATCTGATGCTGACTCCTCTTATTTAGCACACATAATTTTTAACCTTTCTATCTCAATTAATGCAAGCTGTTGAAGGGATGATGGCAATTTTCTAATGATTATGTTCAGTAAGATTTTCATAGCAAGACTAGAAAAATCTTGTGACACCAGGAACTTTGAAATGATAAATCTGAAATGGGTTATTCCTCCATTTGCCCCCACGAGGCAATGCAGCTCAGAGGAATGCTGTTAGAGCTCTACCTTTCACTGAAATTTGGTTGTGTTAAATGTTCCATGGAGCTTATCCAGTCCCTCGATAGTTTAACAGAAGTAGTTAATAGCTATTCCACTTGTCAGAAAAGGAAAATCTGAGCATGCTGAAAATAATCAAATATATTAAAACAAATGCTCAATTTTCGCAGAAGAAGGACTTCTATTATCTATTTTAAGTTATTGCTTATCAATGACATTGCTGATAATTGCTATACCTCCAGGTGACAAGTAATAATTTCTTCCTGAAAAATGAATGTTGGGAACCACTGTGTATTGTTTAGCAAATGCACAGCAGAGCAGTCTTCAAAAGCTGAATTTTCATACAGTTCTAAGGTTATTGCATTACCTTTTGATTTAAGTCTTATTGATGGGTGAACAACTGAATGATTATCATCTTACTGTGATAATTCCTGTCTTCTCTATTTTGTTTCTATCATTAAATCTCAAAGCAATTTGGAGTGGAAGTCACTATTATTATTACTGCTTCCCAGTAATAATAATAGTGAAGCACAAGTAAAGTGGCTTGTCTGGCACACAGGGGCTGAATCAGAAATGGACAGGTTAAGTGCATCAAATAAAATTAGGTTTGGTTGTCTGGTGGGACAAGATGTCTCTTATGCACAAGAGAGCACAGAGGTGAAAATCCTATTTATTTCGTCTTAATTATGCCATAGGGTATATCATTGCTTAAGAAAAAAAACCCAAACAAAACAACCATGATCTGATTCAACAGAAAATATATAGATATGGAGTTTTGTTTTAAATACATAGAGTGACTATAAGCTTGGCATAATTAAGCACTTACTTAGACTATATAGTGGTTTTATGCACCTCTTCTGTGCATCTGCCACAATCTGTCAGTGTTTTAAGTTGGATATCCTTTTAATTTTCCTAGGTTATGATTGGATGTTTATGTTTTAATTTAAAAAATATCCCAAATAATGATGAAGTTTCTGTCCTTACTATAGCAGACTCAAGTAAATGAGACACTGTTCTGAAAATGCAGTTTTCTGAGTTAATTAAGTGAAAGAAAATTCATTCTTGCTTCTGCTCATTGCTGATTTTCCTCTTGGTAAAAAATTCAACAACTCTCTATGAGAGCCACTCAAAGAATACTGTGCCCCTTTGGCACAGAGTAGTAAACAAGTCCCACAGAGCTTAGAAGATTATCAGCTGCTGAAGAAGCAGACGTTTGACTGTGAGCCTGTAGACATTCTCAGCAGGGTGCATAAAACAGGGTAAAATAATTGTGCCAATGTGTCTGGTTGACAAATCCAAAATTCCAGCAAGTGAGAAAATAAACAAACATATGAGATGGAAAATTGCAGAAATATCAGAGTGAGGTGCTTTGTAGATGAGCTGCTTGAGAGGATATTTTTGCTGCTTGCAAAATTTTGCAGAGATGAGCAAAAGAATTGTGTTGTGGATATGTGACAGAAAAGAAAGAAAAGTATGGGAAGACAAAGTTGTAACTGAAAGTATTATTTAAAATTGTTGTAGATGCGAGAGAGAAAACAAAATAATGACACTGCTCTTCAATAGCCATGAAGTTACACAAAAATCAGTGAACTGATTTATGTAATTTATACCAATATTTGTATTTATCCCCCCTAGACTGTAACCTCAGTATGAAAATAATGACCTTATATAGATTAGAAATTGTGAGAGGAAAAGAAATTCCAGAACTAAAAATAGTAAATAAGTCACTTGAGGTTTTTATGTGTCTTAAGCAGGTATGTTCCATAGCTGTTACCTCTTATACTGCAAAAGATGTGAGACTTCCCATGGCAGTGCCATTGAACCTCTAAACTTTGCGCTGGAGTAAGAGGAGAAGTGTGAAGAATTTATAGTGCTGAGATCTCAGCAGATAAAAGCAGACATTTGTGAGGCTGGGGATCCCAGCACGGGGCTGGTGCCAAGGAGAAAGCTGAGGAGGAAGCAATGCTTGGGCAATGCTGGGCTGCCCTTGGCTTGCCTTTTGTAGCTGCAGTGTCCCTGGAGCTCTGGGCTTTGTGGTTTCCTCCACCCTAACCCTGAGGGTAACCCTACTCCTATCTGGAGCATTAAAAGCTGCCATTAGTGAGGCAGAGGTGCCAAGGGGAGCACAGCACTGTCACAGCATTGTTCCCTCCACACCTTTCTCCTCGGAAAACCACCTCACAAATGGCTGCTTTTATTGCTGCACTTAGGGTTAAGGTTACACTCAGGGTTAGGGTTGAGAAAAGCACAAACAGGTCCAGGGGTACTGCAATTACTAAAGGCATGCCAAGGGCAGCATAGCATTGCCCCAACATTGTTAGCTTCTCATCTTTCTCCTTGGCACCATTCATGTGCTGGCAATCTCAGACTGACAAATGACTTATTTTAGTGCTCTGTTTAGTATTAGAGTTTCGCCTAGATTTAGGCTTAGGAAAACCCCAAAGCCTAGATCTCCATGGACACTGCAAGCAGTAAGCAGCAGAAGAGACTTCACACTCTTTAAACACTATTTACAAAACCTAATCTGTGGAAAGTCAGGGTTAATAGTAGGTTTGTCTCCAGTGCATGGTGGCCTAAGGACAACATTTGAGAGAAACCTCTCTGTGGGTCTGTCAGCCTATTGTGATGGGGTATGAAAGCCAAAATAAGGCACAGGTACTCTGAGAAACAGTGTGATCCAAAGGGTGGCTTGCAGGCCTATCTGGAGTTATGCTGACAAATTAAAGCAAGCAGATCTGGGCTTGCAAGCATCTTCAGTTCCTGTTTCAGAGGAATAGCATCCAACACAGTCATAGAAAAGATCCAGAGCACATATGGTGAGCCTCAAAATGTATGTCCGCTCACTTCAGTCGTGGAAAAACCCAAAGCAGAAAGATGAGAAAATAAATATTATGTGAAGGAACTGTAAAATGAGAAGTCAGTTAATGTCTGAACAGCTTTGTTGCCTATTTTTACCGTGTGCATATCCACTCCAGATTATCCATTCAACATACTTTAATGAATATTCCCACAGATTGTCCACAGATTGTTGTTGCTGTGAGTTGCTTGATTTCCACTTTTTCACAAGATGCCTTGACTGTACTGACAGCTACTGCTCCTGCAGCACTGCCTTACTGCATTCCTTGGTATCAGCATGGCCTTACAACCAGAGGAAACAAATAAGTCAAGAAAATACGATTTGCTTGGTTTTCTTTTCTTCACTGATTTTACTCTCTTTTTCCATATTGCAACAAGTTTCCCTCTGCTTTTGGTGTTTACTATGTCTTTCACTGAACAGAAAGACATCAAATACAAATACAAAATATTAACTTTTGTGACATGCAAAATCCTCTTGTGCATTTTCTTCTCATTTGCAGCAGACTTTATATCTTTTTTCTACAGCATTCTAGAAACTAATGTACATATTTGTCAGTAAATAATATTCAGCTGTCATTTAGGTAATTAAGCAAAATAATTTTCTATCCAGAGAAATTATTCATTAACTAGATTTTTGATACCTTAATTTGATCCAAGGCTTGTAGGAAAAATCAATGTAAGTGCAAGGAATTTGCACAGTGTTGGCAAAACTCTGAGGCTTTGTTCTCAGTATTTTACAAATGTGAGCATGTGCTTCTGTCTCTAACACATGAGCTGCATCAAGGTGAAAGCATTGCCTACTGTGTACTTGGAAGATCCAAGCTGCAGTGGTAGAATTTTAAAATATGGAGAAAGCTTATTGTTAAAAGAAAAAGCTTTAATGGAGAGGTAATCTTCTTACCATCCATAACAAAAGTCCCTCTGAATTAAAGACTGCCCAATTACAATTAAGCATAATATCAGAAGGATATGTCTTGAGGCAAATGGATATGGATAGAGAAATATCCATACTTTGATACAGAACTGAAGAGAGATGCTAAATATGTTTGCATTTGACACTGTTAACTATCCTTAACCAATATTTGCAAAAGCTTTCAAAAAGTGCTTGCATCAGGAGGGAAAATATGATGCCATCTGTTTACCTCACACAAGCACATTGGTTTGTGCAAGCTAGTTATTGTGGATATTATAACTGACTTGACAAGCAAACACCTGTTTGTTTCTACAAATATCAGTACTGAAGTTTGCACACACTCCCACACACAGAGAGGGGCTCTCTGAAAAGTGAACTCATGCTGAACAAGAGCAAATGAATGCAACATTAAGTACTGGTCACAGTGTAATCTTCATCCTTCCTTACAGATCTAGAAGTGAGTCTGTTCTTCATCTTCTTAATTTAGAATAATTTCAGTATGACTACATTGACTTTCAACTATTTAGTTATCTTGCATGTTATGCTCGTTTCTCACCATCACAGATATTGCTAAGAAGTGCAAGAGCAGAAATGCCATGGTGAAGAATTTGGAGTGTGGACGAGCTAAGAAATGTGATGCTTTGGCTGTACAGTGCTCTGAGGCCTCTGGCAGCAGGACATTTAGATGTGGAGCTCCATTAGCAGATTCAAAATTCAGGTTTGTGAAAAGAGGTGGCTACCTATCTGTCTGGATTTTGTGAGCTATATGTTTTTATACATTTCATCCATTTGAAAATTGCAGCAGGAAGCTGGGGTGGGAAGGAATAAGACAAGTCATGAGCAAAGGCTGGGGGTTGAGTAAGAAAGGCAGTAATTAGCTCTGAATTGAACACTGATTTTATCCCATAGAATTCTCTGTTATAAGAAAGTGATTCCTCTTGAAATACATGGTCTTTTTCTTATTGTCATATGACAGGTCTGACTTCCCCACTGGTGCCAAGTTAGTTGGAAAAGTTCAAATCTACATTTCCTACCCTCAGATTACTGATTCAATCCCAAAGCATTAAACCAAAGAAACACATATTTAAGGACAAGTTGCTAAGTATAAAAAACAAGAACTGCCCCTCACTGGCCATGATTCTCCCATGAGCCATTCATTCACTCTCAAGAGCAGCTTCTGAAGTAGATTAGTGCCACTGGATCACCAGAGGGAGCTTGCGGAAAAAAACAAATAAAGAGAAATGGTATAAATCCATCTGATCTCATCATTATTTTTCTCCCTGAGTGCTTGAAATAACTTTCTAGTGTACAGACAGTGCACAGACTGACTTCCTCCAATCTATAGCCTCTTTCAGATTTGGTGCGTTATGTTTTAGGATTTGATTGAAGGACTCACCACTGAAATGATTAGAAGTATAGTGCCTTCTTTATTGACTGGCATTCATAAGCTCTACCTTTTTGTCCTTCCAGGTGTTGAGAAACAGGATTTGATCATGTTTAGGAAATGGAATAAACTACACCAGAAGACCAGTGTAATCATGTAATTTAGCTCCGTGTATTTAGGTAACAATGAAAAAACTTTAATAAAATAAAATAAAATAAACTTCATAAAAATGTGGCAATGCTATTGCCAAGTTTGTTAAGTGGACCAAATATTAGGCTATAGCCAGAAAGATGTTCCAAGCCATCAGTAATCTTAAGGGATGAGACCAAGGAAAAGCAAAGCATCATGGAGAAAGCTGATTCCATAGCAAATGATCAAAGCAATATGGAAAAGTGCCTTTAGTCACATATTTCGAATGCATGGGAAGCTCTGAAGTGAGCTGGGTCCAGCTGGTATAGGTCTGGCAGATCTTGCTTGTATTCCTTGTTGTGTCCTACCAGCTGGGCATCACTGTGGTACAGAGCAGAAATAGAAGAAATCAGCTGTGCACAGGAGGGAGAATAATTTTAAAGTATGGGCAATTCTGTCTCTTTCCCCTCTCTCCCCTTGCTGTTTGGTCATGGCTGATAAAGGTATGAAACCCTTATAAAACATGTAATACTTAGACGGAAGTTGAGGAGAAATGAAATGAAGAGGGAATGAATCTTTTGCCTTCCAGAGAGATTAGATTTCATTATGCTGAAAAGTTTCTCCTGTGAGGACTACATTTGTCATCCTGTACAATGAAAACCAGGTTTTGACAGTTCCATCTGTAAGTAATACTCCACCATGCAAATACTGGGCTGGGATTCTTTGTGCCACATGAAACAGGCCTGCATTTGTAGAGTGACTTTGCACTTTGTCTTACTTGCTCACAGTTTTTTTCTATTTCTTTTATTAAGTAAGCTTCTATCCACATTGTTCAGTAAATAGGATCTTGTCAAGTGCATAATCTTCAACTTGATAGAATTGATTCAGGTGTTGAATTATATATTGAGTAATTGGAATGACCTAGCAGAGAATGTGCCTGCATTTATAAATAGGATCTGAACTCAAATAACATATAGGAGGGTAATAAACTAATCTCCAGATTTCCTGGCAAAGTCTCATTATCAGCATCCAACATCACCTTGATTACATTGCTCTCTGGGCATAAAATCCAATTTATTACTTTTCCTTTTAAATAACAAAATTATTCCATTTGGCTTAGTCAGGGGTTTGTAACTGAAAGATTTTGGGATCCATTTTAGAGAGACTGGGACTGTTTTACTATTCTATTGCTTTTTGCGTTGAAGCATGGCGTCATGACATAGGAAAATTGGTAATTTTTTTAAAGGTTATCTTTCCAGATTTCTGTTCGCAGACTGTCTGTATACAGAAGTTTTTCTCATGAAACTCCCCATACTATGGTGTATTCTTGGCTTTTCACAATACATTTTGAGTATTATCATTTGAAAAGTTTCCTTAGATATTTTCTCCATCTATTTTCAAAGTTCAAAAGATTTCCTTCACTGCTGCTTTATTACTATAATTCAATTTATGAGATTTGAGACTACTTATTCAAAGATATAGAAAGTGGTTGTAGGTTGGATGACAGCCTAAGGGTGAAGAAATGACCTTCCCTCTATATTTTGTTTGTATTTGGCTCTTTGCTTTAGTGGTCTTAGGGAGACCTTTTGCTGCAAAACCGCCTGAGATGTATCACTTTAGTGCACTCAAAATAAATGATTGGGGAATTTATCACATACTTTATTGTGGACAACTGTAGAATCTACAAATTGTCAAAGTTTGGGGGTTTTGTTTGTTTGTTTGTTTGTTGTTTGTTTGTTTGTTTTCTCCTGATTTTTTGGCTGTACTATGATCAGATGAGATGCCAGAACAATGGACCAGAGCTCTGAGGGTTCTGGAGAAATGCTTGCACTTGTTTGACTTCCTTCATTTTCTCACCTCTTTAAGTCTGAACAAGTTCTTGAAATGCTGTCAGGAAAAAAATTGTCCTTGTCTCTAAGTAACATAATCATCTGGCCATGTCACCCCAATCTGTTCTTTGCCAGCCATGGCTGTGAGCGATAATTGCTTTTTTCTAATCTCCGGCTGTTAAAAATTAACTGGAGTAAATTTTGTACCGAAGGAGGGTCTTTGACAGACATGAGTCCCTAGAGCTCTAGACTATCAGCAAAACTGCAGTCTGAAACTACAGATAGTGGCTAAACTTAAAATGTTCATATGTATGGTCTGGACAGTCCCAAGGTTGATTCTGAGTTTTATTAATATCTCAGTTAAGAAGTGTATCTGGATTAAGGTCAAATATCTGTTTGCAGACTAGAAATGAGTGTACAGGTTTTAATGGTTTCTTGTCTCTTTGCAGTATAAGAAATAGTGTATTGATATTGCACTGCTTCTACTCTTTTTTGAATGGCAGTTAAAAAACTTTACAGGTTCAGCTTTTATAATTATGTGGTTGATGCAATGCGATTTAAATTTTCATATGTAAAAACTTATGTAAAAATATGTATTATTTATACCAGCAATTGTTTTTAATACATTCAGAAAGGTTTTCCAAAAAACTTGAACTTCTGAGTGACAATGTGAAAAAGAATTCCCAAGTCACTGAGTCACTTTCAAACATTGCACCTTGCTACTGTATTGGCATAACAGAAAAAAAACCTGCACCTCTCCTGGAGGAGTATGAAGTTTGTATATGTGGTGGAACAGCAATGTAGTGAATTCATCGGATACTTATGGAGGGATTTATTTCCTGTGCCTTATCTTTTCTTCTAACACAGTGGTAGTTTTCCCATGCAAACATTCTTGAGATTCCACGAGCTCAGTTCTGTTGAAATTTAACCTTCCAATTCATCTTATATTTTTTCTCTAAGACAATATTTACCCCATATTCCCTCTCAAAGGTGAAAACAATATCTTTCAGTGCTTCAGCAGGCAAAAAAGTTTGAAGAATAACCTGCTAAGACTAAGACAGGGAAAGGTTTGAATACTGTGGTGCTATACAGGACCTGTCAAAACCCTTAAATCAGTGATTCTTCCCAGCACTTCTCCTGCAGATGGGCACCTGCAGTCAATTAGCTCAGATTAAGAGGAAAGAATATATACAGGCTCTGCCGTTGCATGGTAGATGGAGTTGGCTCTTTTTCCTTATTGCTAAAAAAAAAAAAAAAATAGTGTTTTCTTACATGTGTGACTAGGAACTGTCAAGCCATGGTAACTGTTTTATCTTTTTATCTGGGCTTGTAGGTTTCTGTCTACTGAGTTTAAGGGTCCTTTGGGTGTGGCTGGAGAACGCAGTGGAGAGGAGGGCTCTGCAATAACATTTTGCTACTCAGTTTTGATTTTACGAAACGAGAGAATGCATGCAGTTTAAGACAGGTGGCAGTTCTTGACACATGAAGAATAAAACTAGCACTGAAGGGCTTTTGGGGGCTCTGTGTGTGGTTTGTTGAAGTTTGTGACATACAGTATGTTAAGCTTGTTGCTGTGTGAAGGCTTATCTCTAGCTCTTATAAATGAATGGAAATCTGTGGCTCTGTTAATTTTTTGTCTGCCTAGTAACTGCTGACATTTTCTAACTGAAGAACTTTGTCTTTTCTTATTTTGTTACGATATTTGATTTTTGACAGGTTTTGGGTTTTTTCTTCTTTTGATACAGAATAGTTCAGGTCCTCCGTCAGTTCTGCAAATAGTGTAGGAAGACCCAATGATAAATAATATTCCTACGTATAGTATAAATAATCCTAGTGTAAAAATTCTACCTGAGAAACCCTTACCATAAAAATATTAAAAAGATTAAAATCATACTTATATAAAATTGTAAGTGTTCCCTAATTAATGCACTGAATGCTCCTAGGATGAGCAGAATTGTCTTTACTCTGCATAGATGTGAGCTCCAAACTGAAATCTCTTTCTTTTTAAAACCTGTAATAACAGATGTTGCAATATTTTGCTTGTCAATTTGTTTAAAACTATGTTTAACAGAAAATGAGGGAGAAATGTCCCAAATAGAGTGAAAAGAAAGAATTAAAAAAGACCATAAATGCTAAAATGCGCATAAAATATTACTTTTACTAAATTATGTAAAATTATTTTAATGTGTAATGCTTTCTTGATAAATCTTCCCTTAATGTGGATGCTTGTGAGATTGTAAAAATGTATTTTTAAGCTTCTTTAAGATTTTTTTCTTATTTCTATTGAAACAATTAGGAATTTAAAAATTATTTTTTAAAAAGTCATAATCCTAATCATAGTCAAATAATGCTATTTATTTTGAGCTAGAAATACTTTAGTTTAGCTCAGCCCACATTAGCATTAATATAAGATAAGAAAGTGGTTGAATATGTTTTTTTTTCCCCCATTTATATGCTCAGTTCTGGGATGCTTTTATTGTTATAATAATTGAAGTCATGTGAGGGATAGATGGGAAAAAATCTTAGTGTAGATTTAGATCATTAGGATATGCAAAACCCATTAATTTCTATGTTTTTTAAGATAGCATTTGATTAAGATTTTTTTTTTCTGGAGTTCATAGTTTCTTTACATTTTAAATGTAATTTTGGCTTTCCAGGTATAAAGTAACTTGACTATGAAAAAATATTATTTTCATTTTTTTACTAATATGCTATCAGCTTTAATTCTACACAAATATAATACTATTTTTTGGAAATTATAGTTCCTACAATATAATGGATTTAATAAATAAACACTGATCCTGAATTAAATCTGAAGAACATACTAACATGAGTTGTTTTTAATGAAAAAAATATCCTTAAATATGTCTCAAAAACAAACATCCAACCTTTTTTTTTTTATTATTTCTGGATTAATATATCTGTTATCTGTATATGCTGCTGTTTGCTTGAATTATATCAGCTATAGAATTCTAATTACCAGTTCTGGAAAACCATTTTCATGGTAAGATGCACCCAAAGCCTGGGCTGGCAAAAGAGAGTAGCCAAGGATTGATAAGAACCCTTGACATGTAACAGTCTCTGTCTTGTTACTGACTTATCACAACAAAAAACTTGCTGGTGCAAATCATGAGTAGAAGAAAGCAGAGTGCCTGAGTGTCCTTTAAAAATGACTGTGAGCCTGTTCATAGTGTTACAATAATATAAGCAAATAATTGCTAACACCATAGTTAATCCTGAATATAAGATTTTAAATAAGAGTTAAATCAATGATTATTAGTAATATCACTAAGAAGGAAAGATGAAACTGAGACAGGGCTTTTTTCCAAAATTAGTCAAAAGGTACGACTATTAATCAATTTTATCAACTCATTCTGGTCCTGAAAATGAAAGCTAAGTATCTTTTGGAGATAGACTAACAAACACTGCTTTGAGTAGAAAGCCTACCTCAGTCATACCAAATGTCACAGTTACTCATGAAAGTCTTTTCCATGTAGGAACAAGGACATGTAATATTCCCGGATTAGAAAAAAGAGAAACAGGAGAAATTATATTAAAATTGAAGATGCCATTGTTTAACCCCAGCCACTAACCAAGCACCACTTTACCCCTCGTGGGATAGAGAAGAGAATTGGAGGTGTAGAAGTGAGAAAACTCATGGGGTGAGACAAAGACAGTTTAATGGGTAAAGCAAAAGGGACCTGCGTAAGCAAAGAAAGGAATTCACTCTAGACTTCCCAAGGGTAGGCAGGAGTTCAGCCATCCCTGGGAAAGCAGGGCCCTAACAGTTACTTGGGAAGAAAAATACTATCACTCTAAATATGCTTTCCTTCCTGCTTCACTCCAGGAAGGACATTGAAATGTTGGAGCAAGCCCAGAGAAGGGCAATGGAGCTGGTGAGTGGTCTGGAGCACAAGTCTTGTGAGGAGCAGCTGAGAACATGTTTAGCCTGGAGAAGAGGGGCTCAGGGAAGACCTTAGCACACTCTTCAACTAAAAAATTGGTCTTTTCTAGGGAAATTTGGACAAATTTTTGGTAAGTATTGTCCTGGTTTAGGGCAAATTTTAGGAGGAAACCTCTGGGAGGGGTCTTCTCTAGGAAAAGCCAATTCCAACCGCTCCTCCCCCACACAGGTTTGGGAAAAACTTCCTTAGAGAAAAGTGGAAAAAACTATTTATTTAACAAATAGAATATTCACAAGCATAGAAAAATTTGGATAATATGAAAACAATGAAACCTCTCCTTCCTCTGAAGAGATGGTGGATTCAGAGTCCGTCTGGGTCCGGTTCAGTTCTCCAGTGGGGGAGCCGATTGCCAGGCCCGGCTGTAGAAGTTGGGGAGGGGGCCCCTGGGGGATTCCCTGGTGTCTTGGGCCCACGTGATGCCAACCAGTCCCAGGAGGAGGGAAAAAGAGAAAATACCAGCAAAAGAAACAAAGTCTCTCCCTGCAAAAAAGCCGAGAAAGATCCAAGGAAACTCTCTGCTGTGAGCTTTTCTGAGCACACCCAGAGAGTGAGAGCGAGATATCTCTGTCCTGCCAGAATGCAGCCTCCTCAAGGCCTTTTTTTTTTGTGGGAGTAAGGTATAACACCTGCAGACAAATGGCGTGTGGGGGTTTTTTTTTCTGTTTTCACTCTCTCTGTCTCTCTGGGCCTAACTTAAAGCTGTAGAGCTTCATATCCAGCATAAGCAGGACGGACGATTGGGGATACAAAAAAGTCATATGGGCAACCCAGGACAGTACTGTCATCAGCTCTGTAATTAAAAATAATGACAGATGCTTTTGCATTTCTACAATATCTTTTTTATGCTAGTACTATTATTTGAAATGAAATATTTTACACAGAAAAAACAAAGAGTGTCCAAGAAATTAAAGGCTAGGTGTTATGCAACAATATACTTCAAATTATCCTTTTTATCTAGTTCTATTGGAATAAGGTATGAAGCTTCCTCCAATTTAATAACATATTCCTTTACAACTAATCTCTGCTACTGGGTATATGTGCTGCTGTCATTGTTTCAGTTTTCACTAGGCTTAAAATTGTATCTTCTTTGTTGAAAGCATTTGAAATTAACATGATGGAAGTAGAAAGAAATGCAGCTGAATAGGTGGGGTGAGCCTTGGTTTTGAATAAATGACATTGTTAGGCTTTTTGATCTCAGATACCTTTCCATTACGCTGAATTTCTGTGCAAATTTGAAGAGTTTTTTTAAGATCCTATCCAGCTGGCTAAAGTGCAAATTCTACTATTAGCCAAAAAAAAACCCGAACATGGAAATGGCCCAAGAAATGGGTCTTTTGCCTACTGTTTCTATTTCAAGGGCTTGTGAATGTTGGCTGGGAGTCAGGGCTTTGCAGAGCTCCAGTAGTAAAAGCTGTACCAGGATAGACCCTGCCCACACACAGAAATGTCAGCACTATTTAGCTTGTCAGTCCTAATTTCTCTCTGTGGCTGAAATAATCTCCTGTAACACACCCGTTGATGAAGCATCTCACCCTTCAGCAAACATGCTCATTCCAACAGAATATTCTCTTTCTCATTGCACTTGCAAAACGATTTAAGATGAAGATCTTAATGTGCTATGCCTCCCTGAAACCTTAACTGTTGTTTCCATCACTTGAGAACTGGAGTTTATACTAGATCAAAAAAAGATGCAACTCACTTGCTTATCTCCAAGCTTTTGCTTGTGCATCTGTCATGGTTTAACCCCAGCTGGCAGCCAAGTACCACACAGCTGCTTGCTCACTTCCCTTCTGCCCCCATGGTGGGAGGGGGAGGAGAGTCAGGAAAGAAAAGAAAATAAACCTCAAGTTTAATAATTTTTTCAAAGTGAAATATGATAATGATACTACTAGCACTAATAATTTTAATAAAAAGGAGAGGGAAAGGAGACAAAAGCCAAGAGAAACAAGTGATGAACACTACAATTGGTTACCACCCCCTGATGGAGGCCCAGCCTCCCGCTGAGCAGTGATCATCCCCCTTCAAATTAACTCCCCACAGTTTATATACTGGACGTGATGTATTATAGTATGGAACATCCATTTGGACAATTTAGGCCATCTCTCCCAGCTTTCTGTGCATCTCCTTTCTAGCACAGCACGAGACACTGAAAACTCCTTGCCCCAGGGTAATTACTACTGAGCGACAGCCAAAACACCAGTGTGTTATCAATGTTATTCTCTCACTAAATCCAAAACACAGCATTGTACCAGCTACTAAGAAGAAAATGAACTCTGACCCAGTCAAAACCAGAACATCATGATGAACTGTGGCTTCTGTTGCTGCAGACTGGCTATAGACACCATTATTGTCCAGTTTGCTTTTCACAAAGTCCCAAGTTCACTAAAACCTACTGAAACTACTGTGATTTTTAGAAGTAAAGAATTGTTCTCTTAAACTAATTTGTTGACTCCCAGTGGTGTGTTGATTGAAGCCTAATAGCTTCAGGAGTATTTCTGTGGTCCTCAGATTCTGTTGAAATTAGTCTCCATACCTCAAGATAAGTTGATTTTGTTACCTGCCCCACCAAAACCACAAGTAACCTTTTATAATATGCAAAATAAATCAATCTTCTTATATGTTTACTTCTTTTTCCCTTTTTTCAATGTGTAGTGCAGGTGACTAGTAAAGGGTTAGGTGCTAGGTCCTTTGTAGTAATTTTTCCTAAGTGCATCACTAGTGTCCTGCAGATAAAGTGTTTCAGACTGCTTGCTATATTTTTTCATCTTATGCTTTATGTCAGCAGATTTCAGTGTGACTCTAATGGCTGCTATGAATCTGGGTTGCATGTACCAGTGAGGGAATGTGATCATTTTAAACTGATAGTGGAGGCATCTTTTGAAAGGAAGTCCTCATTTGGTCAGAAAGATAAATTTCTACTTACAACCAACTTCTGTACTTTTGTGGTTGCTTTTGTGTGGTTTTTAAAATTGATTCTTTTTTGACATGTTTGTTGCAATTCATTTCATTTGCCAAAATTTCATTATTTGGAAAAAAAGTCTCCAAAATAATACAATCACCTTAAGCTTTCTTGCTAACATTTTTCCATGAAATGCATCAGAGTAATTTATTCTATAAAAATTTGTTTATTAAGCTTTCAAAACTAACTATGAACTGCAGATGAAGTGTAGCAGAGGATAGCATTTCTATTTGTACAAAAAGAGGAGAAATGTGAGAAGAAAGTACATTTTATCTTCAATCTAATTACCAAGATAGAAGAATACAGTCTTGATTGAATACATGCTAAGTTAAGTCTTTGGAGCAGAAAACTACCTTTGTTTTTGTGCATTAGTGCAGCTGTGAGTCCATTCAGTTAATTTTCCCATCTTTCCATCAGTAAGTGGAAGACCATGTGATAGATGAATTTCTTTGCTCATAAAGCCATCCACTTGATTTGCCTTTTGAAATCAGGAAGCCATGCTCATTCCTTGGGCAATTATTTTCTAATTTTCTGTCTAAAAGTTAATACAGCCTTTTTCCAGCATGAAGGACACTCTTCCCAGCCACCATGTGTGTGAATGCATGTCTACACGTGTTATTCTTTAATGCTTGGGAGAAAAAGAAGATATTTTGAATTTGGCCTAGGATTTTGAGCCACTGTAACTCTCTTCTCTGAAAGATATTATGAGCTATGAATAGCTAAGTACACTTCAGTGTACACAATATTGGACTGTTTCCTTCCTTTTTAAGTTCAAGTGGCACTCAGCAAGCTGAAGATACTGAAGTAAAAGAACTTAATTATCTTTTAAACCTATGAAGAAAGAGCTAGGAATGGCTTTGATGTTTTGTTGTGGCTTTAAGAAGGACTGAGACAAGCATGTGTTTAAAGATCCTCCTCCCTCCACCCAGTCACATGCCCCCCCAAACTCCTACCTCAAAATTCAGCCCCCCAGGGAAAAGAAACAGCCCTAGCCATGTAATTAATTACTGGAGCTGGATAGATAAACACTCTAGTTGTCTTTCAAGGTGTCAAACAATTATTTTTCTAGCTCAATGGCAAAGATTCTTGTTCTAGCCATGTTAACAGGTGTTGTTGGAAATGGAATAAGGACCTCCATTATAGAACTTTTGCCTGGAGTTTAACTTTCCTATTGCTCCATGGTGTTTCCTTTTTTCCCCCTTATTATTTCCTTCTAAAGTTATATCCTGAAATGCTTTTCATCCTGTTCTCATTCTGGTCACTCTTTACCATTATTAATGGTCCTGGATGATCCTATTGCTTGCTTTCAGCTTCATTCCAGGATTTTAACAGGAGGATGAAGTGATTCTATTATGGTTATGCTTCAATGTATTAAAAGAATGATTCAGAAACTAAATAGCTAAGCTATTTTCAGTAACTGCAACACTAGAACCATCCAAATTAAAGAGGAATCAACTGCATCTTAAAATTGAAGACATTCACTTAACGAAGTAGCAGGCTTACAATACCATAGAACTTTGGCAAGTAAAGCAACCAGTACGCCTTCATCAGTTATATGCTACCATTTGCTATGAATTTCTTCAGACTTTTAAAACTTTTCATTTAGTAGAAAACACTCCACCACCTTTACATTCTGTTTTGAATACAAATGGCTATAAAATATCCTGGAACAATAGAAAAGGAAGAAGATAATAAAAGAGGCAATGAAAATCAAGTTTATTTAATAAATAATACATCCTAAAACCAAACACATTTTAGCAAATGCCTGACTGTTGCATACATTATAATGACAGAGATCTTTTTTTGCTGTAGAATATTGGCTGTTAGGCACTTCATCATTACAACTCAGAATGCCTTCCAATATCTTAAGAAAGACTCTTTGCTGCCTTTGGATAAATGAATAATTATTTTGCATTGTCATAAATACAGAATAAAACCAGTATTATGATTTTTAGAAAGGACAAGTACTTTGGAAAACTCTTGATAGCTTTAATCCTATTCATTTTGACAGAAGTCTCCAAGGTGATTTAGGGGACAGCTAGATTTACAGTACTTTAAAGAGAGCATTTATTCTCAGGATGGATGTGGAAGGACTCAGACAAATAATAGGTCCATATAAATTTTGCTACTGACAAAATATATGTATGCAATTTTCAGATAATACCCTCATCTCCTTCAAACTCACTATATAACTGCAAGGTAAAAATATATAAGAAGATGTAAACTCTGATGAGCTGGGTAGAAGCTCTGGGTTACTTCCACATTAATGCATTGCTATAAAGGGACCTCGATTTATTTAGATTGCTAGAACTGCAGAGGGCACAGGAAGGAACTGACTTTAGGACATGAAGTGTCTTTTAAGCAGAGAATTGCTTCAATGACAAATGGTAACACAACCAGTTCAGTTGTTGGTGAACTCGACAAATCTGCAAAGTGCCTCACCTATTAAACAAGATATAGGCTAAAATAACATTAAAAAAATCAAACAAAACCCCAGATCTATGACAGCTTATGAACCTTAACAGTGTTCATATTGGGAAAATCAGCAGTGTAATCTTAATTTCTGTGTTTAATTTTATTATGAAATTATGTTTGTATTTTATCTTTTTTTCTGGCTTTCTAGATAAAAATAATTTTTTTGTTAATGTCTGAGTCCACTGCAAAGGTTGTACTCAGTTAATCCAAATGTCTGCTTTGTTTTTTCATTTCCTTTACTTACTGCTTCCTGCTAAATTGTGTTGAAATATATTTCAGTAAACATAACTTTAATTGGCCTATAGAAAACTGAATCTGAATCAGTGAAGGAGGCATAGGCAATGGACAGCTGAAATAATTTTTTGAGTCTTATTAAATGGGAAAAATTATTTACTTTGATAGTGGTTAAGTCCTTTCTGCAAAGGCCATTTTGCTACTGACTCCTTTGAGCACTTCAGTCAGCTAATTGGCCTTTACAAATAAATTAGTAAGTATGAGTATTATAAATCAGAGAGGTCCTTCTCAACAAAGTGAAGATTGTCAGTGTTTAATATCTACAGAAAGATGAGGGGTTAGGAGAGTATCACTTCATAATGGAAAAAATGCATCATGCCATGGCAGATAAAAAGTTGTTCTGGATTTCTCCAGAACTGAATGAGTTTAATTTGTGAGCAAGGACATTCATTAATTATCTGAGAAAGTCTCACTGACTGCCAAAATGCAAAATTCTTATTGAAAAAATCAGGATCCTGTATCAGAAAATACCTGTGCAATAGAGTAGATGAATGACACTGAACTTGAGCTGCACAAGAGGGAAAAGTAATCTATATTCATTGCTTTAAGAAATATTGGGCATGCTGATTTTTAAGTCATACGCAACTACAGGGAATTTTTTCAAGCAGAAAGGAAAATCTCATGTCACTTTTGCTGAAAAAAAAAAGTGTTGTAAATGTGAAAACCCTATAACCTTTAAAATGAAAAATTTGGTAGTATATTTGTGGAAAGTATAATCTCTTTTTACTAGTTAAAAGATTCCCAAATCATACCATTATTAATTCCAGCCAATTAATTGAGAGTCTGTACTCCAAAAAGCTTATTTTTTTAAATTCTCAAATAAATATGAGAAAGGAAATTTTGTTAGAAATGGGAAAGACAGATCTGGTGAGATTGTGAGTTAGTGGAGGGTTTCATTATCTACTGAAATAGTAAGGGCCTCCACTCTGTGAACTTATTTTTATCAGTGTAGGTCTTCACACACGAGAAATAAAATAAAATGTAGATGTCATTTATTTTGCTAGAACAGTATTTGTGGTTATGGTTCTATGGTTCTTGTCATATTGGTGCTTATGACGATATTATTTTTGTAGGCTGATGGGGATAAGAGTTAGAATTTTGGAACTACTAAAACATAAGAAGAATACTGGTCAAGACTACTAGGCAATTGATACGCCAATCATATATACAGTAGAAACTGTATTCAAGGAAACGTGATTTTGGCCAAAGGTATAGAGCAAAAATAAACCTTCTGCAGACAACCGATACCTCTTCAATCTCATGTTATAAAACAACAATTTTGTTTCCCAGAATTCCCAGATCAATAGTGGGGAGTAGAAGAAAACAAAGAAGACATTAGGAAACGAGACCTGATGGACACCAATTCCACCTCCTGGAACTGTAGTTACTTGTGAGATTTAGACATCTCTGTTTTATTGCATCAATTCAGACACAAGGTTTTCCTCTTCAGCCTACATTATTTACATTGCCTTAATTACCTGCACAGTAAAGACTTTATTCTTAAACTAGAGAACAACTGATGGTCATCTATTTGGCAAACATCCTTTAATGTATAAAATATATATTCAGTGCTTTATTTCAGCCTTAAATAATGCAGGCTGGAATTGGGACTGGACCTGCTTGTAGGTACAGAAAAAAAAGGAATGAGTACCTAAAATAGTTCTCACCAGAAATCTCAAGATTAGTCACTCATGGAAGTAGCTGTTACCTAAAAATCTGTGATTTTTATTCCCAAACAGTGAAATTTTTTTGCAGACAGATTTTTCTCAGTATTTATAAATTCATCTTTCTTTCCTCCAGGACCCCAGGACAGTTGAAGAGGGAGAGCAAGAATTTCTGCAAACAGCAGAATGCACAGCAGTTAAATCTTTACTTGACATGAATACTCAGGGCTTGTTTCTCTAGGCTTGCTCTAAAAGGCATCTCACAGCCCTGAAACATCCCAGACTTTGACCTGTACTTTTCACAACAATCAAAAATTAAAGGAAAGTGGGTAGTAGATTTTTAATACTGGACTATTAGCTACTATTAGTACTATTAGTAGAATAAACCATGGTAATTTTGAAGATTGTTTGATGCTAGAGCTTAGTATTTTGCTGGCAAGAGTGGAAACAACAATGAAGTGTTATGTAAAAGTCTTTTGTCTAGAAGCAAGGTCCTAACTAAACTGAATAGCACAGCCAAAATTTGTGGTTAAACTTTGTAGGTAACTGCAGAGGTCAGCTTTTTAGGGAATGCCATGAAGAATTAATAATTGTCTTTAATAATGTGAAATGAATAAGGCATTGGAAATATAATGCAACAGAATAATGAATAACTCCATTCCAAATGAGGGCTAAGTGGTGCAGGACTTCTATGTAAAAGAGTAAGTGGTCATATGATTAGTCTATCTCAGATTATATAGATAAAAAAGCTGAGTGATATCGGTAACTCCACTACAGCATCTGCAAATGAATAATGACTTTGCCAATCCTCAGTGGTGTTTTTTAGCACAGGGGTAGGGCAATGCTGGAATATTTGTGCTGCTACTGAAGGCAGGCAATGTGGCCTAGTAGATAAGGCATTGAGCTCAGCAGGTGTGGCCAGACCATAATCCAGGCTCACCACAAACTGAGCAAATCTGTTCAGCTCTGAATGTTGCTGTTGTTGTAACCCACTGTCTAAGGATTCAGCTGAATGTGATCCAGGCCTAGTTTGATGCATGACAACTCTGTGACTAAGGCTTGGTTTTATAAAGAAAACTGCTATTAAGAAATCAGAAATTAAGGGAACTAGAGCTATGCAAGGTAAGAAAAAGAAAAACAAGAAATTTAATCTCTGATATAGTGGTCTACAGCTGTTAAAGGATACAAGAGGACAAACACTGACATGAAAAAAGGATAAAATAAACAAGACAAAGCAGAACATCAGAAGACAACACCCCAGCAACATTAAGTCAGTTAGCTTCAAAACGTAACAGATCCAGCCCTTCCCCAGTGACCTGACGATGCCCTGGCTGGGAGAGGCTCATCGATTGTCCCCACCATGGGATTATAAAGAGATTCATGACTGTGCTACTTGTACATTGAGCTCTTATTTACTATTGGCCAAGAAATGATACCTGAGATATCTTCATTTGTGAACATTAGGTGTTCACGAGATAAAAGGTGTTCTGGTAAAAGTATTCTCTGCACGTTTCCACCCTTGTTTCCTCCCTGACAACACTAATTAGTGCAGTGATACAGCCAATGCAATTAAAAAAGGGGCCCTCCTCTCATTTCTTAGCTCAGCTTTACTGTGTTTCAAATAAGAAAATGGAGCAAACTAGATGAAAATGATTTCTTGTCCTGACCAGATTAATGCCTTCCTCAGGGATTACAGGTGATGCAGTCAGAGACCAACAATGAGAATCATTGTATATGAAGGATGTTTAAAAAAGAACCTGAAGAGGAAATTAGAGGCTGTTTTACAAGTAACGTGCAGTTGGAAAAATCCACTTACTTTTAGTATGTATTTAATACATTTGAAAACACATGTCCTTTTCTTTAAAACCTAGAGTGTATAGTCCAAATCACACTTTACTTAACTATTTCATGCTGTTGAACAAGAGCAAAAAGCAGTATCTGTGCTGAGGAAATAAAAATAACTTGTGAGTCAGACAACTCTGTGTATAATAAATTCAGCACATTAAATCTGGCAGCAGCAGATCACAAGAAGCAGAATTCCCACAGAGATACAGAAAGATGCTCCATGTGAGTTTTTGCTGATCTTTTCACTTGATGATGAAAAGAAATCACTCGTCTCTATTTTAACCCTGAATTTTCTCATTTCCATAACAAAATATTGGCAATTCCTTTATATAATCTTTATCCTGTGATATTAAGATTACTTATCCAAAATGAATGCCTGCTAGGCTGATATGACACTCAGAAGATTATGAGCTTCCATGTGATTCATCATTTTTCATCTTATATTTTACTTTCTGTAAAAATATTGATTTTTCCTGTATGCTGATATATTCTGGGTATTTACTGAGAATCCAACCGCTGGTTAGTCTTCCTTTTCTATCCTTCCAGTGTTTAAGAGATCTGTAACAGATTTTAACATATCCAATTTTATTTGTGCAATATGTATCACTTTAAAATAGAATTTAAAGGGGAAACAGTAGAGGTTCAAAAGTTCATGAGATGTCCATCTGAAAATGAAACTTTTGACTTTCAAAACTTCATCAAAGAGCCTGACCCACATAAAGTTTTGAGTCTGATGTGCTTAAACTCCAAAATGCTGTATTGGGATATGTTATCAGTTCAAGCAGTGAAGGTATGAAGCTGTCTGTACTCAACAAAGAAGAATGAAGATATTATTTTTCCGTATCACTACAAAGAATATACTTGAAGAAGGAGTAGATGAGTTCTACAGATTATCAGGCCTGATCAGGATAAATTACCTTTCTGATGTCAGCTTGTCAGATCTTGGGTCCAGAAGATCCAGAGAAAGATATTTGCCTCTGAAAAGGCATTTCTTCTTAATATTCCTTAATGAATCTGAAAATTAAGAGGATATTATGTTTGTAAATTATTTCAGTGACCTATATGCAGGGTATAATCTGGATAGTAGTTCTGATTTTATGCTCTTTTCCTAAGAGTTTCTTTTTTGCCATTATTGGAGAGGAGATAAATACTTATATGTCTTCATCTGAATGCCTATTTTCATTTGAATGTCTGCTCTTTTGCTTTTACACAATGCAGGTTTAAATTCTATGATCACTTACACTATGAGCATCTTACCAAAAAAAAAAATAAAAAAATCAGGTATCAGTTACATTTTTGGGACTACCTACCAAAGGTAGGAAAGAATCTAGGCAATTGTAGTGTCATTAATTTAACATATTTATTTGTCAAATAAATACAAAATTCAATGAAAAAGCAAAATAGATGTTTTTTTAATGCCAAGTTTTTGTTTCTGTTTTTTAATAATATTTGTCTTCTAGAAAAGTTGTTCCTAAGGATTATGCTAAGATTATCTTGATATAGGAAAATGCTTCCATGACACTAACATTACCCACTCAGTTACCTACTTATACACAGGTCTATATTTAGTGCAAAAGAGGATTTAGGATAATAAAGGAGCAGAATCATGAAGTGCACTCAATTATTACATAGTTAAGTACTGCCTTGGAAATGACTGAAGAGACTTGGGAAGTGTAGAGTGTATAGATATTTTGCCTGGAAGAGTGTTTTCAGAGAGATCCTCCATGTAAACTAATGTATTCCTTAATTTATTTGCACAAATTATTCTCAAGACATTCATATGGGATTAAGGTCTGCCTCAACAAGATGTGATTTAGCATCAGAGAAACGGTTGTGCTTTCTCTGAGTGAGAGAGAAATTGCCTTCTCTAATCTGTTAAATATAACAGTTTTGGTGGTTTTTTTTTTTCGGTTTGAGCTCCTGTGATAAAACTGGAAAACGATGTGAACTACTGCATTTGGGGAATTACTACTCAACTATGATGACATGTAATCATTTGGCAAGCTTGTGTACAGGAACTAATTACTGTAGACCAAAAAATTATATTAGTTTTATTTGTAAACTCTTAATTCTTCAAAGGGGGTACTAAGGACCACAACAGAGGCAACATTTTGTATCACACCAGGCAAATTTTAAAAACTCCTGTGTAATTTTTGCATGTAAAACTGCAGTGCAGACTCAGTTTTACAAAACCAAATTCTTAGGTGCCTTCCTTCCTTCTTCGCAAGCAAACAGCAGCTCCCCTCACAGAAGTTATGTGCTTCTTACCTTTGTCTATCCTGTGTCCATCTGAGACCTGAGGTCCTGGAAACCAGAT
Organism: Petroica traversi; assembly: GCA_025920805.1. NCBI lineage: Eukaryota > Metazoa > Chordata > Aves > Passeriformes > Petroicidae > Petroica > Petroica traversi. The sequence continues at coordinate 21,125,254 of JAHLSL010000015.1, read as the reverse complement.
TCTTTGAAATGCCTAAAATGGACAGTTCTACTTGGAATACACATAATACTGAGAGTGCAGATTCCATTAAAAAATCCCGCTAAAATTGATTCTTCCTAGCCTTAATGAGATAAAAACAAGGACCTTGGATTTACTGGCTCCTTTGAAATTCAGATCCTTATGTTCCACAAGAATACCCTTCAATCAGCCATGAGGCAATGACGACCCCATCTCTAGCTCTGGGGTCAGGCTGTTGGATAACAAAAGTTTTAACGTTCATACTTCTTATTTGTTGGCTCTTCCTGCAGTTTGCCAATGGGTGCTAACACTGAAAGCAAAAGTAAGGCCAGGAAGAGAAGTTTGCCTATCCCAGTCTTAATCAGTGGAACTTCATGCCATGCTCATTAACTTTCCTTTTTTAGGTCCATTTGAAATAGGCAAGGAAATAAGTCACTTGGAAAAATATGTGTTTAGGATAAGGACTCCAATATTTTGCTTCTATCCTGCCACCCAAGACATCTTTTCTATACCTCTAATCCTTGCTGTCTTAATGCAAAGAATTTTTTTTGTTTCACAAGACGGAATCGTTGTACCTATGTCCAGAATTCTGTGAAATCTTGAGTAAGGAACAGGCTTTGGACATAACACCTGCAAATTGTTATGGAGACATCCCCACTGGAGGCAGTCAGAATAACCACAAAAAGAATGAAACTGAGGGTCCAACCTTGAAACTTGTTAAGTAAACATGCACAGATGTCCTGCTTAGTAGAAATAAGCTGAATGATAAATATCTCTCTCTGCCTGAAAGAATAAAAGAATATAAAAGGATTAGGGATTTAAAAGAAGAGACAATAGCAAGGAAAGTGTGGGAGAAGCAAAGAAAACATAATTTTTTTTAAACGTGAGAGCCCATATTTGCATGTAATTTAAAGAGTTCGTTCAATTGACTCTGATTAATGATTTATTATTTTGAGCTGTAAATAGTTTTTTCTTCAGAAGAATATGCACTCTGTACCTGTTTGAATAAGATTAAACTTTATTAGCCTTCTAATATACTGTGCTAGCCTTATCAATCATCTGAAATATATAGCCATGTTAATAATTATAGCATCAAATATGATTATATCCTCACAGTGAAGTATTAACAGTGTCAAAGACATAAAGAATTTTGTAAGAGGCTTTAGTGCTCCTTTGAGGCTTGCTTTCATAGCAACAAAAATCAATTTTTTTAATACAGAGATGACCAAGACCAGGTTTCCTTTTCCCAACTGATGTAGCTGAAATATTCCCCTGGACAGTTCCTGACTTCTTACAAAATACCCCTAAATAACAAAGTGGTTTAAATTTTGTTAGTTCCCTAAAGGCAACTAGAAGCAGCAAAGGAGTCATAAAGCACAACGAATGCAATAAGTAGTTCTGATCATCTGGTCATTTAGGTACATGCACATGCTTCATCTCTAAGAGCCTGTGTTGTATGACCATGCAAATCTATTTCAGATTCATCTGAGAAAGAGGAATTCCAGACTATCCCGAATATTCCCAGAATTTTACAATGATTTAAAATATTTAAAGTTTGAAATAATTTGGAATCCAGGCTTAAAAACAGCCAATATATTATTTAAGGCTCCAGAATTTTGTACAAATGCTGAAACATCTGAATAGCTCAATTAAAAAGAAGTGACTTTTTTACTAATACTGATTATGTCCCTTGTAGTTCTTTCCTACAAAAAGGTTCAGAAAAGAGAATATATTGTAAATATATGGTTCATTTAGATATCTTGGATCCAATTTTTTTTAAGAGTTGTAGTGCTGGATAGATGGTAGGTATATTTCAGCATGGAACTAGATTTACTGAGGAAATGTAGTCAACAATCTCCAAACTTCTACATTTTCTGAATATTTTACGCCTCATTAAATATGTTTATAATATGTCTTCAATTCAGTAAATATTTTGGCTAGTAAGTGCAACTTAAATAGCAAATTTAATTTACTCACTGAATTCTTTGACAGGTTTAATTATTAGTGCAGTACAATAAATAAATTCTTATAATTGTCTCCTAGGTCTCTTATATCCTGAAATGGATATTTGTTTTTTTTCACTATTACCCCAAATTTCAATCCTTACTGCATGCTCACATTATTAATGTTTCTTTAAAGCCTGTAATGAAGAAAAGGGCTAGAGTGTTTAGGAGATGCATTTACCTCTGTGCTCTTTTATACCACTACCTGTCTTTTAGTGGAAATATCCATCTACTTTCATTTGTCATCTTGGTCGTCTTCAGGTGTGAATGAGAACATAAGAGTAAGATGATGAAAACAGCCCTGTTTTCCTTGTAAGGTTTTTAGTTCTACCCTACTGACTCGTGGGCACCCCTTGCCTTTGAGAAGCTCGTGCCTTTCCCCATGGCTCCCTTTGTCCTCAGTGAAGAGCACAGCTGCAACTTGAGCTCCGATCTTCACACTGCGCAACAACTCCGAATCAACCAACTGGTGCAAACATCACCTGAAACACGTGTTCACCTGGAGCTACAAATCACCCACGAGCCTAAGGAAAAGGATAAGGCCAGTGTCTGCTGAGGTGATTTGTAGTGACATCAGCTCAGCTGGGTAACACTTGTTATTGTATATGTGCCAGTGTGGTATTTATTTGGCTTTCACTTTGATGAACCATAGCTCTAGAGAATATCAGTAAATCAGTGACACTTGCATAAGATAAAAAATAATTTTTCTTCATTGTACAAGAAAAGGTAACATTTGGCAAAAATTTTAGGAGGTCAGCATACAGTGTCTGTAGCGGCGGTAGAAATTGTGTATCACACCAAATGCCATTTGCACATGACCCGATGCATTCTCAGCTTTCTGAAAAGTCAACTTCCACATGGCTAATGATCTGGAAATATTTAAAACTGATAACTAACCCAGAATTTATAGCAATGTAACTGCATTGACCTTAGCAGTGCTCTTTTTTAGCTTATGAAGATCAAATTCTGAATTAATGCATGGGAAAGGAAATACCAAAATGGTGATAAGTGTACTGATTTGGGGTCCTCAATAAGAGGAATAAAATTATATTCTACCTCACCTTCCTCACCAATATTTCCTGAGTAACCAGCCTATGGAAAAGATATAGTAAATTTGCATATTTACACCTTTGATTTTCTATCACAAGTGTTGCCCTCTTAGCAGTATTCAGGTACATGCTAATATTTAGAAAACTCAAATATATTCACTGGTAAACAGCTCATAAAAACTGTATTTAATAGAATGTCTAGAGAAAAAGTGATGGCAATTACATCTAATTTATTTTAAAGACTGACTTGAGAACAGCAGTTGAAAATACTATGTAAAAATTGGTGCAATGTTATTATTTTGTCATTAGGACTCTTTTTTTTGAAGGTGACATAAATAAATGAAATATATAGAGTGAGAATATGTTAATATTAAATTAATGATGGCTTTTTTTTTACCAGTTGTGGTCCAATTCCAGATGAGAGCCACTTTGAGAGGAGTAGATAATTTGATCTAATAGGAGTCAAAAAACCCAGAAGACTGACTCTGTACAAGGGTGACATGACTGAATGTGACAGAAGAGTTTAGTACCATATACATGTTAAAAGAGACTATTATTAGTATTACATTATCTCCTGCTATCAGAGAATTTTTTCCTATCATTTATGACCTTTAATTTAACTCATTCTTGTTTACCTGAGTTTGCTGAATCCTTGGATGAAAAAGGAATCATGGGAAAAGAAATTACTTGTTATTTCCTGACTATGTCAAAGTTGATCTGACACGTTAATGGTTTGCATGGGGAAAGGAAGTGGTGAAAGCTCTGGCAGGAGAAACAGACGTGTGTAACAAAAATTTTTTAGAGAAGAATTTTTGTGCACTGCTAACACCAAGTGCGTTTTGATGTTTCTAAGGCAGAAAAGAATAAAGCTTCTGTAAGAAAGGCTGAGTTGACACAGGTTACAGTGATCACTCAGGGTTCATAATCTGCTTTTTCTTTACATTTTAAAAAATGTCTTTGAGGGATTAAGAAGCTGCTGAATGCAATGTGAATCTGTGAATACAGATAATGTGAATGGCAACAGCAAAGTCTGGTACTCTGTTAATTAGAGGACACCTGGAACTGATCTTTGTGAATTGTGATGGAAAATAGTGTTGTAGTGCAAATTCTGGTTTGTAATGCAGATTTATTTCTGTGATATAATTGCAATCCTGATAAACTTGTCCATTATGTTTTTTCAATCACTCCAAACATTAAACCAAAGAGAACAAAGAAAACATTTTCAATTAAGTTTCTGCTATATTTACAGTCTGCCATCTTTTTGTTGTAAACAGAATTCAAAATAAAGTTTAGGTTATCTTAAGTAATTTTAACTATTACTTTCTCCAGTTCATAAAGTAGATCTTATATATAGTGCTATTCACTGAAGTAAAAAAAAAACAACAAACAAACAAACAAAAACCAGATAGAAAAGTGAGTGATAGTCTTGGCAAAAAAATGAGAGCTTACTCTGTAGATTAATTCTCTATTTATTGTGATTTGCTGAAGAGTTCTGTTTGGGCTTTTAATTGTTCTTTGCAAGATCTTCCAATATAGAAAAACAATTTATGTTGACCTCCTGTGTTCCTTTTTGAGAACTGTTAATTCATATGGGATTTGGCCTCTTTTTTATAACGTTAAGAATCAAACTCCTAGGGAAAAAATTAATTAGGTATTTGCATTGTTTTTTTTGAAGGACATCAATGTCCTTCCAGTAGCTCAGGGAGGAGGATTACATAGGGCATTTGGAGTGTTTTCTTGCTATATGCACAGTCTAAACAATCTGTCTCAGACTGGAAAGGCTGTCGGATGTCTGTAGAAGATCTGTTCGCAATCCTGTTTTCCCCCCAAAAATATTTCAACAGTAATTTCATTGTGGAAAAAGATTTTCTCAGAAAACTTAAAAAAAAAAAGTTTTATATTTCAAAACAGTTGAAAAAAAAAATCTGTTTTTTTCCCTCACTCCATTAGTCCTGTTCTTTTATGCTGGAAAGGAAGTGGGAAAATACTTTCCATCAGAAATGTGCTAAAATCTAACTAAAAAATACGATTCACTAAACACGTGCAGGCAAAATATATGTTTCAAGGTGAAAGTAAAAGGGAAAAGTTTGAGAAATCTAAATATTTTCCAAAATTTAACTTAATGACTACCTCAATATATACAAAAGTTCAACATTTAAAATAAATTATTACCTGATTAAAAAAAATTAACAAGCTGATAAAACAGGAAATACATTTAAAACAGAGATAAAATACTGTGGTGGATTGACCCTGGCTGGACACCACTTGTTCACAAGCCACTTAATCACTGCCCTTCTCATCTGGAAAGGGACCAGAAAAAGACAATGAAAAGCCCATGAGTTGAGATAACAACAGGGCGAGACCATCCACCAGTTATTGTCATGGGCAAAACAGATTTCACACAGGAAAAAATTAATTAGCAAAAAAATTAGAGTTGGATAATGGGATATAAAAAAAACCCCAGCAACTAAAAAACTACCTTCCCTGCACCCCAGCCTTTTTCCCAAGATCTGAATTCTTTATTTCTTCCCCTGAAGTGGCACAGGGGGACAGGGAGGGGAGGCTGTGGTCAGATCCTCACACATTGTCTTTGCTGCTCCTTCTGTTCACGTTGTTCCCCTGATCCAGAGTGGAGCAGTGAAGTGTTCCCCTTCCAGAGCATACAGCCCTCCATGGACTGCTCCAACGTGGTCATTTCCATGGGCTTCTTTTCCTCATGACCTGCTCCATTGTGGGTCCCTCGTGGGGTCCTGCCAGCAAACATGGTCCAGTGTGAGCTTCTCTCTCCACAGGGCTACAGGTCCTGACAGGACAATGCCCAGCACTCCACTAACTCTTGAGGGAGAAAGACGTGGAGAGCTGGGGAACCTGAACATTTTTGACCATGAAATCTGAGAGACATATAATTTTTCTTACTTTTAAGAGTCTTATTATTCTTCTAAGTCTTATTTTCTTTTGAAGGTAAGTCTCGGAGGAAAAATTTGCAGTAAAATACTTTTACTAAATGGCTTAGAAAGACAAAAGTTGTGCAAAACTCATGCTTCTGATTCATGTCATGATAAATCTGATGAGAATTTGATACTTGAGCTCAGTTGTATGGAAGGATGACTTGTACTGAAATACATTTTTATTTTGTTGCACTTGATTTTTATTTGTTTTCTGGTGGAATGTAAGCCAAAAGATCCTCTCACCTACTGTAATATGCAGCACAGGATGTACATAACAAATCTGAATTGGTCCTAAAGGAGTAAGGATTTTCTGACAATGTAAAATATTTGGGACAATGGAGGGAAGAAGAAAGCTTTTGTGTGGCATAGGCAGGGATTTTAGGAAATCTGTGGAGAGGTACCTTTCTTCCATAAATGTTATTTTTTTAAAATATTATTAGGGTCTGATTTTTTACAGTAGCAATGTAATGGGAAGCTTTGCACTTCATCACATAAGTTGAATGTATTTACTCTTGTGTACTCATGGAAAATCTTTATGCTCCTTCTTGCAGCAAAATAAACCTGAACCCTGACACTCTTTTGTGTCTCTCTCTGGTGTACTCACATCTGGAGCAGCTTTGCGATTAGATTGTCATCTTCTATTAAGACACAAGTTTTGATTCAATCATTATCTCAAATTATTTAACTTAAGAGACTTTAAATCATCATAGTCATCAAACTCTAGGATAATTATGTTTTCCTTGATCCTTAAAATTGTCTTTGTCTTAATTGTCAGTCTGGTATTTCAAAGCAGAGCTGTGCAGTCATTGGTAAAACTTGCACTTTTACCTCTGTAATAATTTTTGAGCTGACTCTCCTCTTTCTGGCTTAGATGGGATTTGTTTTACAACTGACTTTTAAGGACTTTCTCTCTCTATGATTAAGACTAATTTAATTTTCCCACAAATCTTTATTATATTTTCTTCTCCTTGCTCGAAAGCTTCAATTTCAGTCTCAATTTATTAGCATGTCATTATATTTTTAATCTGCATGTGCATTTCTGAGATCCTTTTGTGTTCTGTCTGCCATACTATGTTGATTGAAACATCCAATAGAAAGGCAGGAGTGATGAATTGGTGCTGAATTTGGTTAAGTAGAAAATTGGAAGAGGTTAAACTGGTTGAAAAGGTGCTCCAATTTTTGCATAGTAATGATAAAGAAAATGGGATCATATGAAGGGAAGTGCAGAACAAAAGAAAAACTGGCAAGTGAAGTTAACAGACCATGAGTTGTGTGTGGAGGAATGCAAAAAAATGGAGACATGATATTCAGAAATTAGATCTGTGTCTTGATTTGCATTATGAAAAATGGAGAGCTGCAGAGGTTCCTGAGAACTGAAAGGACCATTATTCTGGAGGGCATTTTCAGACTTGTTCCTCCACAGATTATGAAAATTTTACTATGAGATTTTACTCTAGGACCTGTTTTTCAACCTCACTTTTGTGCAAATTGTCTGCCCTTTAAGCTGAAAATACTGCAAAAAGAAAAGACCAATTTTTCTTCTCTGCCATTACAATAAGATCACCAAAGATTATAAAATGTGACTAGAAATCTCACCACATTTTTGACAGCAATGGGATAAGATGCAGGATTTTTTTCCCCTCAATTTTACTCACTACTAATAGCATCTGCTCTATTTCTCTGTATTTGTCTGTTTCCATGTTACTCATGCTACTTGTCCTTGGTGTTCAAAAATAATCCACACTGATGTTGAGTGCTGAACTAAAAATACTTAACAAGAGCTGGTAATATTGGTATCTGCATCTGATCTCACCTTTCATTCTGGCTGCCTGTTTTCATTTCTCTGATACTTGCCTCAGTCTGTGTCTTTTTTTATAGTGTAATACATGTGTGTGATTTTTAATGTATGGGTATGAGGTAGAATTGCTAACAGGTCTTGGTATTTGATTACTTAAAACCTAATGGGAAATTGTCTAGTGAGAGAAGGGCAGCAGTCGCTGCACATTTATGACTCTGCATGAACACTGCATGCAGCACAGGCCATGAGGTGTTCAAGCAGCTAAAGAGAGATATTCATACCATAATGATATCAGAGCTATGCCTGGATGAGCTTGTACCCCTTTGTGTAGCCATTACTCTGCTTACTTTGGAAATCACACAAATCTATTGCAGCACATTAATCTTTTAGGTTTGTATTACCTGTCTATTGATATTTTCCCTTTTCCCCTATCCTTTCCGTGTGCATGATTTGATTTTCATGGCCACATTAACTTGACTGCTCTGCATGTTCTTTTCACTAGACAAAAGCCCCTCTGTAGAAAAGAAGGAAGTACTTCTTTGAAGGGAATCAGTCTGTGTTTATCAGGTAACTTTACTGCTGAAACATGAATAGCAAGAGGTGAATTACTGAGAAGATTGGTGTACCCTGGGGTTAAATACAACTATCAGTGAATGGAACTTTTATCAGGGAGTTAGGTCTCATCTATCTGAGCATGAACCCAAAAGGTCAAAGAGAGAAGATTGGCAGAACTCAGGTATTGCACTTACGAAAGAGAATGAACAGCACCAATTTTCCAAGGAAGAAGCTGTGATGCAGACAGAGCCAGTACTTTGGAGCTTAGGCTGGGGAGGCATTGCTACACAAGTTATTATAAATGGTTTCAGTGTATTGGAAAGGGAAGTGCAGTGTCAACTACCATAAAACTAATTGAGAAGTACGCTAGAAAATTACTTTAATGTTTATTATTTTTGTGTTTATTATTCTTTTCACCCACGCCTTTACTGTATAAATGTCATGGACAAGAAGGAATGTTCAATATTTGTCAGCAAAATCTGTGAGTAGGTACCAAATAAAGGACAGAAAATAGTGTGCACGCCTCCTCAGTCTGTGGAAGTCTGCTTCTCCCATAAAATATATCTAAGTCAAATCCAGATAGAATCTACGAATCTTTGTAAATCATTTAAATCCTTCCCTTGAGAGAAAATTCCTATATAGAAAAAGAGTTGATCAGACCTGCATAATGCAATGTTGGCTTTATTATAGGAAAACACAGATTCTTTTTTTTTTTTTGCTATATCAAGTATTCTGTGTTTTGTGGTTTGGGTTGGTTTTGTTTTGTTTTGTTTTGGTTTTTTTTTTTGGTTTTTTTAACCCCAAGAAGACTGTAGTTCATAACTTTTGCACAATGTCTCGCATTCAGCCTGCTGCTTTTCTGAAAGAAAACAGCTTTTGAGGACAGGAACTGCTGTGCAGTATGAACTTTAAACAAGGAATGACCTATTTTCTTGCTTCTATGCCCACTGCTACTTCCTTTTCACTGCCTAGAGCCACAAAAGGAGACTCAGGGAGTAAAGTTTTAGGAAACCTTTCCTGAGCTGGAATATCCACCTTGTCATTTTATTTGTTGCTTTTCCTGTTAAGGCACAGGGTGAACACTGTTTATTGCTTAAACCTTGCTTTCATATCAAGAATCTTCTCTCCATTTTGCACTGCTCAGGTATTAAACAGATATTGCATTGTAAGAGGAATGAAGATAAAAATGCAATGTGTTAGCTTCCTTATATGTCAAAATTTTGTGGTGGTGGGGACAATCAAATTTATCTTCTGAGCTATGCTGTGTGTGGTCAGTTTGGGTAAGATGGGGAAAGGGAATTGAAACTAATGTGTCAGAAATGAGATTGTGGATTGTGTTCATAAGAACTGTGAACAAGGCAGGGTAAAAATTCAAAGGCATACAAATAAATTAATACATTTTTGAGATTGAAATGATAAAGCACATATCACAAAATGTGACTTGGGGATATGAATACAGATGCTGTAGAAAAATAAGTGTAGGCATTTATGTAGAAAAAAAACCTAGATCAAAGGAAATGTGCTCTGGATCAGATTCTCACAACTAGGCTGTATCTTTGCATTGCTCAGGAGATGGAATCTCACACTCAGCTTCCATTTACAGCTGGATTCAGTTGCTGTGCAGCACAGAGGAGCCAGGATTTGTGTAGACCTCAATCCTTGGTCCTGGTGGGCTAATAACAAGTAAAATGTTGGTAAAAGAAAGAAGTATTTTAGGATTATTTTGAAGGCTAAAATACTCATACTTTCAACACTGTTATGCAACCTAAACTAGTTTAGTTGGTCTAAACAGTAGCTTATATTTGGAGAAATAGAACATAAATAAATAAAATGGGAAACACAATGGAACAATCATTTAATAAGAAATAGAAACATAGGAAACCTTTGCTTCAGCTGCCATAATTTTATGCCACAGCAGGAGATAAAGAAATCAAAATTACCAGTTACGCATTGCAAATACTCACAAAACCAGAACAATTTTTATGCAAAAGAAAATGTTTTTCTGTAGCTGCCTTTAGTTTACCTTTATTGTACTTTGGAGAACAAGTGAAAAAAGACTAAACTCACCCACTCACTCACACCCCAGTAGTTTCCCTTTATCAACATACATGTCATATTTTTACACTAAATAAATAATGTAAGCATTTTCAATCAATATTTTTAAATGTCACACATCTTTACAAAATCGTAAGTTAATACATTTAAAAGAAATGTAGGTTTTTGGGTGGAAATGTCCTTTCCAGTTTAAGTGATGATCTTTACAGATTTGAATGAAATTGAAGTATAGAATTGGAAGCAAACTGAAGCTGATATTAAATTAGTATAAATTGCTAACAATTATACTTAAGTAAATCAAATTAAAACAATTCACTCTGATGCAAGTGAGCTATGACTAAGATTTTAGGTTACAGATTGCAAATTTAGAACAAAAGTTAACAGATATAGGCACCATCTTCATTTTGCATGCTGCAAATCGTGATTTGAATCGAGTTATTAAAGCCGAGTTTATACAGTGACATCAGTGTAAGCTGTAAGGAATTTTAAAGTATTTTTGATATTTCAGAGAGATGCAGGTGTGTGCTGCCCCAAAGCCTCAGGGTATCTTCACACATAAGCATGACAATTGCCACACTCTTTCAGAAATGCACAGAAATAAAATATTGCATTGGTGGTTGTAGGTGCCAAGGATTTGGTGGTGGGAGGACTAAAGTTGCGGCCTGTGCGACTGCCCCAAGCTGGACACAAGCTGGCTCCAGACCAGACCTCTGCAGAACCCTGCTGATGTTGGTGGTGTCTGGGAAAATATATTTAAGAAAAGTGAGAAATCATCAGTCAGAGAGGAGTGAGGGGAGATGGCAGCCAAGAGTGAACAACAGCAAAGGGAACACTGAGTTCAGAGAAGGAAAACTTGGATCAAGCTCTTCAAATCACAAGAACTGTCCATTCCAAACATGTGTGATGGAAGGCAAGTGTGGATGAACAAGGTTTTTCTCACTGAGTCCTTTCCTGGTAAGGTATGCTTACAAGTTACTGTGTCAAATGCCACAGTAGTGCCATCACTCCCTCAGTGCTGCAGCAGATGAGTAAAATCAAGTTATGTAAAATCAGGATACATAGGCCATCATATGGGAGACTTAAATGCTCTCTTAAGTTCCTTTAATGAGAAGTTGTAGAGAAGAGGGAGCCACTATTCTCAGAAATGTTCAATGAAAGTACAAGATGCAACAGTCAAAAGCTCCAAAAAGAGAAAGTCCAACAGAATATAAGGGAAAAATGTCACAGTTAGGGTGATGAAGGATCAGAGGAGCTTGTACAGAGAAGCTGTGCAAATATCTGTCTTTGGAGGTCACCTGAACTTCAACTGGATTTGACTCTGAACAACCTAACTTCAAAATCAGCCTTTGTGCAGGATGTTGGATGACATAACCCCAGAGATCCCTGCTCATCTACAGGGTTCAGAGATGCTGTGCTGTCTGTCAGGTGCTCTGGCTCTGGGTGGTCACTGAACAACCTTCTTTCCTGTAACCAATTCACAGGCAGGAAGGAGGCAAAACTCACAGCCCAAAAAGCAGGTAGGGCCTGATTCTCTATCAGCAATACCTGTCAGGAACGGAAGAATGACCAGGAGGAGGAAAAGTACACCCTTGTGAATAAAGAGAAACTTGGCTGAAGTAGAGGAGCTAGGCACATGCTTTCCCTTGGTTTGTGACTATGGGAATTAATCTGGAAGTGTTGTCAATCAGTATTTCTGTAAGTAATTAGCTCACTAAAAGTTTGTCCTTACTGTTTTTTTATTGGTTCAAGAAGTAGACTAATATACAATATAAAGTGAACTATTCCTTTTTGTAATATACAATCATTGTTGGTGACAAGGATTTATTTATTTGTTTACTATTTTACTAATTTATTCCTAAATTATTATGTCAAATATTTAAAGCATAAACATAACAAATCTAGCAAATTATATTATCTAAGTCCAATGACATTTTTTAAAGTATTTATTTGGATGCCAAATGTTATATTATGAACACTGTCTCTTTGTGTTTTAGAGGAAAACCACTACATACTCCTTAAGCACAGCTCTATATAAATATCACTCAATTAAGAATTTGTAAGGTTTTGTTTCAAGAACATTGCCTTTATATTATCTTAATACCATTTTAATGAAAGAGAATTAAATACTGAAAGAATTAATACTGAAAGCACACACACTAGCAAATGTTATTATTTCCACGGAAATGACAAGAACTCGCTTCTGAAAATATGAATATTGTTATTCTTTTCTAGGTAAACAACTAAAATTCATTTTCTGATTAATTTTTTTGCATGGAAGGATAGAATCTCAAGAACGTAAGATAGAAGAGTTCATTACTGAGGCAAGTGTCTAGAAAGGATAATATAAATAGTTCTACCCTGACTCCTTCAAAGTATGCCCACCGTCACAATTGTAGATTTATACTTTTATTTTGTGTCACCTATTCCCAAACACTCAGCTAAATAAAAATAACCCCATGTCAAATGGCACTGTATCAAAACTCAGTAGTCTGAATGAATCTTCAGAACTGAGTGTATAAGTTTAACCTAAACAGCAGTATGCATAGATGTTGCTTATTTTTTCCTGAAATGATGCCCTTTCAGTAAAATATACAAAAGAAAATATAAAAGAGCTTTTCTACATTCTTGGCTTAGGAATTCACAATTTCACTTAGGAACGAATTTTTTACATTTTATTTGAAATTATGGATCAAAAGACAATTATGGAAAAAGGATCACATGGCTCTCAGGTATCTTTTCTGAGTCTAGTGGGCAGTGTTACTTCCTTTTCTAAAACTGGCTGAGAAGGGAATTCTGTGGAGAAATTATAAGAAATTCCCTCCATCCTGCATGTATGAAGTTTCGGAAATATGTGCACTTAACTTCAGCTGAAGCTTTAAATTCTGATCCAGACAATAAATGAAAGAGAAGAAAGGTAAGCAAGGGGGAAAGAGAATAAATATTTACATTGTATTCTATGCTAAAAATGCTTCAAACACTGTATCATTCAAAAATGGAGGAAAATAATGCAAACCTCCTACAGTGCTAACAATGTATATAGTCCTGAATTTAAATATATGTAGTGTATTTTTTCAAGACCATCAAAATTTTCAGCTTCCGTAACAATCTCTATTTCTCCTGTGTAAAGATTTATTTATACTCTGCAAACAAAACTCAGAACATAGTTTTTGGTTCAAAAGTAACTAGACTGATGCTAAAATATAATTGCTGTTGCTTGTATAATGACTGTTCTCTGAAGTGTATTCCCTGTAGCTTTGTGTATTTCTTATTCTCTCAGGTGTTTTGAGATTCTTCCATCTCTCATAAAGCATGTTCTGAGTGAATTAAAAAAAACAAAAACAAACAACATAGCAGTTTGGCATATGCTGCTTTTACCATTTGACTAACATTTTTACACCAGTATGTGGTGTGAAAGTGTCTATCACAGAAAGCTGAAGAAAAAAAGTCTAGTTTTTAAATTTTTTACTCATAAAGGATCTACTTCAAGCCCTGTTAAAATCAAAGGATTTTTGCCCAGCCAAGGGAAACAAGGAGAAATGGATTCAGGTTTTCAGTAGGATTCTGGCGGTTTTATTACAAGGTAGAACCCTCCCACAGTGGAAGTCCGTGGCTCAGACTCTGAACAGGACAGAAGAATGTGTGAGAGGAGTGGGGATTTGTTGTTTCCAACCCTGACATCATTGTATGAAGTTCAACAAGGCAAGTGCCAGATCCTGCACCTGGGATGGGGCAATCCTGGATGTACACAGACTGGGGAATGAGATGCTGTAGATCAGTGCCATGGAAAGGGACCTGGCAGTCCTGATCAAGAAAAGATGGAATATGATCCAGCAGTGCCCTGGCAACCAGGAGGGACATCCCTCTCCTGGGGCCATCAGGCCCAGCATCACCAGGTGGGCAAGGGAGGGATTGTCCTGCTCTGCTCTGGGCTGGGGAGGCCTCACCTCGAGTGCTGGGGGCAGCTTTGGGTGCCACAATATAAAAAAAAAAAAAAAGTTAAACTGTTAGAAAGCATCCAAAGGAAGGTCACGAGGATGGTGAAGGGTCTGGATGGGAAGGTGTATGAGGAGCAGCTGAGGCCACTTTGTCTGTTCAGCCTGGAGGAGACTGAGGGGAGATCTCATTGCAGTTACAACTTCCTGTGAGGGGAAGAGGAGGGGCAGGTACCGATCTCTTCACTCCCGTGACCAGTGACAGGACTTGAGGAAATGACATGAAGCTGAGTCAGAGGATGATTAGGCTGGATATCTGGAAAAGGCTTTTCACCCAGAGAGTGGTTGGACACTTCCTCAGGGAAGCAGCCACAGTACCAAGCCTGTCTGAGTTCCAGGGGCATTTGGACAATCCTCTCAGGCACATGGTGACTCTCAGACTCTTGGGGTGTCCTGTACAGGGCCAGGAATTGGACTCAGTGATCCTGTTGGGTCCCTTCCAACTCAGCATATTCTGTAATGCTGTGATTCTGCGCTATCTGGTCTTGGACATATCAACTAGTTTCACTGTTTTATAGAATGTATTTATAAATTGTAACAGTCTCCATACCCTTCAATGTGCAGTAACTAATCCATCAGGTACCAAACCTGAACTTGTTTGTGTTGTATCCTGCTCTGACTCTCAGTGTTTACCAGCCATTTTCTACTGCAAAAGAAATCCTAAACCAGTGCTTCTAATTCCTCCTGTTTCTTGTAATTTGTCTTTGTCAGAGATAGTTTTTTCCATTGAGCCATCTCCTGTTTCTCCCTAGAACTGAACTCTGTTCCTCAGTGGCCCTAGAAATATAAATCTAAAAATAAACTAGGAGGATAAATATGAACAAGTGCATCAACACTGTTGGCTTTTCCCATCTTTTGTACTACCTCTTTAGACTTCTAGAATATATATTTTAAACACCAGCAGGATATTGTTCATAGAAAGGTCTGGATAACCTTCAAGAGGTTATAAACCTTTAGGTGTAGCTGAAGGTGTTCTGCATTCTTGAAGATGCCATTAGCCATTCAAATCAGGAGAGTGTACACAAAGACATGCTCTAAGCTGGCTTGTTCAAACTGAAGAGGAAGAGTCACTGCAACCAAGATACACAAACATAGTTGAATAGTTGTATTATTTTTCTTGTATTAAAAGAAGGAAAAAGGAGTGAAGGCCTGTGATTGAGTGGATCTTGTGAAGCTCAGTGCAGAGAGGATGATTTCTCCTTCTCAACATTTTGTACACCCCCTCACAGGGAAGCCACAACCTGTTAAATTCCTTGGGACATGGATCTGTCATTTTCATTGTTTCAAATATTATAAGTGTTTCTCTGGCAAAATTTTATTGTCCTTCACTGCATGTAATAAATCACATTACTTTGTGTATGCTTTCCGAAGCAGCTTTTTAAAATTCAAATTTGGTATCAGTTATCTTCGAAAATGATAGAAGTAGTTATTAGTCTGTGAGCATCTGTTAATGGTACAGACAAATATAAAATCCACATTAGCAACTTCCATGTTTTATTTTTGTAACATTTTTGGCTTCTGAAACATCTGCTTGAGCTATTTTTCTCCTTGCATCTGAACTGCTCTGTTGAAGTAGAGAGAGGTGAGCAAGCAGCTTGAGACATCAGTTTGAAATATATTAACTAGGAAAAGCTCAAAGGGGAAACATCTGCTGAAGTGAAAATGTCTGTGCAGAATTGGAAAGCAAGATTTAAAGACTGAGGAATAGGAGAAAGAATCTTTCAGAGTATTTAAAATGGGATCAAAATGATTTTGATAGTTCCCCTAGGTTGTTCAAGATCAGCACCTGGATCAGAGAGGTCACAGTGTTGGGCAGATTCCTTTTCCTGTATTTGTGTCTGTCTTACTTCTGCCTTGAAAGCAAGCATGACCTAAGTTGCATAGCGTGCAGTTATCTTCAGACCTGTCATTTATTTATTGCTGTTGCACGTGATAGAGAAACCATGAGATAGTCTTGTACAAAAAAATCAAGCTGCCTACTGTTCTGATCAAATCCTTTACACTTCAGAGCATCTGCACATCAAGCAGTCCCACAGCACCTTTCCAAGTCATCCACCTGAATCTGAAGAGGGACTGTACAAGAGACAGGCATGGTATCTGTGTGAATTCCCACGATCTGTCCACAGGAGCAAATGATCACTGAATATACACAGAGTAAAAAACCACCACTATTTATTCAGTCCTTGGCATATGCAATGCATGATTATAAAATTATGCATCCTTGTAATATGGGTCTGGAGGAAATGATATAACAGTTTCCCAGGCAAAGTGTTTTATTTTTACAGAAAGGAAAAAAAAAACCAAAGAAAAAAGAAGAAAACAATCTTTAAAAAGCCACCCTAAAGCCCCTGAGGCTGGCCTTAGCCAGATGTTTTAATTTCAGAGGATTGATCTGTGAAGGATGCAAATTTCTTTGGCATTGCCTGTAGGGTGACAGCACAGTGACAGCTTTCCTGGTCAGAGGACAAAAATTGTCACAGAATTTGCTGAGGAACATGACAAAAGAAAATTATGTCTGGAGAGCTAATTCCCTTCACCTATCACAGGAGAAAAGCAGGAATATTTATATCCAGATGAAGGCCTGTGTAGTGTCATAAATAAGAAAATAGAGTACATTGACTGTCTTCAAGACAATAAAATCATCTGTCACACATTTTAGTCAGGGAGTTACCCAAGTATCTTTAAGCCTGGTTCTCTGAACATATGAAAAATCAACCATCTTTAGCAAAAGAGGGGTGGAAAATATTTGGGCTCATCCTAGACTGCCTTTAACTTGTTTATTTACCTTTTCTTTGAGAATTTAAAAACTCCAGTGATTCTATCTGCCTTTTTTACAGATAAGATGAGCCAGTAGGGGACAACAACATCCAATATGTGTAATGTCAAATTCCTTCAGTACCTGCAGGCTGTGGGCTGTGAGGGCTTTGCTAGATATTATCAGAAGCCATTAGATTAGCTGAGACTGGCAAGAAGAGAACATATGTGGCCCATATGCATTTCTTTTGAAGTGTTGTCTATGGAGGATTGCAGATCATTAATTTTTAGAAATTCATACTTTTTGCAAAAAATTAAGAAAACTGAAAGTCTTACTTAAGAAAAAGCAAAATAAATATGCAGATTATTGTGGCACAATAATTTGTGGGAAAAAAAGAGGAGATTGATTTGCTGAGCATCTGAGAACAGAATGACTTTCAGAATTCAAAGTTAGTAGAAATTCCAGTGATTTATAATACTTATAATATTATCAGCCAGCTGGTGCTTGTCTCCTGCAGCATAATTACCCAGACTAGAAGTAGAAACTTTACAGACAAGGGGTGCAAAATGCCCGTGAGGAGGTGGAGTTTGGGAACATATTGCAGAATAATTTTCGGGAGCAGAACAAAAAAGTCAGGGAGGACGCTGTAAAAGTGCAGGAGGGGCAGAAAAGTGCAAGGGAAACCTTCCTTAGGAGCACTGGCTCAGGAAAGCCTGCAGGAAGGTTTGAAATGATGGAATGGTTGAAAGTGATGGACCTGTACTCACAGTATTCCCAGGCCTCCCAGTCTGACCTCACTGCCCCACAGCTGAGAAGTTCCGTAGTCCTGACTGTCAGAATCCCTCAGACTCCAGTGGAATGTAGAAGGTGAAAAAGTCATGAAATTCAGCCTAGAGAGAAAGTAGGGGATCACTGAAGAGAACTGCAGGTGAACTCAGCAGTGAGTTGTAGATTCTTTGCAGAGGTGTGAGAAGTTTACCAACAGCAAAGGGAAAGTGCTCATTTTGACCCTACTTTTGATGTAGGTTCAAGGGGGTTATGTTGAGAGGAGAAGTATTTAGGAGAGGTATTGCCACTTTAACAGGGTTACTGCTACAAGGAAACCCACCCTGGAAATTCATTTATTTGGCAACAATTCCTTGAGTTTGACAGTGACAGGAGGATGTGTGTCTGATACAAGTGTTTACCTGCCTTTGCAGTGTGAAAGGAGGGTGATATCATGGCTCAGCCCTTTATTAATCAGCTTCCTTCCTGCTTTAATCCTTTTCCAGGGATACTGTGCAGGCAGTTCCAGAGATCCTATGCGAAGGAAACTTTATTCTTGCATGTGGCTTAATGAGATAAGCTATAAAACTAGCTAGAAACATGCTCAGAGACTATTATTTCTGTATGTACCTGCTGAAAATAAGCAGTCTTCCTTCCTTGGCGTGTGTGTATGCCTTTGCTGTCACCAAAGAACGGGCAAATTTTGAGAACTTGTTGTTTTGATCATTTAAATACAATAATATTTTCATTTCTTGTTCAAGTATTTAGAGTTTCTACCACTCATTTCAGTTGGATAATGTTCCAGTGCCAGCAGCCATCTGCTAATTTTACAAAAGGCTTAGATTATGATTTAAAGCTTTTTAAGCTCTTCACAAAAATGCAGTTACTACTTACCTTCTACATTAATTTATACCAATCTCCTAAACATATATGTTAAAAATATCTATATAGAAAGAAAAACTGGCTCACTACACAAAGATGGGATAGTTATAAACCCATTATAGTAAAGGATGATTAGCCATAGAAATAATAAAATTAAACTGGTTTAAAAATTTATTATTTCTCTCTGGTTTAGTAGAAGAAGTTTGATTTTGATTTCAGGAACAGTTGATGTTATTTCTGTTTGAAAAATAGTGATACAATTTCTCTACATGGCAAAACTTTGCCTTACCTTCTGAGCCCTTCTAAGGCTCAAGGGATTTGTTAGAGAAAAAGATTTGGATTCCCATCCCTTGCTTCCAGTTGAGATAATTTTGAACTCTATTCAGGCATGAAAGAAATACTAATCAGTCTTTTAGACTGGAGAGAAACTCCCGGGTGTATAGAATACATGTAAACTCTCCTATAAATATGAATATCATAACATCTGAGAAAAAAGCTACATGAGGTAGGGAAGTTTTATTTATTTTTTCTTCAAATAGGAAAATGAACAAAAGATTTTGCTGGAAACATGGAAGTTTCATAAACCTTGTAAAGTGATTTTTTTAATCTAATCTCAAATTGCTGTTTACAGTTATATCTATCTATTTGTGGCTGAAAGATAATTGTCCCAAAAGTTACCTGTCCCCTCAAAAGGGCTTTTCTTTTCAAAATGATGGAAGTTGTTCTTCTCTCCTCTCACATGAAAGCTGTCCTTATGGGCCAGAAAGAGGAAGGCAACAAGAAACAAAGCAGGCTGCCCCCCAGAATATTTTAATGTGGTATGTGGATAACTTTACTCTTTCCTACAGATAAGCAGAATTGTTTATTTTTCTAAAATCAAAGACAATCATATTAAGCATAGTAACAGCATATCTTGTGCCAGTCCTCCGTTCACTGTAACCACTAATTGTTTAGTCCAAGCTCCATGTAGGAACAGTAGCTGCACTGGGGCAGGGAATACAGATCTTCACAGTGAGCTGCAGCATCCTGCTCTGCTCACCACCCTCGTGTGCCCTTTGGTGAGTGCTGGTGTAACTTCAAAGAAAGGCATATGCTCCATTCAGATAAGCATATTTGCTTTTTGGTTTGGGCAATCTCCCAGGAGGCAAAAAGTACAATTTTAAACATTTGGATCTGAAAAAAAAAAAGTTGAAACTCTGTCTTTTCATATCCTAGATAAGAACTGTCTGCCATGCTGCTTAACTGGGCAGCACTGCAACTGTGTCCCGCCAGGCTCCAGAAGTAAGCCTGGCTCATGTCTCTGAAAGAAAATAAGTACATGGAAAAATGGACGGGAGGGCTTTAGTCTATGACTCAGTCTGTGAACAGAGAGAGTTCCTGAACCTGTGTTCTCAAAAGGGATGATTTTGGTTACCCTGCTGTCTAGGAATCTTTATGAGCTAACAACAGGCTTGACTTTATTCTGTGTGCTTTGGATCCCATTCCGGGATACCCAAGTCCTTTTAGAAACTCTGTTCCTTTTCCATAAAGGTAACTTTATTGCTGCTAGTTTTAAACACATAAATCCTTTATTGTGTTCAGACCTAAGTGTCTGGTGATAAAAATGGAAGTACTGAGGCAAAGAGAATATTTAATATGTATTATGAAATTTTCTAATATGTGAGGAGAGAAACAATCTTGGATCCCAAGTCAAATTACATTTTCTCTCATTTGCATCAAGAAAACAGAAGCACTAATAATATATGTGTCAAATCAGTGATGGAAATAGCTATGCAATCAAATGATATAATGATGGTATATAAGTGAAGGTGACCTACTAATGAATAATGTGGGAAGAAGACTGAAAAAGTGTTAATTGATATGTCAAGCCAGTAATGTCAGTCAGTTGCATGGAAGAAGAGAAATTAGTCAGTGTAAATTGCGTAGTGACCATCAAAACATGCCAAAAGCAAATGCACTTTCTATAAAGAACCTGACAGATAAAACATAAGAACAAACTGAAAAAAAAAGTAAATATACCATATCTGATTTTTAGCTCCAGGTAGCCAGTAATGGTTCACCCAGAAATGTCTTTTAAGTCTAAGAAAAAAATATTTGCAGCATCTATGTACCACAATAATCCTCAATTCAACCTGTGAAGCTTTCTCCTTCACAGGTTCTCCTTAGAGAAAACCAATAAAATCTACAATGTCTGATTCATAGCTGCTTACATTGAATGTGTAGTGAGTAGCTGAAGTGATATAAAAAATACATATATATAAACCTGAGTTGAGCAGAAACTGAAAGAAAAAAAATAGGATTTTTAAATAGTAACCTCACTTTGTACTTCCTTACGAAATATATTATAAAAAGTAAATGGCAGTTTCTGAGGCTGAGATTTTTTTCACTTTTCTTGCATTTTAAAGGGACTTTTGTTCTTTTTCTGATAGAACTCTGAAAAACCAAAGCCATTACTTTGGGACTAAACTGACAGATCAATGACATGAAATTGCACTAGGTCACTCCAGACAGTGAGAGAAAAGAAATCTGCTATATGGCTTTGTCACATGATTTAATCCAGAAGAAAAATGAAATATTAAATATACATATACTTATATTATATATCTGTGGATCTGAGCTGCCTGAGAAAATGTATTTTTTCCTGAACTTGAAGGCATTTTTGGATAAGAAGTTATATATTATTTTGTCCACTAGAGGGAATCAAACATATTTCCAATCTAGCAGTAGAAACCCTCAGAAGCTCAGAAAATAAATAAAATCAGGTGAGATTAATGTTACCATATTTTCAAAAAATACCAGTGTCTATGTTAAATATAATATTTTGTAAAAGTGAACTAAATAACTTCCTTGTGCCATACAAAATCCTAGATATATTTTTCATAATGGACTCTCTCTACACAATCTTGACTCCTCTCAATGTTATCATGAGAGAGAGGCCATGTTCATGTTTCTTGTGATGTGGGATTTCTACTCCTTCTGAACTGGAGAGGAAATTAAGATCTAGTTTGAGACTTAATATACAAAAAATTATGGTGTAGGATTAAATATAATTTTAATATCCAGTGTCTGAGTTTGTAGAGGCTTGCATTTCAATTTATAATTTGTGATGATTCTTAAAGAGAAACAAACAGAAAATAAAGTTTTGAATTATTAACAAAAAAATACTTGTATTTTATATTAGTTCTGTTTCTTAATGTTTTCTTACTCTATAATTCAGGTTCAAGGTATTGGTCTGTGTTTTCAACAGAGAGAATGGGAAAGGCTCTCTCAAAGTCAAGGCGTTTAATAGGCCTTTTTATAATCTAGGATAATTATCAGTGCTGCTTATCAGCACTGCTAAAGAAAAGTCTGTCATTCGTGTGAGACTTGAAGTGGAAAAATTATGAAACAGAAATGCTTTCAAAATTCATTGTTCTTGCTCGTTTTGTGTTGAAATAATACTGAATAAATTGAAGCACAAACTGAAGTAGAGCTCCTTTAACATTTATATGGCTACTAGTACAATCAGTCAAGGAAAGGTGTGAATTTACCAGCATATGCAAACTACCAAAATGGGGCTTGGATATGTTTTCTCATTCAGTAGGAAGGCAGGCAGCAGGATAGAGGAGCTAGTGAATGAGAGTGGAACTCTCCAGAATTTTTTATCATTATGTCCATGGTCGGTGGTCTCTTGTGGCTGCAGTATTCACTGTATGTGATGCATGCTCATGGGTAGAGGTTTTGGATTGTCCGGGACAAACAAGTTTGTAGGATCCCAGAGAATGCGCTACACATTGCAGTCATTCTCTTAGAGGGGAAAAAAAGCTCAATAAAAAGAAACCAAACTGAAATAGACTTTTTTGGAAATTATTTAGTTTTTTTTTTGTTGCTGTTTTTTTCTTTAATGAAGAAATCCCCAACTCTCCTGTAAAACTTTGTTCATAATATTTGCAATAATAAGATTTCCTTGATGTTTATTTCTGATTTGTTTTTAGTAAAAGCAATTGAATTGGAGACTCGTCATCAACTGGCCCTGTAGATTCTCTCAGTTCTCCAGAAAACTCCAAGTCTTGCCATATCCTCTTTATTTTCATTTGTCTCTGGGTTTTACTATCCCTAAAAGTATTGTAGAAAACCTGGGTCTTTGGAGTAAGAGCACTAATGAATTCATAGCAGATTTTCTTTTGCTCCTGCCTTTATTTGCTAAGTACTGCTAAAAAGACAGATAATGAGATTAATTGCCCTATGAAAATAAGGAGGTCCAAAAGAATCCCAACAGTTAAGCTTTATGTGAAAACACAAGCCCACAATGAACTGAAAGTTTAGTTCAGATGAGGCTGGCAGAAAATTCCTGTTGAGTTTGAGTTTCTCAAGTGTTCAGTGTACTTTCTTGCCTAGGAAGATAATGGAGGAGTCACTACTACTACTTTCAGACTTCATTACTAACAAGGAAACAGCAACTGAACAACATCCTGGACATACCTTCCTGTCTTTTAGTTTTGCATATGCATTTATGTGCATATGAAAATGTACTCCACTCTTCATTTAAAAAAGAAAATTATTCACCTCTCTTGTTCCTAGTGAATGGCATTATATACTCTCATTTCCAAATAACTTGACTGAATTGACCTTCAGTAATTCAGTCTACCTAAATGCAAAACATTAGCACAGTGCATTCAGATTATCATTCGAAAAATGCACATTAGAAAATAAGCTTGGCATTTACATTATCACATAAGTGCAATTAGTCTTACAATGAGGGTTTATTTTGAATGTATCATTTACATCAAAGAAACAGAGCCTTGTATTGCTTACAAGATAATCAATGATGAAAGACCAGAAGGCAACAAGTAGGTTGTCTTTGGCTTCTGTGAAAATTGGATTAAGCTTTATAGGTTCTATTGAATAAAGGAAGTTGTTTATTATTGTAATTCACTGCCTCCCTGGCAAATTTAAATTTCTGTCCTATAGTCTTTATTCAGGTTGTGTATCCATAAAATCAAAGACGGGGTGAAACCCCAAATCATATATTTCAGTTCACTTACTGTCATCTCCTTTATGCAGAAGAACTTGTGAGACATGATTTTAAAATGGTGTTGTCTTAGTTATAATTTTCTAAAACCTTTGTTGTTAAAGATACAAAATGTTACTTTATTGCTTTTTAACCCTCTCTTAGTTCTTTAAAATCAGAATAGTATTTCTAAAATTAATAAGAATAAGGTCTTCTTACAGCAAGAGAAAATTGCACACAGATTTTTTGCACATAGACATTTTATGTCTGTTTTATGCCAACATGCTTATGCACACATTTTGATGTTCTACTTCCTGAGCATAATGAAGACATCTGAGACCCAAATTATTCCCTGTAAATACTTTTTGCTCCATCCCTTCTGGCTACTTGTTAGTGTTCATATTCAAAGAGGATCATATTCCACTGCAACAAAAAATACCAAGAGCTTGGTCCTGAGTAGCACTCATGTAGGCACATTGCGAGGATTTGAGAAATGTAATATTCTGGTTTTAATGTTATCCTGGGTTGGCATGCAGTTATTTTCCCAAAATGTTGGTCTTACTGCCGTAGATAAATGTACTTGCACAATGTCAATGTGTATATATTTCCTCTCAACTTAGACCCTAACAAGAAATAATTTCTTTGGGTTACTGGGCAACATTCTGTTCTCCTGTCCGTTTATTGACTTGTGAGCCAAATCACAGAGCTGCTGATCTGATACTCACTTCCTGGAAGGAGAAAATTTGCTTTTAATCCAAGCACTCTGCCCTTTCACGGATATGCCTGGAATTTCTGCTTTCTGCATTACCAAACTCCACCCAAACTTACTTTCCTTTCAGGAAGAGCCCTGAAGGGTGCATCCTGTGAGATTTCCTGACACCTGGCATCGAGCCAGCAAAAAAGTTTGTGTTTTTTTCCTTTAGAAATCCATCTAATTTCACCTTCAAAATTTCTTTATTTGCACATTAGCCTCTTACTGTTGGTGGAAGCATTATTTATTAAGGCCGGGGGGGGATGACAGTTCATTTGGACATATTTTTCTCCTTGTAGGAAATCCACTTCCTGTAGCTTAATACTTTAATGTATTAAGTATTCGCATATTTTAGAATGGCGAACTTCATTCTACCTTAAACCCTGAATGTCATAAATCTAAACGTGACTGTTCAACAGTAGTAGATTAACCTTGACTGACTGCCCACCAAATGGGTCTCTCACTCCCCTCACTCAGAAGGACATAAATACAAAATAAAAAGAAAAAATTCATGGAGTGAGATAAGGTTAGGACAATTACTCACCAGTTACCATCATGGGCAAAACAGACTTGATTTTGAGACCATTAATTTAATTTATTAACAAGTAAAAAAGAGTAGGATAGTGAGAAATAAAAGACAAACTAAAACTACTTTTCCTTCACCACTTCTCCCCATCCTGTTCAGGCTTCTTGTCTTCTTCACTCTTGAATCCTCTACATCCCCCCTCCAAGGGATGGAGGGGACAGGGAGTGGGAGTTGCAGCCTATTCAGAGCACCTTGTCTTTGCCACTGGGGTCCCTCCCATGGAATACAGTCCTTCACAAACTGCTCCAACACAGGTCCCCTCCATGGAGCACAGTCCTTCAGGAGCAGACTGCTCCAGCTTGAGTCCCCCATGGATAACAGATCCTGCCAGCAAACCTGCTCATGCATGGACTCCTCTCCATGGGCTGCAGCTCCCTTCAGGATGTACCCACCCACTGCAGCATGAACTCCCTCATGGTCTGGCTGCTTGAAGATCTCTGCTCCTCCCTGGATCTCCCCTGGCTGCAGGGGCACAGCTGCCTCACCATGGGCTGCATCAGGGGCTGAGTTTTCTTTCTGAATTTTTTTCTTACTCTGCTCTCCCACAGCAGCTGCACAGCTTTTTTTTTTGTCTTTCTTATATCTATTGCTGTGTGGGCTCTGCTTTGGCCAGTGGCTTCATTTCAGAGCTGGCTGGAACAGAATCTCTCCAATATGAGGGTGATCCTAAGTCTCTTCTCACAGAAGGCACCCCAGCAGTGCCTACCCAAATCCCAACCTTGCCATATGAACATAATACATCAAATCATACCCCCTTTTTTACTTCCATGCCTTAAAATATGTGTATGCCACTCTCATGCATATGCATCTTGAAAATTGTATATGCAACTTGAAAATTATATCTGCTACTGTAATTCTCCATAATGTTCTCTTTCTTCAGGTGGCTCATGACATAAGTGGGGGATTTAAGCTTTCTTAGTGTTCATAATTGCTATTCCTTGGAACATAAAAAAATTCTTTGGTGATTTTGCTCTAATTATTCTTTTTCTGATAATTCTTTTCTGTCCTTTCCCATCTCATCCCAACCCGCTTCATCCCATTTTGCCTCATCCCATGTTTGCCCAGAAGGTTTCTGCTGTGCAGACTTAGTTTTACTATCCCAGTCAATTTCATTTCACTCGAACTTTCTGCCTTTAACTTCTCAAATTTTCTTTTCCCTGATGAGACTCACAGGATCTTCCCCACTGTCCATCTCTTTTGTTATAACCCAGAGTTCCACTTGATTCTCCAGTATATTTTTATAAATAAATAATGCTAAGCTAAATAGATATAAAATGACAGAATAAGTATGATGATTCCTAGACAGCAAACTTTCTCTTTACTATGTAGGTGTGGTTTTTTTGTTGTTAATTATAGCTTGTACATATTTCCTCTTGTTTCTCTAATTTGAATTGCTAGACAAAGAACAGAAGTCCCAGCTCTTATTTTGACTTACGGAACATAAATGCATTTGATGATATAAAAGAAGTGGGAGAGGTTTCAATCCAGTTGCAATGTTTTTCCTTGATGTGGCTGATGCCAGTCTCTTCTATTACTTCATAATGTTGTGCTTTCTGTTGTTTTTTTTTAAAATCATACTTACTATCTGTTCATTAAGAATATTTGAGCGGAGCAAAACAAATTTAATAATATATGATCTTCCAAATTTGCTATCTTTGTTTTAACAGAACATACTTACAAATTAAAAATAACCTGACTCGTGTAGGTCCACTATCCACAAGATAAGCCTGTTTCTTACCTGATCTCATACATAAAGTATGTGCAAATAATAAACTTGCATGGCTTAGTATATTATTGCTTAGAGTGGGTTTTTTAGATTTAGAGCTTCTCATGATTTCATGGTGAGGAAAAATGAGTTTGTTTATCTTTCTGATTACAAGTAAATAAATAGGGAGTTATCCTCATAATTGTTTTTCATGGAAGTTCTCTCAAATGCTGCACATTAAGTCAGAACCTACATAGCAATACAATGCCAGAGCATGGAGATAATTCATAAAATTAAATTTTTATCAGTGAAATGGATATTCCTTATTTCGTCTGCATGCTTATAAGTGCAGGAAAACAACTAATTAGCACCACTTATTAAGAGAAGATGAACGGTCTGAAGGTGGAAACAACCTTAGCATAGAAGTAATGGCCAAATGCTTTGGAGGGGTGAAAAAAAATAAGCATTCTCTACTTTTCAAAATACCGTCTGTGTCTGAAAATACAAATTTCACAAAAGGTGCTAAGTGCTTTATGTGTTTTAATATATTCTAATGGAGACAGTGAACTGTGAAAGAAAACTTTTCTCTGAAATGAATGAAAAACAAGTATATTCATTTTCACAGATGTTGTTAAAAGCATCTGTTACTTAAAGCTGCATCAGCTTTAATTGGATACTATTCTTAACTCTCTCCCACTCTTCATTTTTCTAATAGTTGATTTCACTAGGTATTGATTTCTGTGTGTAGAAACTCAGTAATATATGATATTGCTATACATTGCTAAGTTTTTAGAAATGTGTGGGTGTTTTGTCACTCAGAGCTTGCAAAGCAAAATCTCTATGTGCACAAGAGGGCTCTGGTCAAATGGGTTCACACAGATGATCTCTCAGAAGTTTGAGTGCTTAACCCCTTAGGTGGGGTCATGTGGAGGCTGAGTCAGAAGCCTGAGCTCTTTAATAGAATCCCCACCCACTCTGATGGCTAATGAGAAATGAATAATGATCTTCTCTTTTTGCTACCTGGTATGGGAAGCTATGCAACAAGTCTCCTCATTTCTTTTGTAGTTTTGGGAAAACGTTCTGTTTCCAGGTGGCATGTTCACAGGTCTGGTATCAGCTGATCAGTGAACTAGGATTCATGAAGAACCTGCCACCTGTGTCAAGGCAGGAGACCAAGGAAGCCAGTCCCTGAGGAAGACCAAGTAATATAAGAATGTCCATAAAATGAAATGGAGGGAATATCTGACAGGTTTTGTGTATAGTTTCCTGCACTCTCAGAGAGAAAATACTACATAAATTTGTGCTTTTCTAATGTTGAATTATTAGTAGATCCTTATCTCTGAATTTTGTTTTCTTTCTCCTTTTCCCCCCTATATTCTAGCTTCAAGAAAATCTGCAGTATTTATAAGCAAATGCATTGTCTGACTTCCATGTTCCTGATGATCTCTATGACCATCAGGCTTCATTCAGCTATATTTTGCAAGGGCTCACTGCTTCTTAATGTTTCACAGTGTAAGCTGTGACTCAACAGCTTTGTTTTCAAAGGCTGCATTTCATCTCCCTTCAGTTCTACATGTCCACATCTTTCCTCGTGGAAACTCTCCTCTCTCCTTAGCAGTTCTGCTGTTAGTAAGGTAGCTGAAATGGTGGCCTTAGATTTCATTTGGTTTGTCCTGTTTGCCCCTCTGCAAAAGACAGCTTTTCTGATACACCATGAAAATTACTTTTGTGTTTCAGGAGTGGAACATCATCTGATGCAGCTGCTGCCTGTTCAGATTAAATCACATTAATTTACTGCAGGATCATTATAAAGCCATTCACGGATGCTTGTATACTCAGAAATCACATTTACCAGCTAACTGAATGGATGAATGTAGAGGAAATTGCAACTTTCTTCTCTGAAATCATAGGCCTCTTCCACTTAAACAAGAGAATTTCTAGCTGAGGGCTATTAGAAGGTATACACTAGAGCTCCACATCATGTCTATAATGCCTCAAACCATGTAAAGTACACTGTTGTAAAATTTTATTACAAATCTCATTCTTAGTAGAGATTCCTATGGAAGATTACAAAACACTATCACATTATCACAAAGAAGATGGAGTAGAGTGAAAACCAGAAACAAACAATAGAGGATAAAGAGGAAGAATTGAAGGAAGATTAAAAGAGCCCAATACATGAGACTTCAGTAAAATGGCATTGCAGGATCATATGATTGTTCTCTACATTTATTTGAAGAACTTCAGGAGTAAAAATAATTTCTATGTCGTACAGGGGGAAGTACATAGGAGAACAGTTAGATAAAATAAAACAACCCCCACAACACCACCAAAATGGAGTTCAAAGGTTATGGTGCTTTTTTGAGCAGCAAACTTTTTAAGAGAAAAAAATCCACTACAATGTCACTAATGAGCTATGTACTCTGCAAAAAATTCAGGAAACATCTGTTTTTCTACTCATAATTATACTTTAGTCAGTAATTTTGAAGAAACATTGAAATATTTTTCCACTTGTTATGCAGGACTTTGAAAACAAACCTCAAAAAAGCACCAAAAATAGTAGGGATATATACTGTCAGTGGACTAGGTTATATGATTTAATAAACCTATTCCACTATTGATTTCCATTGAGCTATGAATTCTCACAGAATCTGAGTTGTTTCATAGTTTTGTAGTCTCATATTATTTCAATGGAACCCATCTGTAATTTGTAATTAAGATTTTTTTTCTGGGGTTTTTTTTGGCTGTATTTAGATTCAGATAATAAACTCTGATGATAACAGCACAGGGATGTTTGGATAAATTCTGTGAAATACAATGTACATTTTTCATCTTGTTTTCCTTCCTGGTCAGCCACAAGAATCAGAAGCAATTAAAAGTCCCATTGTTCCAGTGCAGTAACTCTCCAAGACAGGGAGTACTTAACTCTTGAAGGAACACTTCACAGGAGATTTGAGCTGTCTGCAGCTGAGCTCAGGAGCCCGTTAACTGGTAGAAATCTGTTAAATCATTGATTGAGTGTTGTAAATAAATTTGCAGGATGGTTAGTACAGTATTTTAAAAAATGTTTTCTTTCATTGTCTATACAATATACAAATATGTGTCCTTAAGTGTTTTACTGCCTAATATTACAGAATGGTTTGGATTGGAAAGGATCTCTTAAGGTCATCAAGTCAAACTGCCCTGCAGTGAGCAGGGACACCTTCAACAAGTTCAGGTTACTCAGAGCCCCATCCAACCTAGTCTTGAATGTCTCCATGGATGAGGTGTCCACCACGTCTCTGAGCACCCTCTTCCAGTGTTTCACCACCCTCATCATAAAAAAAAAAATCCTTTATCCAATCTAAATCTATCTACAGCATTTTCATTTAAAGCCATTACTCCTTGACCCATTGCAGCAGGGTCAAAACCCATTCCCATCTGTTTTATGAACCCCTCTAAGTACTGAAAGGCAAAAATAAGGTTTCCTTGGAGTCTTCTTCAGGATTAACAACCCCAACTCTCCCAGCCTTTCTTCATGCTCCATCCCTCCGATCACCTTCTTGTCCCTCCTCAGGACCTGCTCTAACAGGTCCGTGTCTTTCCTGTGCTGGGACCCCAGAGCTGGATGCAGCACTCCAGGGGGTGTCTTGCCAGAGCAGAGCAGATGGGCAGAATCCCCTCCCTTGCCCTGCTGGTCACACTGCTTTGGGTGTAACTCAGGATGTGTGTCTTCCTGGGCTGCAAACACACACTGCCAGCTCATGTCCAGCTTTTCATCCACCAGTAGCCTCAAGCCTTCCTCAGCAGGTCTATTCTCAGTCCCTTCAGCCTCCAGTTTATATTGATACTGGGGGCTGCCCTGACCCAGGTTCAAGACCTTGAACCTGACTTTGTTGTCTCTCATGATGTTCACATGGTCTCACTTCTCAAACTAGTCCAGATCCCTCTGGATGGCATCCTGTCCCTCATGTGTGTCAACTCCACCACTCAACTTGGTGTGATTTGCAGCTTACTGAGGGTGCACTCATTGCTACTGTCTGTGTCTTTGTTCAGGATATTAAACAGTGCTGGTCCCGCTATGGGTCCCTGGGGGTCACCAGTCGTCATTGATCTTCATCTTGAGACATTGACCACTAGTCCCTGGATGTGTTCATGCAACAAATTCCCTGTCCACTGAGTGGTCTACCCATCAAATCCATACTTTTCCAATTTAGAGAGAAGGAGGTTATGGATCACTAAGTCCAGATAGATGATCTATGTAGCTCATCCCTTGCCCACTGAAATAGTCACTGCATCATAACTTCTACTGCTGTGGCTGACAGAAGGAGAGACACTCAAGGATTCATTATACAGCCATATTAAAAAAACCCCAAAACATCTCTTTCCAATGTATAAGTTATAATTGGTTTCCAGTATATAAAAGGTAGAACAAAATATGAAGCACTTCTGTGAGGAGACAGCAAGGAGATGTCTCTTAGTCATAAAATCTACCAGACATAGGTAATTGATTACATAGAAATATTGTTAAGCAAGCTACTGAAGAAGAACTTTTTTTATATGTATGAGTAGCTTTATTATAAATCCTCTAGGATTCTTGAGATTCATTAAAAGGGAGGATCTGTAGATCTTTTTAAATACCATCTGTTTTGATTCTGGGATCATCACCTTGTCAGGTTATGAGGAACAGTGTGTTCAGTAGAATATAACAAATACAGTATTAAAATTCGCAGGATGTATTTTTCTGATTAATAATGCAGATGCCTTACTTTCCTCATTTTAAAATCTGTTTCAGGGACCAATTGATGTCTTTCATTCTATTTTAAAGATTTTTTTTTCCTTTGAAGAACGCTGTCTTGCAACCAAGAAGAGTTTTTCTGCAGTTCTAAGCACTGCTTATTTTTTTCCCCCTCATAATCAGGGATCCTGCCCCCTTCTATTTGATTTATTATTTGTCTGCTTAGAAATCTGACTTGAACACCTTACAATGCAATATTTACAGATCTGTCATAGTTTTGTGATTTATGCAATGTAGGCTATATGATTTGTGCAAAATACATCAACACTGTTTTTGAGGTTTCTTTCCAAACTGCAGAAACATAAAAGTCTTTGATGTTTTTGCAAAACATTACTGAAGCAATTATACTTTGTTACTCTTAATTTTTATTAAGGCAGAATAAACACTAAACTTTGAAACTTTTCAAGTAAAAATTGGCTTTAAATCTAACAGTTGAATATTTGAATTACACAAAAGAATCTTGGAGGGGCAGTAGGGAATCTCGGCTCATGGTTTGCATATGGGCACAACACATTTCTCATTAATGTTAATTGGATTTATAAGCCTGCATCAAAGGAAGAATATAGGCTTAAAAGTAACTTTCAGTCATGCTCAGCTCTCATTCCTTCTTTGGCATTTTGCACATTTTTCTAGAGTTTTTCTCAAACTCTCTTTTGAACTAAACAGACGACTACTGTGGATCATAATGATGCATTGCATAATGATGCAATGATCAATTTATCAAGGTCAGCAAAACTAGTCTACTTATACAGAGACCTCTGTTCTTTCCTAACAATATTCTGCATGCTCTGTTATGATTCACCTAAAGTAATTTTCTGAATTACATTAAGAAATATGAAAGTTTTTGTCCTTTTTCCCTGAAACCACTGCCACTCTAGTTTGACCAGAAGCAAAAGAAACACAGGTGGCTTCCTCAGCACCTTGTAGCCCAATATGCTATCCCCTTCACCTTTCTTCTTTCAGTACTGGGAAAAGGTTTCAGGAAATAATTCTTCTACCACAATAACTTAGTTATTTTTATGCATATTTCCTCAAACAAATTATGTAAACCAGCAATGCATGCCACTGGTACTATAGCCAAGGCTCCATTTTATACATTTCTATCTATAACTACATGAGTGCATTATGAACCTGCAGTAGTCAAGATTGCATCACTATTTATATTGATATCTATTTATACAGCTTGGACAAGGAGAAACTGATTGTTCTCCTGATCCCAGGAGCAGTGAAACAATGGCATGTGCTGATGCTCCCTTTAGCTATCAGCAACTATCAGCAAACAGCTTCCACCAAGGAATCTGTTGTTCCATGGCGGAGAGGATGAGAATTCTTTGATGGCAACTGCAGACCCACAGCTGTAATCAGGGCTTTGCAAGCATTAGAAAATCCTGAAATCAGGGTAAGATAATGAAAAATAACCCCAAATCTTAACCCCCCACCTCTCCCCTTTTCCTGGGCTCATCTTCACTCCTGAATTCTCTGCCTTCTTCCCCACAATGGTGCAGGAGGACAGGGAATGGGGTCTGTGGTCAGTTCATCACATGCGGTCTCTTTCACTTCCTCCTCCTCAGGGGGAGGAGTCCTCACACCCTTCCCCTGCTTCAGCGTGGGAGTTCCTCCCACATGAGACAATTTCTTCAATGAGTACTTCCACAGGCTACAGTTCTTTATGAACTTCTCCAGCACAGGTCCGTTTCCAGAGGGTGGAGTCCTTGAGGAACAATCAGACTGAACATGTTCCCCATGGGGTCACAAGTCCATGAGGCCATAGGTTCTGTCAGGAGCCTGTTCTAACATGGTCTTCTCATAACATCACAGCCTCCTCTGGGCATGCACCTGCTCTGGCATGGGGTCCTCTGTGGGGTGTAGATGGATTTCCCTTCCACCATGCACATCCATGGGCAGCATAGCTGCTTCACCACGGTCTTCAACATAGGCTGCGGGGGAATCTCAGCTTGGGCTCCTGAACAGCTCCTGTCCTTCCTCCTGCACTGACCTTGTTGTCTGTGTGGTTGTTCCTCTCTCATATTCTCCCTCCTTCTTTCTCTGGCTCCAATTTCTCCTGAATAACTTTTTTCCTTTTTATTTATGCCTAACCCAGAGGTGCTACCACTGTCACTGATGGGTTCAGCCAGTGGCAGGTCTATCTTGGAGCCAGCTGCATTGGCTGAATTGGACATAGGGGAAGCTTCTGTTGGCTGCTCACTGAAGCCACTCCTGCAGCCTTTCCACAGGGAGAAGTATCCCCAGAAAACATCTATACTACTGAGTTATCTGCGGCTCTAAGGTCTGGTAAGTCTTTTAATCAATGTGATTCCTCCTGTTTCTATAAAACGCAAACTGGTCTTCCAATGTCTTTCTTGCAAAATATTCTCCTGAGCTACAGACATTTGTTCAAAGAAAATAAGAAGAGAATATATATAATGCATGATATTTGTAGAATTCAGCACAATTATGCCAGTAGACATTAAAATAGTTACTGCATCATACAGAACTCTGTTCTTTTGTTGGGGATTAACAAAAGGATTAGGCCTTCTTCCTTTCCATTGTAGATCTAGTTTTGATTAATTTATGCTTTCAGCATATCTACACTGTAGTCAATCAAGGGCTAAAGACAAAGCAACTGTTTATTCGATTCATCCTGCATTCTTTATGTATCATAATCAAATGAATGCACGTCTTGCTTCTTTCTGACAATCCTCCAAATTGCTAAGCACCTTCTCTTGTTCTGTTAACAATTGATCCTTGAGTCTTTAAAGGCTTTGGGGTTTCAGCCTTCATTATAGCTTGTGCTTTAAAAGCTGAGTTGGTAGGACAACAGATTAAATTCATAGCTATTGTTTGGACATCATCTTGGCAAACTTCAGTGTCATTGTAATTAATAATTCTCAAGTCTTGCTATATTAAGTGCTCAGTTGCCAAAAGATTTTCTATGGCATTGAATTGTTTTTTTCTGCATTGGTGAGACTTTCAATTTTTATTTACTTATCATCCTAGTCACAAGAATTAAAAAAAAAATTAAATAAAGGTTTCTCATGTTAATCTGGCTGACTGACTCACAGATATGAGTCAGTCTTACACACATTTTTGCTTTCCCCCTCCCCTTAGAATTTCATATAAATGTGGGCTTTTTTGATTTGCATTTTAAAAAGAAGCACAATTTGAACACTGCAGAAGTTTTCACAGTTAGGACTACAAGGCTGAGGTCAGATAGGATAAGACCCTTTGTATAAAGGAGAAAAACAGTGTTACAGTAAAGATGGCACAGATGTGCACCTCAAGATCAAAAAGAAAAGATTATGATGGGAAAGGGAGAACTGTTGGTTTAAAGTCCGTGAAGAATTCTTCCCAAGGTGCACCAGTGCATCTGTTGTAGATTTGCCTATATTTATACTGACAGCTTTAGAGATATTTATGCAGGTGAGCATCTGTAGATAAGATCCTAGCAGGAAACTGTGAGGTGAAACAAGGTGGTGAGATGCTGGTAACATAGTTACACATTTAACATAGTAAAAAATAATGTAGAAAATAAAAGTTAGTCTGATATTAGACAGCAGGATCTCCTCTTTCCCATAGAACTTTGATAGCAATTAGTTCCCAAACATCTCAATTTTTGCAGTAGTCAAAGAAAAAAAAAATTTGGAAAGATTATGTCCATCTGTGCCGAAGATATCAAGGGCAATATTGGTTTTCCTTTTTTATACTTATTATCAATTTTATTGGGGGAATACTAAAAAATCTAAGTTATGAAATATCTTCCTAATACTAGATTCAGGCAGACATTATGCTATTTTTATTTTTAGCTGATGTAAGATAAACAACAATGTATCATTCTCTTGATATGATCTTCCATCTTGTCTGTGGGAAAGGACAGGCAATAATTTAAACCACAGCATGGAAGCTCATTCAGCTTCTTTTCTCTTTTTTAAGGATGAGAGAAACTTATATATAATTTCATCACATACTTCTGCAGTCAACAGCACCTTCACTGCTGAACACTGACCTTCATTTCTCTCATGGAACACCATCATAAATCCATTTCACTCCTCGATATGGTTGGTTGAATTACAAATTATTGCCTTATTGCCTCTGATTTCAGGCAATGCTATGGTCAGCCTAGGTGCCATATCTGGGCATCACTGTCTCACAGGTAGTTGTCACAATAAATCCAGAATGATTAAATAGGTTATTTAAAGTATATAGACCATTTTATGCATACTGACCTACAATATAATAATAAGGTAATAAAATGTAGTACAAGCTGAGCTTTAGACTTGTTTCTATATAATGATATTTTTTAATGTGAACGCATGTAAATGTTGTAAGAATGTGACCTACAGGTCTAGTTCAACAAAATCTCTCCAGGAGCCAGTGCTGTGCTGCTGTCCATGGTGTAATTTCTGCAACACCTACTGTTTGGGGTAGGGGTAATAATTTAAATTTTAAGAGCCTTTAATATCTTGAGTAGAATTCTATGTCACAGTTTCACAGTAATGAAATAATAATTGCCTTCTCTTAAATACAGTATATTTATATTAACATCTGATTAGAATTTTCAATCCATGGGCTTTCCTCTGTTTTTCCTTTATTTCAGGTGTTCTTGTTCCAATGAGAGAAATCTTTCTGGTAGGAGAACCATAAAGCCTATGACTTGGAAGATCAAAATTCTCCTCCCTGCATCACAATTTGCTGTAAGTATGATTTTAGCAAGTTTGTTCTTTGATTTATTTACTAGAAACATTCATTATGTCAGTATTATCCCACTTTACATGACTATTGCTCATATATACTCATTTTGCACATTCATTCAGACACCTTCCTATAGAAATGGTAGGATTGCTTAAGATAAAAATGCTTTTCTCTGTCAAAATTACGATCACTAACAACACAAAACACCCTCACTCTTGTTCTTTTTCTCATTAATTCTTCTCAGAGGCATACAAACTGTAAGACCTCTGCCTGCAGTATTTGCATTGCTTTGGCACACAGGAACTGCAGAATCAGACTGAAATCCTACTGAAAAAGGCACTGAACATGCAGCTATTGGAAAATGATGTCCTGAGATTGTTTGGCCCTTATCTTGTATTATCTAGTACTTTTCACAGAACTTCTATGAATGTTCAGTTAGTCTTTACAATCCTATGATGTGGTTACAATGAAGAGTTAAATGATAATGTTTTGAACATTTTTATTCAGATTTTTAATCTAAGTGAACCTTGCATTTCAATGACCCTGGGAAAAAAAAAAATCAAGATTTCATGTGCTAGAAACCTATCCTTGGGTGAACACTCCTTTCTTTTTAAAGCCTTCTTAATTGTGCTGAAGATAAGACATCTGACAAACTGCTGCCCAGGAAATGCAGTTATTTGTTGTTATTAGTTGGTTATTTGTTGTTGCTGCTTTTTCCTTAAATGGCTAATGTGCATAAATTTCACAGACTTCTTGCAAGTGATTTTTATACAATCTTAATAACATAATTGAAATATCACAATGTTGTTTTTAAAATACCTGATGAGCATTTTTAAAGCCAGACATTACACTTACAATATTATATTGATCTTGGAGGGAAAAAATGGGTTCAAACTTACAATCTAAACTTCTATACTATTCAACATCGTTCAGTATCCAAAAGACTTTCGCTTGGCTGCGGAAATGTTTTTTATCTAATATTACAGAGCCTCACCCTGGACCTCCATGGGCTGTAGAGGCACAGCTGCTTCACCATGGTTTGCCACAGGTTGCAGGGGAATCTCTGCACCTCTCTTTCATCAGTGTCTGCTGAGTTGTTTCTCCCACATATTCTCTCCACTCCCCTTAACTGAAGTTGCAGATTAATCCCCTCCACACTAAAGGTGTCACCACTGTCTCTGATGGGTTCAGCCTTGGCCGTGGCAGGTCTGTCTTAGAGCTGGCTGGCACTGGCTCTCTCAGATTTTGAGAATTTCTTAACAGTTTGTCATGAGTCCAGTCCATGCAAACCCAACACATTAGTATCTGACAAATTTAATATTAAAGTATTTAGTGCCTGATGGTTAAAGAAAAGAAAAAGAAATTGTCACAGCTCTACACTTTATAATATATTCAAATAGAAGCTACACAAAAACCTTTCACTTTCCCATCTCTCCTGAATAAGAATTCATCAGTTCCTCAGGACTTTTGAAATTTCTCCCTGTTTGTTTTGGTTTTAAATTAATTTTTGAAATTTTAAATAAACTAGCAGATCTCTGATTAAATAAACAACTATTTAATGAAAGTAGAAAGAATAAGACTGCTTAAAACCAATAAATCACAACCACCAAAAATACAAGCAAGCTTTATGGATTAGTATCTGGGATATGTTAATTGATGCACTCTCTAGTGGATTTTAAGAACATGCAGATAATTCTATCTAAAATGAAAGCATGTGTCATTATCTCCAAGAGTTCCCAGAAGCCCAGTAATGGTGCTAAATGACAGCACAGTGTGAATGTGAAGCAGCTGTGAATAGCTGTTTAATACTCTCACTCTAGGCAAGCAACATAACAAGAACCAGCTCAACTCTGGAAATGTCCATTGCATTTTCTGTTTATTTTTCTTTGTCATTAAAAAAAAAAAAGAAGGTAGTAAAAACTCCTATCTTCTCAACTCTCTTCTTGCATCCTGGCATTACAAGGCCTTTGTCATATGTAGTTTTCACATTGCAGAAATAATTAATCTTGCTCTTTTACGTCTTGCAGACACAAGCATCAATGTGAGCCACATTTTTAAACCAGTTGTTTCACTTGACTGGACTTTAAGACAGAATTCTCTTGTAACCAAGTAAAAAATACTTCACCTCAGAGAAGAAGACCTGTCCTCTTGGCTGTATGTGAAATATGTGCTGGAATATGTGCAGCTGCTGAGCCTGCCTAGCTGATGTTTCTTTGTGCTGCTGTGTTGTGCTTGTGATGTCTACCAAAGCACTGGAAGCCTTCCTAAGGTCAACACGTCCCATGGAAAGCAGAAAAGAGTAAACTTAGATGGGAGTCTGACAGATGCTTCTCTCTGAACTGAAGAACTGAACTTTCAAAGACTATGTATCTAAAAGTTCTCTTTTGTTGGCTACTTTATGCCCCTTAAACATTTTAAGTGGTTGTGCTCAGTGAAATATGGTGACAGGAGAAGGATGGAGCTCACCAGAGAACTAAAAAAGGGCCAAGGAGATTGCATAGAGCTAAGAATTCTCCCTCAGGTGGCTGAAACTGTAGGAAAAGTGTATAGTGAGAGAGGATGTGGTGCTGTGTTGCTCAGGGCATAAGGGGTACTCCCCCTCCATTTCCAGCAAGTTATATAATGTTTCAAGTATTAGCTGAAAAACACAATGAGTGTTTCAGAAATAGGTAAAGATTTTGGACACATATAAATTATTAATTTATATAATTCGCTTGACCACCACTTTTGCAGCTACTTGTTTGGGAAGAGTCACCCTTTTTTGACTTACCAAGTTCTTGCTCTTGAGATTACTCAGAAGTTTGAATAAATTTTTACAAGCTTACTTCTTTCTCCTCTTCATTTCATGTAGCATAGAAAAATAAAAGGAAGAATAAAGCCTATTTTCTTTCATAATAAGTACACTAAAAGAAAATGGGGAGGCACACTGTGTATGTGGAATAGTAAATGTTCCTTCAATGTTCAATGTCTCTGTGGATGTTCTGTGTGCTCTGCTCTGGGTGATGGCTGCAAAGAATTTACTCACTGAGCACCAGCTCCACACAGCTATTAGAATCTGAGACGGTTTCTACTCTTAACTCCCTCCTGGTCTTATGGACAGTTGTCATACTGTGTAGACCACCAGAATTCACTGGAAAAATATCCTGAAGTAATAGACGGCTGAAAGATCAAAACTCTTCATTTTCCTAAACATTTAATTGAATGAATTTAGTTCTTCTTAGGGCCATTTTCATACTTATTTGGTCCTCAGAGCAGCAGGCATCAGTTCAGTCTGCATTGTAAATTAGAACAGTTTCAAAGCATATGGTCACTTGGAGGAAATAAACTCTCCATTGATAGCCCTACAGTTCTCTTGAACTAAATAATGTTAAATTTGACCTTGGTTAGCATTCTGCAAAATGTCTACGAAGAATGAGTAAGTTAAAAAAAGACTGGGTTTACAAGTTAGTAGTCAATAGTTTCCCTCTTCCTGAAGGCTGATTAGAGGTGAAGTTCTCCAGGATCTGCTCTGAGACCTGGTTCGTTGAATATCTTTATAAATTAGTTGGAAACAGAAGGGACCCCCTCAAATTTGCACCAAAGCAGAGGGTGCAGTTCATCTGCTTGAGGGCCCAATTGCCTTTCAGAACCAGATGAGACAAAACTCCAAGTATGTTCTGAATTCAATTATTATCTTGCTTTGAACAGGGCATCCCAAGGTCCTCTGCAGGCTGAACGATTCTGGGATTCCAATGGCATTTTCCCCAAAGGATGTTGATTGTAACTCTAGAAAGGGAAACCAGAGGTGTTGTGAGCTGTTTACCTCACACAGCTCTTTGCAGTTACTTCTCAGAATGAGGCCTTCAACCTGAGAAATTGATACTTACTGAGTGTCATT
The DNA here is from genome assembly GCA_025920805.1 of Petroica traversi. NCBI lineage: Eukaryota > Metazoa > Chordata > Aves > Passeriformes > Petroicidae > Petroica > Petroica traversi. The sequence continues at coordinate 21,085,080 of JAHLSL010000015.1, read as the reverse complement.
TCCTGACAGATTTCCTGAGGAGCTGGGGACACAGTCAGCCATAATCCCACACTGAACTTACAGCTTTGGTAAGGTGCCTCACTTGATTTTTGTTTCTAAAAATTATGTTAGAGTTGGGAATGATTATGATAGGTAGGAAGGTAATGTCAAATAATTTTAAAATGCTGACAAATATGTGTCTTTAAATTGTTATTTCTGTTAATAAATGTGGGCAGGTTTTTTGGCCTGTGACAAAGACGGAGCATCTCTGAGAGCACTGCCAATTGGCAGCCCTTTCTGAATATTTTCAGAATGAGCTTAATAATAGAAAACTAAATAATTCATGTGTAGATGATGACACTGAACCATCATTTGGGTAAACAGTTGCTGACAAAAATGGCAGAGTAACTATGAGTTCCCTGCTGTTTACCTGTGATTAGAATTGGGTGAGTAGCAGAAGTTTCAAAGAATATTGATTTGATGATATTCATTGCTATGTTGTGTTTCTTGGATAAGAAGAGTGGAAAGCTCTTTGTGTACTTACTAGCCTGAATAAATTAAAAATAATGCTGCTTTTCTATAATAATAAGCATACATATTTGCATCTCAGATCCTGTTAGAGGCTACTTAGCATATAGAAGAATAACTTACAATAATTAGGAGAAACACTGATGTGAATCTAAAAGAAAAATAATAGTGACAAAGTGTTTATTTAATTTAGGTTCTCTACCCACTTAGGAGAGAATTTGACTGTGATGTGTGTGTCTGGGGGCTGAACTTTTGATAGCTAGGATACTCAACTAATGGAACAATTTATGTGAGTGTGAAGAATGATTGTCTGTTACAACATAAAACGATATTCTGAAAAGTGTTGTGCCGTAGAATACATTAAAAAATGATCCACGTAGAGAATGGCTGAGATTCTGAAGTATGCCATGCTGTCTGATCAGATAGAAAACCTATTGCCTTCTATCCTTTGTACTGTGCATCAAAAATACTTATAAGAAATAAATGTACTGCTGCAGTGTTCAATAGATATTAATTGTATAGTGAGGTATTTCCCATGGCTACCTCTAAAGAGAGAACCAGAACATACTGGGTTAACATGAGTATGAAAATATTACTGGAACATCGTAACTCCCTCCAAGTTCTAGTCAGAGAAGTACCATGTGCTTTTCAAAAGGAAGGCAGTCTAAATATTATCAAGAATTTTATAAGCTTAGGCCAAGAATAATTTACAAGGTGTGATTTGCTTGACTGATTTATTTTATATGAAGCCTATGATCTGAGCTTACTTCTGTTGTATCAGTATTCTGATTTCAGAAAATGGTTGTCTTGCATTTGATGAGTGTTCCACTTAAATTTACATCAGAGTCTTTAGCACTAGGCCTGTGTTGTACACAATACTGCTGAAAAGTGTTGGTTCAAATTAGGATGTGTCTTGTCCCTGTTTAACACCAGTTTTCACTATGACAGTGATGGAAATTTTACACAGGCACTCATGTCAGAAAAATAAAACTGGTTGTGGTGAGCTTCATGGCAAAATGTCCCAAACACAGAGGTGTTCTAAGCCATTAGTTTCTTGTTTACAAGCTCATCCTGCACCACAGTTTTGACAGAGAAAGCATGATGAGGTGTAGGACAGAAGGAGGTCAGGGGAAGTGTGATTATGTACACCTTAGGGCTCAGTTTTATTGCATGTGGGAAGTCTCCTGGTGTCTCTTGAGATGTCTGTCCTGCCTGTGTTCAAGTTATGGAGTATCTCATGATGAGCAGAGTTGCAGCCCAAGGTCTATTCTGCTAAATCTGACTGTTTTCCCAAGTGTTTTTTACATGTTTGACCTACAGTCCTGGTTAAAAATCTAATTTCTGGTTTTGGGTCCACAGAGAAAGAGACTTTTGTGAAATAGTGTATTTTGAGCTGTGTGTCTGGTTTTGTTGATTTTGTAGTGGTACTGTTTTGGGTTTTTTAGTTTGGTTTTGATTTTGTTTCTTCCTCCAGTGGTCTTGGAAGATCATGTGGTTTGGATGGACCTCCAGTTCAGCATTTCATATCTGACACAACAATTTAGATCTTTCTAGTACAAAGATACTTAACAGACCTAAGTGGAAAAGGATTTTGAACTTAAGGAAAATAAACAAATTTAAGAAGTTATATGACAAAGAAAGAGGTTTTCTGTTTCCATATAGCTATGGGAAAAACATCTACAGGGAGTTACTAAATTGTATATAATTTTATATAGGCATGTGTCAGCACTTCACACAGTGAAATGAACCTACATAAACCATGTGTGTTAATTATAAGTTTTCTAGTTATGTTCTTTGTTTGGCCTGGGTTGCATGCATGCAGGGTCCAATAACGGTTTCTGACATAAAACTACAGGGATAGTGACATTCCACTACATTTCAGCCAAATTTCAAGGGTCCAAACTGTACCATTTTTATCCTTCTAAAATTTTCTGCTTGTTTATTATGTATTTAAATGGCTTAAGTTGGTAGTATTAGCTCAGTGTGGAACTAGGAAAAGTGACGTTAGCACTTAGATGAGTGCACTTGCATGCAGTTACTGAGACTATAAAAATGATAATATGGGAAAAATTTGAATATTGTTTTCAATGCATTCTTTATCTTCTTACTAAAGACCAAATATTCAACCAAAAAAAACATTTTGAATGGTTTCTGCAAGTTGAGACATTTAATACTAGAGAGGGTACAAATCCCATCATACTTTTATGTGAATAATAAATAAAAGGTAATGGTCCATTATCACAAATACACTTTGAGAACAAAGAATGTTTTATTAGGTTTACCTTGTTATGATAGTATAGCTTTCTTTTGTGAGGGCCATTCGAGCATGTAACCATTGGTGGCTTCATAAAAGATAATAAAGTTTATTAGTATCATAATGAGCAATGAATAATACTTTAGAAATAGCAAATAGGATGTAAAAAATTGGATAAGGTCAAAACTGTGCTATCAAAAGCTATTGTGACATCTTTTTTTTTTTTTTAAAAAAGGGGCTTTGCAGCCCAGTCTTCTAACCTAGCACAGTGTTTAATGAGTGAAATAAGTAAAAAGTTAGATAAATTAAACTCAATAAAGAAAATAAAGAAATGACATTTGGGTTCTTATTCTGTAGGGGTTTGCTGGAGACTGTTTCTGTGTTTAATGACTTTTTCTAATGTCCCGTAAAGTAGTCTAGACCTTTTTATGTTTTATGGGGACCAGACAAACAACATTTTTGACACACTGAAAATATGGTAGCAGCTTTCCTCTTGTGTTTATCACATTCTTGAACTTGATTCCTTGCTCAATATGAAGCAAGTGCACCATACTCAATGAACAGCATTCTGTAAAAGTGAATTCTATAATTTAATTTTTTTGTGTGGTGAGGTAGCTTTGAAGTTAGTGTTAACTCCATCCAGGAGAGAATTCCATGATTTTTGAAGAAATGTCGGGTCTCTCAAAGAGTGAATTATCTCTCAATTTCTTTTCCTCCCTGCATGTGGGAAAGCTTTCATAGAATATGAAAGAGATCTACAGTGGCCACACTTAGCAAATGAGTATGAGGGGGCAGTAGCAGAATACATCTTCACTTCCTCAATTCTCTTGAAATCTCACCTTAGTGACCTGTTTTCAGTAGCTTTTCTTGTCCTGTATTATGGTATCCTACAACTTGCCAGATTTCACATATAGACTAACTGTACTTACTACACTTTCCCTTCTTCTGACATGTCACACTGTGGATGCTTTTTACAAGAGGCTGTTTAATGGATTTCTTGCACCAGTAGGTTTTGCTGTTGTATTGTGGGCTGTCACTTTGCTGTTGCGCACATTGTACTGTTTTAAATGTCTGTTTATAACAACTCTATCCCATACATAAATAGAAACAATGATAATTGAAACAGTAGCTACATATGACTACCAAAATCATTATTTTGTTAAAACAATAAAATAGATACTATACTCTTGGAAAAATCAGAGGGAAGAATGTGGTAAGAGCTCCTGACTTCTATCTGAGCTCCACTGGGAAAATCAGGAGATGTTGTAGTGGGGGGCCCTTGATGAGATGCCAAAAGCAAATTCAGCAGTTTCCCTTGGCTCTGTTCTTCTTCCACTATTTAAGTATCCAACAGTTTATGCCAGATGTGTAGGTGTCCTTAGAGTGTGAGCCTCTTTCACCCTGTAACTATTTTTCCATGCAGCATGTTGACAGTTTGAGACCTCTCTTCTCTTTTTTATTGCCTAAGGTAGTAGGAGCAAACTAGGATGTGTTGCATCCTTTTAGGATGAAGATATTTTAATATTTTCCAAAACATTTCAGCTATCTAATTGTATTGAGACCTAATGGTTCCTGTTTCATGAGGTACTATATAAAACATTACTACTGATGTCAACAATTTCAGAGGAATGTGAAATTCTGTGAAAAAATTCTTTTTGATTACTCTTTTTTTTTCTGTTAAGTTTCTCAACACCAAAAAATAAGTCTGTACTTCAGCTCCCAGCATAGATAGCAGTAGCACATCTGCCTCCCTGACTGACCTGTTGTATAAATACATTAGATACCATGAGGCACTTAAACAGTGATGTGTGAAAAATAGGTGGCTGGCTGGTGGGTTGTAGACGTCTTTTTTGTTTGGTTTTTTTTTGGTTGTTGTTGTCTGTTTCTTTGGGGTTTTTTGGTTATTTTGGGGGGGGGGGTTAATTGTTTTTGTTTTTGTTTTTTTCCATAGCAAAACAAAAGGCTTAGATACTTTTAGTTTCCCAGAGTATAGTTCTTCAGAGCCTTGAGATGGAATATCCAGCAGTTGAAAAAACCAAGAAGTAAGACAGATGGACATTTGTCTCTGAGGCACCTGAAAGTTGAGGTGGAACAGAGAGCTGACCTCAGTAAAGATAAAATGAACATAATGCAATACATTCTCATTCTGTGAGCTTTATTTAAATTGGGAAAAAATAAACAAATGCAAAAAGTTAATTGATACAGTAAAGTAAAACTAACTTAATATGATATTTTAATCTCATTTTGATGAGTACTTCTGTTAAAAAGACTGTGGTGGGTTTTCTACTGGTCATGAACAAGCTTTCATAAAAAATGTATGGAAATTATAATGAAAACACAACTAGATTTCAATCCGTTTCATTAGCAGCCCTGCCCTTGGGAATATTTGACCTAGATCTGCCTACTAATACACAAACTTCATAATGATTCAAGACAAATTTTCATAATGGATGATCACTTTTGCACTGAGGCCTGAAACACCACCTGTATCCATCTTAAATTCTATCTTTCCAGACTTAAATAGTATTTGATTCGACTGCTAGTGCCTGAAGTTGATTCTTTTATATGGAGCTGAGTTTTTTAACATGAAAAAGCTGGTGTGATTTTTTTGTTTAGTTATGGGTTTCTCTTTGTTATTTTGTTTATTTGTGGTTTTTGTTCTTTCTTATTTGATAGAGGTGCGGTAAACTTTTCATAGTGTGTACCTAGAATTTCTAATGGATGGGGGTTGGGAATGAGCAAAACTTGAACAGATGTTTAGAGATTTGTGTGAACTAAGCTTTTTCAGCCAAACCACATTCTCAACTGGAGACAAAATATCTGTTGTGTGGACCTGAATGAATAAACACATATGAATGAATAAACATGCATGGAAACACATTGTGAGGCTGTTTATCACCTCTGGAGAAACACTTGTCCTGATGGAAACTCCCTCCTGGGTACAAAATTGGGTAGGTGGATTCACTCCAGCTATCCACAGTAGTACTTTGGGAATTAGGTTTATATGGTAAACACTTTAGAAAGAGCTTATTTAAAATACTTCTGACTTTCTTGTCTGTGGGAGTAGCACACTGTCTACATGCAGGCTGACTGATTGGCAGTCAGGGATAGGCTTTGTAATAAAAATAAATGATAATGAAAACTGCACGAGTAACTGGCACAAAACATAGACCTGGGGGAGGACCTCTGTTGTGTGTACTGGCACCAGAGTGCAGCTTCATTACTGCAGTATCTGCGAGTGGAGAGTAATTTCAGTACTGGCATCTTAAAAATGTTTTTAATGAAAGCCCATGAAAAAAATGAGTCCAGAGTTAGTGTTCATCTGTCTTCCTGTCTCAAAGACAACTTTCAAATTTGAAGTCAGTTTCACAGCAGGGGGACTAAGGAATTTCCTAAAAGTAATGAGTTCCAAATGAGGAATTTTTGAGGGAGATCTGGAGGAAGCCAGAGTATCTGGTTGTGTACAGTGGTGTTTATTCTGTAGATCTTTGGTTAGGGGAAAATGGGCCCTACTGGACTATTATTGTGACAATTTCATGAACCACAGGATCCATGATTTATGTTGAAAGCTATCATGGGGGACAAATAAGCAAACAAAAACCTGTATCCCAAATATGTGTACCTGTCATCAGGGAAAAGAATGAAGATTTAAAGGAAAGGTGGCAGATTCTAAGTAAATTTATCCATAGCTGGAGAGTTGGTAAGATGGAAAGATATGAAGGCTATCTTAGAAATGTGAAATACACAATTGAGCTCTAATTCCAAAGAGATATCAGAGAGTTCTAAGTCCAAACAATAGAGAAGAATAAGCTTGTGTAGACATAAGTGAAATCCTATGGAACAAGAGAACTAGAGACAAATGAATAATTTTTTTTTTAATGCACAGGCTGTATCACAGTTAGTGGCTTGTTGTACAGTTTAATTTGCTGTTTTCTCCATTGTGTTTTCATGGAGGAAAAAGACCACACTAAACCCCCTAAAATGGCCTACCAGCCAATCAATTTAAGTTACAGAACTGTGTCAGCTCACTCTCAAAAAGCATTCCTGTTCTTGTACCATAAACCCTCAAGCACATGCTAAGAGCTACTTACTCCCAAGCTCTGGGTCTTCCTTAATAAAAGGACCTTCTTCCTTATGAAAAGAAGGTTCTGTTTATTTTCTTAGAATTGTAGAGTATTTGGACAATTCAGGCTGAAAAGGATTCCTGGCAGTCACCTAGCTTTGTTGGAAGCAGGTCAATCTAGGTCAGACTTCTCTAGACTTGTCCATCCATTTTCTGAGTAGTATCTCCAAGGACAGAGATTATGAATTCTTTGTGGAACACCTGCTCTAGTATTTGATCACACTTTTGCTAGAAGAGTTCTTCCTTACATGTAAATAGAATTTCCTGTTTTCCAGTCTGTTTCCTTTGTATCTTTTCCTATCACTGGGCACTTCAAAAAGATTTTGCCTCTGTCCTTTCTCTATCCTTCTATTCCATATTTATTAGTGGTTAAGAGCTTCCTTTATCCTTCTCAAGGCTGGACAAACCCAGTTCTCTTGGCCTCTCCTCATAATTATTGCAGGTCTTTTTCCAGGTTCATGAAGTTTGGACAGATAAGGTGTAACAAAGATCGAGTGCACTCCAGCCCAATCTGCCAGGTTTGTCCTGAGTTCAACTTTTCCTTAGCGTAGTAGAGTTAATTTCCAGCTAAAGCTCAAAAAAAAAAAAAAAAAAGAAATAAACAGGGCCACTGTCCTGGTTTAGGGCAAATATTTAGGAGGAAACCTCTGGGGGGTCT
>JAHLSL010000015.1:21022517-21077528 GCA_025920805.1 Petroica traversi | reverse complement strand
AGGGGACGATTGGGGATACAAACAGGTCATATGGCTAACCCAGGACAGCCACTAATAGTAGTCTCTTCCTCCACTCTTTTCCTTGCTGTTATTACATTTCCTTGGCACTGTTTAATTATATAGACGTGCCTACAACTTTAATGTATGTATTGTTATATTGCCAGAACATTCCCTAGAAAGCTTTGGGCCCAGACCAACCTTTATGCTCTCAAATATTTGCCATGAACCAAGTGTTCAGAAGTTAGCCTGGGTCAGGAACCACTATCCATAGCCAGTCAAGATATGATTACACATCTTGGAATACTGACTGACAGGAACATGGGCTGTTCTATACCACTTGGCCACAGGGCTAGTGAATGGCCCCACATACAAATAATTTGTGGATGGAGCTGAAGCTCTAGACTTGACAGTGCTACAGCAATTCAAGGTAGCTTCAGTGCAGTGTCAGAAATCTCTGCTGAAAAGGCATTGAAAGAGGGTAGTGAACCGGAGCACGTGGGAGTTGAGTGAAATTGAATGGGTAATACCAGGAAAAGTATGCTTTGAAGAGAAGCACACAAATCTTTCTTTAGGCTTCTTTTAATGTCCATTTTTTATCCACCAGAAAATTCTTTTAAGCTGATCAGGATGCAAGCAGAGGAAAGGTAGGAAAATTTAAGAGATTTCATGTTTCAGGGGATTTACAGCTTTCAACTAAAACTTTTTTCCTTGCATTTGGCTCATTGGCCACTAGGTTATGTTGTTTTTGTATTTCAACACCACTTCATGAAATATCATGCACATCAGGCAGAATAACCTTGATTCTCAAAATGCATAAGAGAAAAACAATCTATTCTTGATTTCCTTGATTTTTTTCTCTACATTCAGATAATAATTAAATACTGAGATTATGTGTAACAGAGCATTCTGAAACACAGATACTGGTTACAGGAACACCTCACATTCTATTTGTAAAGAATTCTGGAATACTATGAGAAAAAGGAAAATATCAACAACATACCAGAGTTGAATTGGTATCCAGTATAATGATATGATCAGATCTGATGGCTTACCCTGCTTGGAGCAAGAGATGGGAGTGGAGACCTTCTGAGTTCCCATCCACCTAAATGATTCTGTGATTATCATAATTATTAGCTGCAGCCAAACTCACACAAATAGTGTAGCAAAGGAAATGATGCATCACTGGAGCTGATTTTAGGTGCTGTCTGCAAGTGCTGAGTGCTCTTAGCTCTTACTGAGTTTCACAGGAGGTGATATAACTCTGCAAGTTCACAGAATCACAGAATCATAGAATGGTTTGGGTTGGAGAGGACATTTAAAGATTATCTAGTCCCACCCCCTGCAATAAGCAGCGACATCTTCAACTAGATTAAGTTGCTCAGGGCCCTAGCCAGCCTGATCTTGAATGTTTCCAGGGATCCATCACCTCTCTGGGCAACTTCCTTCAGTGTTTTTCCACCCTCACCAGAAAAAATGTCTTTCATATATCTAGTCTAAATCTACCCAATTTTAGTTTAATACTTCTTGTCCTATCACAACAGGCCCTGCTAAAAAGCTTATCCCCATCTTTCTTTAAAGCCCCCTCTAAGAACTGAAAATTTGCTAAAAGGTCACCCCAGAGCCTTCTCTTCTCCAGGTTGAAAAACCCCAACTATCTCAGCCTTTCTCACAAGACAAATGTTCCAGCTCTCTGATAATTGTTGTGGCCTTTCTCTGGACATCTCAGTTCAGTAGACATTTAATTCATGAAGTTGTCTCCCTCTAATTTCAGAGTGTCTAAAAGTTCACTAAGTATAATGAAGTATCAAACTCTCCAACTAAGGATTTTCCTAAAAGCAGTCCCAGCTGTGGTAAATAGAGAATGTTCAGATTGATTATGGGAAAAAGTTTCTGATGGGCATTTAGTTCTCCATGAATTACCAAGCTGAGGAGGGTTAGTTGTAGCAGAGATGATATAGTTATATAAAATATATGTATCATAGGTAGATAACTCCTGATTCCCATGGACAAATCTACCTTTTCTATACATCTTAGGTCTTTAGACAGAGATTGAGGCAACTGAGAACCAGGGGCTTTTGCTACTTACAGCCTTGTTGACAGAAGAGATAACATAACCTACCCAGAGGGAATTTTCCTTCAAATATCCAGTGATATTTTGAGTCAAAGCCATTTACAGCCTTGTTGTGGTTTAACTGCAGCCAGCAGCCATGTCCCACACAGCCACTCACTCACTCCCCCACCAGCAGGATCGGGGAGAAAACTGGAAGGGTAAAAGCTGGAAAAGTCATGAGTTGAGATAAAGACAATTTAATAGGAAAAGCAAAAACCACACAAACAAAGCAAAACAAGGAGTTATGTCACTGTTTCCCATGAGCAGGCAGGTGCTCAGCCAAATCCAGGAGAGCAAAGCCACATCACACATAACAGTGTCTTGAGAAGACAAATGCCCCCACTCCAAACATCACCCCTTTTCTTTTTCTTCCTTCCACTTTATATACTGAGCATGATGTCCACATGGTGTGGAACACCCCTTTCGTCACCTGTCCTGGCTGTGTCTCCTCCCACCCTTCATGCACCCCCAACTTCCTCACCAGTGTGGCAGTGCAAAAACCGGAGAAGGGTTTGGCTCTGTGTGAACCCTGATCAGCAATAACAAAGACGTTTCTGTATAATCAGCTCTGTTCTCAGCCCAAATCCAAAACAGAGCCCCATACCAGCCACTGTGAAGACAATTAATTCTACCCCAGCTGAAACAGCACAAAGCTGAACCACAGAAAACCTATACAAAATATCCTGTTTAGTATATGTGTCAAAAATAGTAACTTAAATTAGTAATTTATATTGATTGCAGGAATAAATAAAACAGAGAGTTCAGTGCCTGGATGAGTGTCACATAAAGTTGTTCTCACAGAGGCTGCAGGCTGACAGCACTTCATTCAGAGGTGCCACAGTCCACTTTCCTTCTTCAGGTTAATTATTCCTGACACTCTTCCTTCTCTTCCTACTTTCCTACCTACTACAATTTCTGCAGCTGGAATGAACTGTATCAGATGATGATCAGTTAAAACCTTTTTCCTGAGTTATTTTTAACCTGGCCAGCTCTCTGATTCACTGCTCAGCTGCACAGATACTGGTACAACAGAGTGGGCAGTGTTGAGATAAGGTATGAGCATGTCATCAGAGGGGGAAAAGGTGAAACCATTAAAGCTGAAATACTGTTACAGCAAAAAATCTGGTTGAATGGCAGCCTGATAATGTAGTTCTATGGCAGTTTAAAGCAATCTGAAGCAGAGCTTGCATGGTTCTAATGTTTTTTTAACAGGGAAGAAGTGTAACTCATCTTGTAGCATGAGTTTATTCTGGTGGCTCATGGAGCAGTCATGCAAGGGAGGAGAAGGAACAGATGTTATCAGGATAAACTCCCATGTCTTTTGTGATCAAAGTCATCAGGAGGATTTACCGGCTGGTGAAGTACTGGATATATCACTTTTTCCCATCCAAGGGAAAAAGTGATATATCCAGTACTTACTTAAAAGGGAGAAATTAAAAATTATCTCCTATTTAAGTCTGAAGTACATGTAACCTCTGATAAAATAGATTCAGATCAGTAAAAGGTATTTCAACTACTGGACAAACTGCTCATCTCCTCCTTTGTTCAGTTTGTCCCCAGGAGAAATGGGGATACATAAGAAATTGTATGTGCAGTTTGAAAGCTGATATCACAGATGCTAGAAAAGAATGAAGTATCTTCCAGTAATCACCCATAACCAGTGCAGGAGAGATAGAAAATTTGATTATGCAAGTAAATAAACATGCCAAAAAACATCCCAAAAAACTTCTGGCACTTAGTTAGGTCCAGCTGGAGACTAATATCCTGAAAAAATGAAAAGCCTCATTTCCTTCCAGGAAATAAGACTGAGCTGTCTCATTTGTTATCACTGAGCAGGAAGTTTTGACTGAATTTGAGGCTACAATTCATTTTGTCACTAAAAATTATGAATGTTTGGTATGGTGGTATGAGAAGCCCGTAGGTTCTGATTCTGCAGCAGCCAGCAAACAGCCTCACAGGGAAAATCAGATTTTTGAAAGATTTGACACACCAGATGCATTACTACAGTTGTTTGGTTTCAGCAAATTAGCATTCTCCAAAGGAAAACCATTGATTCAGAACATTGCCAGCCACCACTAATTAATGAAACACTGTCTTCAAAGTTAATATTTGCACCTTTAAAGAGAGGTTATCATACCAGAAAGGGTTCAGGAAAGAGCTATACAAATTAGCCAGTCTGAATTGTTCTGGTTATCACAGGAATTTAAACTCAGTCTGACTTGGGAGCAAGGGGTTCAAGAGAAATGTTGCTATAAAAGTACGTACTTAAGGAAGAAGTCTGAAGCAGATGCTTTTTTAAATTTAGTAGACAAAGCAAATTATTGGACACTGAAGTGAGTAAATTCAAACTATGAAAATGATGTAACTTTTTTTTAATAGGCTGAATAATAAATCACTGAGCCTAAATTTTCTCCATCATTTGTATTTAAGATTGAATCTGTTCCTGACAGATATTCTTGCACATCCACTAATGCATGGGAAATACCTCAAAATGAAGGAAGATGTCCCCCATACCCCACTCCCTGTCCCCAAAGCCAGCACTGTTCCTAGAATGGGCTGTTTGCTGTGACAGGACTTTTTTTTTCTGGGCCTGCTCATATTCCATCTGGGTGCTCTGGGTTGGGAAGCAAACAGAACTGCTGCTGCTGTGCTGGCACAAGAGACTGGGCTTGCTCCTCTGCAGTGCTGGGCTGGCTGTGGTAACATGCTGTGCAGCATATGCTGAGTACCAAACTGGAACCTTTGCATGTTCTTTCACTTCCTAGGATTAAAGCAAATGAAAGAGCATGGCTTTGGGTGACTTCTTACCCCAAATGGTGTCACTGTGTACTGCAGCTTAGCCTTTAAACCTGGTAGAGAAGTATTGATAGAGGTGAAACAGAGAATAGAATCAGTCTTGCCTTCTTACATCTCAAATGATGTTTTGGTGTATACAAAATTAGTAAGTGTTGGAAATCTGTCACCTTCTGTAAGTTTTGCTGACTTACCAGATGAGGAACAGTCCCTTTTTGGTGTTTGTATTTGATTCTATGATGTGCAAACTCACTAGAAAAAAAACAGATTTGGAAAACCAATCCATGAGAAATATATTTGCAACTGTGTATCAAGTTAGGTGAAATGATTGAATGGCTGAGACATGAGAGATCAGTGGAAGCAAACTAGTCTTATTTAAACCCCTATTAATATTTGCAGCCTCTTAATGAATCATCTAGGGAATAAATTAAAGCAATAAGAGAAAGACCACAAAGTAGCAGTAGACTTTCTAGAATAACATTCTTTCAGGACACTGCTGGTTGAAACTTGCAGAGGCACATGGGAATATATTTAGGCAGTGGAAATGTATTGAAAAACAATGAAAATTCTCAACTGACTTGAGAAAGGAATGGGTTGCAGATTAGATTTGACTTTTCAAATAGCTTGTAGAATAATAGTGTTGTTTAGGTTGAAAGAAACCTTGAAGACCATCAAGTCTAACATTAACCCCGCCCTGCCAAGCCCACCACTAAACCATGTTCCAAATCATCACATCTACACACTTTGGGAACTCTTAAAGGGATGGTGATTTCACCACTTCTCTGTGCAACCCATTCCAATGCTTGACAACCCCTTCTGTGAAGAAATGTTTCCTAATATCCAATCTAAACCTGCCCTGCTATTTTCTCTCATCTATTTACTTACTACCAGGGAGAAAAGACCCACCCCCACCTCATTACAACTTTCAGGTTGAGAGGGACAAGGTCTCCTCTGAGCCTCCTTTTTCCTGGGCTGAACACCCCCAGCTCCCTTAGCTACTCCTCACAGGACTTGTGCTCCAGTCCCTTCACCAGTTCCTTTCTCTGGACATGTTCCAGCACCTCAATGCCCTTCCCGAACTGGCCCTCAACTGGACACAGGATTCAAGGTGTGGTCTCACCAATGCCAAGTACAGGGGACAATCACTGCCCTGGTCCTGCTGGGCACAGGATTCCTGATATTGGTCTTCTTGGCCACCTGGGCACACTTGGTTCATGTTCAGTCACTGTCATCCAGCACTTACAGGTCCTTTTTTAGAGACCACCTTTCCAGCCACTCTGACCCAGCCTGTAGCCCTGCCTGGGGTTGTTGTGACCCAAGTGCAGGACCCAGCATTTGGACTTGTTGAACCTCATAAACTGGGCTTTGGCCCATCAATTCAGCCTGTCCAGATCCCTTTGCAGTCTTTCCACTCTTCAGCAGATCAACACTTTTGCCTAACTTAGTGTTATCTGCAAATTGTGAGAGGGTGTACTCGATCCACTCGTCCAGGTTGTTGATATTAAACAGGCCTAGACTCAATACTGAGCCCTGGGGAACACCACTGGAGGCTGGCCACTAGCTGGATGTAACTCCACCACCACCTCTCTCTGAGCTTGGCCATCCAGCCAATTTTTTACCCAGTAAACAATATGCCTGTCCAAGTCATAACTAACCTAAAGTAACAACTTCAGGAGAATATTGTGGAAAACTAGGTCAAAGACTTTAGTAAGGTAGATGTATCCACACCCTTTTCCTCATCCACTCATCCAGTGGATCACCTGGTCACAGAAGAAGACTAAGCTGGTCAAGCAGGTCATGCCTTTCATAAAGCAGTGATGGCCGGGCCTGATCCTCTTGCTTGTCCTGTTATGGCACTCAAGCTGATCTCTTCCCTGCCCTTCCCTGACACTGATGTCAGGATGACAGAGCTGATTCCTCAGATCCTCCTTCTGCTCTTGTCACTTTTACTGTCCTCCAGTCATCTTGGACGCTCACAGCTAACCAGGACTACCGGTAAATGTTGGAAAGTGTCTTGGTGAGCAGTTTTGCCACTGCATGCAGTACTTATGGGTGTGCTCCTTCCAGCCCCATGGACTCATCCAGGCCCAAGTGGCAAAGCAGGTCAGTGACCATTTTCCCTTGGTTCTGGGGAGCTCAGTCTGCTCCCTGTCCCTGTGTTTCAGCTTAGAGGACTGGATATGGGACAACAACTGGCCTTGCTATTAAGGACTGAAGCAAAGAAGGCATTAAGTACCTCACCATTTTCCTTATTCTTGGTTGTTATATTTCCCCTTGCATCCAGTAAAGGATGGAGATTGTCCTTAGCCCTCCTTTTGTTGCCAATCTATGGGAACCTTTGTATTATCTTCTGCAGCAGTTGCCAGATTTATTTCTGTTTGGGCTTCAGTCTTTATAATTCTCCCCCTGCATAACCTCACTACATCCCTGTAGTTCTCCTGAGTTTTCTGTCCCTTCTTCCAAAGGTCATACACTCTTTTCCCCCCTGAATTTCAGTCAAAGCTCTGTTCAATCAGATCAATATTCCCCAAAGCTCATCTTTTTGCACAAGGGGATGCACTGATAATACACCTTTGAGATTTCCTTCTTGAAGACTGTCCAAACTTCCTGAACCCCTTCTCCCCACAGGTGGGGCTCAAGGGAGCCTCTCAAACAGTCTCCTTAACAGACCAAAATCTGCCCTCTGGAAGTTTAAGGTGGAAGTTCTGCTGACCCCCCCCTCCTTACTTCTCTGAGGATCATGAACTATAATTTCATGATTGCTATAGGTTTTTTTGCTTTCAGATTGTCAGACTGAGTTATTTTATGTGTAATTCTAATAGTGATTATTTTATTTCTTTTCCCTCCACTCTCCATTATTTTTTTGACAAAGATAAGACATTTCTCAGAGAATTTCAGGCCGATTTTTCACTGGCCATTATGTCTTTCAATTTGTTCTTTCTATATTTTCAGGAAGGTATATCTAAATTTGCAATGTTGCATGTGGTATTTTTTTTGCTGAAGGCAATCATTCTCATGATGAATTTGTATGTGTGGGATGAAAATATGCACATCAGCTTCATCAAGTATTCCATTAAAATTGGACTACAGAGCTCAGTGACACTCAGCAAGATGCGGTGGTGAATTTATGTTGAATTGCACAAATATTTGGATTTAGATGCATGTTGGCAAGCAGTCAATTAATTTCATAACTGAAAGCCTCTCTATACTAAAGAAATAGGAAAGGGTCTTTCCTTTCAAGGTACTGGGGGAAAAATTATACAGTGAACCTGTAGAGTGAAAATGGATTTTTAACTCGTCCAAAGAAAGTGAGAAGTGGCTAGGGAATAGCAGTGCTGTTTTATAGAAGCTTCTTGGATTTCTAAATTTGCTTTTATTCTGTTAGAATTTAAAACTTCTAATTTTTTTGAGAAGGAAATGGCACTTAGAATGGCCTTTAAAAACTTTGTTTTTTAGAGTAAGGCAGGCCAGGTCTTGTTTCTTCAGAACTTGAACCACAGAAACTTACAGCACACAACTTTGTTAAACAGATTTGTCAGCTTTCCATATTCCTATAGTGTTCTAGCAGTTCTATGATGTAGGTGAAATGTACCTTTTCTACTTGGGTATTCCAAGGAGACTTAAAGAATTCACTTAAATAGAGGGGCCTCTCTTCTGCTATGTGTTTTTCAGTGATCGTCAACTTGAGAATAAGCAACTAGATTTACAAATAGAAATAGAATGGAAATAAGATGCAGTGATGACCTAAGGCATCAAATTGAAAATTGATTCTTCCCTTATAAAGATAATTATCTTTTCCATTTTGTGTTTGGAAGTCGTTTGTTCATCTAGAGTTGATAGAAAGGTAACAGGTCTGTAATATGCAGAACTGTCCTTATTTACACTGAATGAAGTTCACTACATTTCTATGTCTTGGCTGTTTTTCCCTCTCTCTTTCTCTGGGCTCCAATTTTCTTCTTGCTTCTTCCCACTTCATTTCTTCCTCTGCATAACCCAGCTTTTAAGTTGCCTTTGGCCATCTGTATTTTCTTGCATTCCCAAATGTGGCATTCTCCCTGGAAATACTGTGTGCTCTGCTTTGACGGCTGGCAGCAAAGACTTTACTGAAATTCTGCTCACTGAAGCACCAGCTCCACATGGCCATCAGGATGTGAGTAAATCTCACTTTGCTGCCAGCACTCAAAGGAAAAAGCTGCATCAAGAGAAAGCAACAAAAGCTGTAAGTTCTAAAAGGATTTTCTGAAAAGAATTAGTTCATTTATATGATGTACCTTACATAATATGAAAAGAAACAGCATAGCTGCTGGGCTATTTGGTTCATGATTCTTCTTATTCTTCATCAGCATTGTGGAAGTTACTGCGCTCACTACCTCATGCCATTTTAGTCATATGAAAAAATTCAGTTTATAAGACTAGAGCTTTAAAAACTTTTTCTACCATGGTCTATCTGTGATACTACATAAGTTAATTAGTGACTTTGCTTCATTTGTCCTCACGTAATTGAACATACATAATTTTAAACACTGGTAATGTTCAAAATATGTTTAAAGGTTTTGATGTACTGGGGAATATGACAGCAGCTTGTATGGATGTGTCAGAAGTGGAATAACTAGCTCTCTTGGCAGCAAAGATCTGTGGTGACAGCATAGGTGGCAGTACTGTGATCCTCTTTGCAGCCTTGGGAAATATTTGGTGGTGGAAATCTACCTAACATAGCTACAGCGCTGTCAGTACAGGATTGAATTATATATTAAGCTGACCTACCTGAGTTACAAACAAAATGTGGAGCTTACACATCCCTTGGACTCCAATGACAAATGTAACGTCCAATTCTGCCTTATAAATCAGGACCCTTTATTTGGATTAGTCATGCCATGCAGATGATTTTTTTTTGTACTGTAACTGAAAAAGTGCAACTATTTCTGGCACAGATATGGAATCTTTTTGGCTTAACACTCTGTGGGCTTTGCTGCCCTCTCACATCTAAGAGCCTTTTTCAACCTAGTATCCATACTATATCCATACAGAATTTGCATAAATTGCTACCGGAAAGTAAACTACAGCCAAAGCAAATTCTTTTCCCAAACCAGATGAAAATTCATGTAAATATTTTTGTGACATTTGCTAGTCTCTTTCATGCTAGTGACTCCCTGATGGATGATACAGTTTGCAACAGGACACTTTGGGAACTTAAGGCATATAGCCAGGATAACAAAGTAATTGGCAGAAATTTCTCTGCAGACTTATGCACAACTTCAACAGTAGCTTCTTCAATTTTCAGCTCCCTTTCCCATTCATTATTTCAAAGCAACAGAAGAAGTAACCTCTACTCTTGTTTTCTTCAAGTGATATAATTCTGTCATGGTGATGGAAGAGAAGAAAAATCAGAGTAGTCTAACCTAGGAAATGCAATTCCTGAATTACTTAACTGAATATGTGGGATCTACAGTGTATTTAAGTGTAATTTTTTTAACAGTGTAATCTGGTAAAACAAATTTCTAGAGTTTTCAAACTGAGTCTTTTCAGTAGCACACAAATGCATTCCTATATGTGAAGACAATATGCCTTAAGAACTAGTTGATGGTGTAAATCATTGTTATTATTCCTAGTACAATAGCTTTTAGAAGACCCTTGCTCTGCCATCCAGTAAGATACCATTCAATAAGTCACTGCAGTGAAGGAAAAAGCCTTCTGGCAAAATCTAAAATGCTAAGATAAATAAGTTTGAATGAAAAGAAAAAGGACTGTCCCTATTTATTTGTAGGGGTAAGAGGCACAAGGTCTGTTGAACAGCTTGAGAAAGAATCTCCAAAACCTCTTCCTTCCTTCCTTCCTTCCTGCCCTATACCAAACTCACTGCCAGCATTTAAGCATCTGATGATGTTTTCACAGTGTCTTGGCTGAGTGAAATATCAGAGTGCCTGTGCAACATCTAAAAAGGATCCATCTATATGGAGGATGGATCCTAACCTGTGGGCATCAGTTACTAAGAATAATAGGAGTTCAAAGGGAAGGAAGTGAATCTTTTGAGTAATATTGTTTAGTGAGTTTGCCTCAGATTCAGAGTACCTGAACTGATACTCCACACAATCCTCCAGGCAGGAAGCTTCATTGAGGTTAGAGAAGAAGGTCAGGAGAATCTCAGCTCTAAGTCGTGGAGAAAGTGGAGTACACTTAAGAAAGGTACACTTGACAATACCATTCTGTGTGACTGACATATAGTTTTGTTTTTGGCATATTTGGACTCATAAATCAGTGCTTGGCCCTGGCCAAGGAAAGAAACTATTGTACGAAGGATGTTGAAATAGATTCACTTGCACAAGGATTTGTTAGTGGAATCCATAGCATCAACTGCAATGGTTAAAGAGAACAAAGAACCCACAACAAAACAAAAAAGGACTGAGAGATAATAAAGCTTCCCATCCATTCCTAGGCCATCCAGCATGAGCAAAGGAGGAAAGGGAGCTGTTCCTAGATATGCAGCCTCTTCTGGATCTTTCACAGTGTGGCAGGGGTCCTCCAGAGGACTTTCCCCACAGTGACTTTTTAGCTGTCATTAAACACAAACTCCCTTTCAGCAGTGCTGCTCCAACAAGGGCACCTGCTGCATCCTGCTTAATAGCTCAGGGTAGTGCAGGCAATGTAACATGAACCAAAAGCTATTATAAAATGGTAGGAAAAAAGGGAGAAAGAAGTGAATCTCAGCCATTGCTAGTTCCTGGCCCAGAGAATCTGAGCACCAGGCTTCAGAGTTAGACCCCAGCTTGCTGGCTGCACTGACCCCAGACACATGCAAAGTTCTGTAGAAGAAAATTTGTCTCAAAGAGTCCCTGGAATGTAGGCAAAGCTGCCATTTAGGAGACTCTAAAGGAATCATGGTCTTTTGGCCTTGTTAAATTGAATTATTCCCTGTGTGCCCTGCAAGGCCTCTTTTGCAAACATACTACTGAAACCTTTCCACATGAGTCCAAATAAGCAGTGGGTGGACAAGGTACATGCAAGAATTAAGCCACATGAATGCAAACAGACATGCATAAATGTATCCAAACTAGTGATAAATTATCAGGAACTATTTATTTTCTTTATAAATTAATTGTGAAAATGCTTTAAATAGTCCTGACATTTACTTCCTATTTGAATTTCCTTTGAGAGAGAGCCCTTCTCTTAGAACCATATTTGTTTCAAACTTTTGGTCCCTGATATTTTAAGCTTTAAATTTGTTCAACTAGTGAGAAATAAAATCCTTACTTCTGTAAAAGCCTCAAAAAATGTGGATAGGGAATCAGAGAAAAATAAAATATTGAGTTATTAAACAGGGACTACATCACCTATTAGAGGCTGTGGAAAACATGGAAAAACAAAGAAAGAATTTTATTCCATACAAAATGGTATCTGTGTTTTTAGTGGAAGCATTCAAAGATACTGCTTTTAGAATGTTAAATGGAGTGTGAAAACTGAATTTTTTAGAGGGATATAATTTTTTGGAAGATTTATTAAGCCGTGTCCAATATATCCTGTCAAAGGCCTAATCTTTAGCATCCCATCCTTTACTCAATATTGTAAATAGGAACACTTTCACATATGTAGTTGATTAATGAATCTTAAAGGGAGAAAGTTTTCCTTGAGACTTGAGCTAAACTTTCTCTTTACTGTTTCCTCTCTCTTTTCATGTCCCCAAGCCCATCACTTTACATATTTCCTGTGTTATTATGCTAAATAATTCCTGTTCATCCTCATTACATACTTTTCATATTGAAATGCTTTTCTAAACTACACTGAAAATTGTGATTGTGTCATTAAAAATTATAATAATGCTATCCTGCTTCCCCCAAAGGCTACTTATCACAACACCAAGAAGGATCAAAAGCGCTCAACCAATGGATAAAAGAGCAGAGCCTTTCCAAAAGGCCAGCCTGATTTCTGATATGAACAATTGTCAGGAAAGAGGTGTTTTGGAGCCTGCTCTTTCCTCTCAGAGACACTTTTTAGCTCTATGCCAACTGATGCTTCATGCTGTGAGTTTCCCCCAACCCTAACCTTGACCCTAATCCTAGTGCCATGTGGACCCTGAGACTAGAGTTTCCAGCCACACACAGGAAGAAATTCTCAGTTAAGACTTGCTTTTGTAGTCCAGTGCTTCTTCCAGTTTTTCCCTGCTCCAGCTGCAGTTTTGCTCCTTTTCCCTTTCCTGACCTTAGCATTACACAGTAACACAATACCTAGAACACTTTTATTTTGAGTCCATGTCACAAATCAATATCTCATTCCAGCTGCACCTCTAAGTTCTGTCTCTATCACACCTCCTGAGATGAAGCAAGGTAACTTGTGTATTTATTGCTGAGTGAAGGAAAATGCCTAGAGCTGTAACTTGAATGGGGCTGGGAAGTGGCTGCCAAAGCAAGTACTGGATTTCAGGGCTCTCCTGAGAACCTTTTCTTCTTGCCATGGATTGTATCTTCAGCTAAGGCCAAGCCTCAGCCACTGCACTAGGTTTAGGTTTAGGATTCATGCTGAATTTAGGCTTTGGATTGGCGTTTGAAGAGAAGGAAAACCCAGAGCACCACCAAATGACAGTATGAAACACCTTCCAGAGGATAAGGTAAATGGAGGGAGTCAGAAATGGTATAAAAAACATGGAGCTGGAAGTTTTGTTGAAGTCTTTATAGCTATTTGTGCCCCAGGCATTTGAGCTTGCTTTTGAGTTTAACAAGACTTTTTGTGTAGCTTATTATACATAATATTTTGACTGAGTGATGCATCTTAAATTAAGAGGCATTCCTGCTTATGCTGTTTTTGACCGGCAGATATTTCTGTCTCACTAGGAGTTTCATAATGGAACAAAGAGGGTGTATATCAATAGATATGCTCCTGACAGAAAAATAGTCAATATAATGGAAGTTTATATCCCAGAAGAAGTCTTTCTGTCTGAGAAATTCTAGAACATGGCAATGGACATTTTTTATCTTTGCAGAAGCTTTGAAATATTTCTTGTTGCAGTCGTCTTCTTTTTTCCCCCGCATTTTTTCTTTTATAATCATCTCTCCTATTTACTGTTCATCTAACCAGGAAGAGGTTTTGCAATATAACAAGCTGCAGCACCACCAATAATTAATGCCATTCAACTTTACAGCCATGATTTTCTATTTTCTTTCATCTTTGGTAGCTATTTACCTCTGTGCAAAGTGAGTACAACACTAACAAATCAGATTGCTTCTCAATTTACATATATACAATGTCATTGCTTAGGAAAACAGTACTTACATGAGTAAATGAACAGTTAAACAGCTGACTTACCATTTGCATCTGCAATCATAATAATGGCTTGCAGAAACTAACTGTGCAATTGTGCATTTCTTTTTGTGCATGCACCTGCCATATAGTTCTCTTCACCTCTCTTGCACATATATTGATGAAAATTTAGCAACTAATTTGTTTTGGTCCCCATTTCTGTTTTTTTGTTTAAAAGATGGCCCCTCTATCAACACAAAGTTGGCAATTATCTTGGGTCATTTATTCAATCAATGTATAGTCTGAAATAAAGATACTAGCTAATGGTTTATCCCATCTTTTCTCACCATATTAAAAAAAAAATAAAAGGGAAAAGAAAATAAAGGAATTTGTTTGGATTTCTCTCAGCCAGTTACTGAAAAAGATCAATGCATGACCACAGAGTAAAGTAGAACTAACTGGCAAAATTATACAGTATTGATGGGAAAAGCTTACTCATGAGTGATTTTAAAAAGTCAAGATCTTAAGAATGCACGTTGTTTAGCATGCAAAGCACTTACATAGTTGGCTAAATGCTGTTTCTTTATTTGGACTTAACTAACACTATCAGTGGAAGAAGTAGACCCTTTAAGGGGTCTTCAATGTCTCTTCTGGTTGTGTTATGCATTGCAAAGCAATTGCCAGGGTGAGTGCTGTGTGCTTACTGTGACTCTAAGCATGCATGCTGAATCAATTCAAAGAGATAAATTATTTGTTCCAAAAGCAGTATCCTTGCTTTTGCCTTTCTGTCTGAAAAGCAACTGAAATAACATAGCTTTCTGGACTTATGTGGGGATTATACAGTACATTAACTTTTTTCTTACCCTCTGCATCAAGGTGAATTTAATCCTTTTAGGGTGCATACAGGGGATGCTATTTGATCTACTGTATGTTGCTTCATTATTGTTGCTGATAATAATACTGTCTATAGTAGGAAGATAGTAGTTTTAAATTCTCTGCATTTTCTCTGTCTTTCCCTGTAGAAAAGAAATTTGGAGATCTGTCTCAGATATTTAAATTCCCACAAAAATCCACCAAATTCAGCATATTCTGATATTATTGTGATTCCAGCCATGCAAGGCACTTTACTACTTAAGTTTGCTTTTTCATAGATCTAGACTTGAAGCACAGTTCTACAAACAGAAGTCAAATGTAACACCTGTAAGTCTCTGTTCAGTTTCTGTTCAGGTAACTTCAGCCAGTGCTGATGTCTTCAGTCAATGGCAAAACATAAAACACTAGTGAGCTGAGTCACAAAATTTCTTTCACATCATAATGTCCCTTTAATCTACATCTAATTATCTTAACTGTGGTAACAAGACATTACATTTTTCATAGTAAGATTTCAGAATTGAATGCTAATACAATGTATTTTATTTTTGCAGATGATACTGAATCTGAATCCTTCTTGAATGACATAATGTACTGCATTCATGTTCTGAATAGAGAAACTAATTCCATATGGAGTACACTTACTGCAGATGCCTTCCTATTGAAAATGAGATACTCTGCATTTACAGTTTTGTGAAATGTTCTAGTTTCAAATTAATTATAAAGGGGAACAAAGAAACCCAGCTACAGGAAAAGTAGCCCATTGTTATAAGACTCTCTCCAATATAGCAGTAGCTCCATTTGAACAAGTAATCACTGATTCCTTTAGGGATATAGCAACTCTTGACAGGACATGTAGCAGGCCTTAAGGAAGCTGACAGAACAAACTGAAGTGCAGTAGCCGCTTGTACAAATAGAAAAAAATTATATAAATGCTAGTGGACATTAAATTGAGTCATGATCAGCCAATTTGCCTACACTTTAGAATACAAACTGACCACACATGCTGGGGTTTTTTGTCCCAAGTAAAAAAACCTATAAGGCTCAATGCTTTAGAAGTTAGGAACATACTGCCAGGAATCAGTGTTGATTAGTAGCTTCATCAGTGGACTGATATCCAGAGAATCCAGGTCTAAGTCCAAGATAAATTAGTGTCTTATCCAGTCATTTAGCATTGTTGCCTCATTTCTTCTGTTTCAAACAGGGAAATAATACTGTTTCTCTTATACAGTACTTAATGAATTCTGGACCTATGTGAGAAAGCAAGCTATCCATGAGGCTTAGTATTTTTGTTGAATCTTTGCATGCATTTTTAAGTATTTTTAAAATTTTTAAATTTTCTTTTTAATCAAACACAACATGATAAAAAGCTCACTCAGTAAGAAAGTACTTTTAAAGCAGAGGGATTTCATCCTCCCCAAGACACCAGCAATACAAATTGGTTATTAACATTAGACTGAAGACTGTTCTTATTTGGCATCTGATTTTCCAGATCTCAATTTGTGTGGCTTTCAGCATGGAAATTCTTCCCTCCAAGGACAGGCATATTGCTTCAAAGTGAGGCATTGAAACTTCTCCACTTTTGGATTTCTTTTTTGTAATTTTTTTTTTTTTAATTAAAAAACTGTTCAGAATTTTAGAGATCTTCTTTTTTGGCCCTGCTATGACAGTCTGAGATTACAAGATTCTCACTGAGGTAAGAAAGTGTTTCTTGACTCTTTGCATACCTTTGCAAAGGGATTGCATACCCATCTTCTCTGAATCCTTGCATTACGCTGTAGTTGTGCATAGCAAGGAGATGTCCCCTAAGCTTTTACTCTCTAATTCTGAACAAACAGAGTTCTTTCAGCTTCTCATAAATCATGTGTTCCAACTCCATGCCTGTTTTAGTGCCTTATCTCCTGTTCTAGTTGCAGCATGTCAACATCTTTCTTATCTCAAGTAACCCTAAACCTGACTGCGGCACTACAGAGGCAGTCTCACAAGTGTCAGCTAAATGAGAATTGTCAATTCCCAGGACTCATTTTCCCCACTCTTGATGACACAATCTTGTATTCAATTGGGTGTCTTCTCTGCAAGGGCAAAGTTTTGTTCCATTTTCATGTTCATGTTGTTTGTTACAAAACAGAAGTTTAATGAGCCAAATTCACATGAATTGCAGATTTATTCCAGCATTAAAAAAACCCAAAAAACCAACTCCACAACAAAAAACCCCTACACAATAACCTTTGACTGCAGGGTGGCTACTGTATAGGGATTACATGTTATTTTGTTATTTGAAGACCATTTGAGATGAATGGGAAGTAGATGCTCTGTTTTAAAAAACAACAGATGAAATTTGAAGTAACTGAGAGGTTGTGTTTCACGATTCATGTATCAGTAATCTCAAGATAAAATTTCAAGTCAGCTACTCATCAGAATCTCTGGGTTAGTCAGTCCAACATGTTATTCTATTCCTGACCACAGCACTAACAAGTTCAGTCTTGAGATGCAAACTGAAACAGAAAACCTGAGATGCTACAACACCACACAAATAGTTTTAGGATTTTACAGAACTGCTCAAGCACTTATGACATGAAAATGTCAATTTTTAAGTCAAGCCTGAAGTTGAGAGTTGGTCTTGACATAACTTGAGGAATTTGGCAATCAGCAATAATTTCAGCTTATAGAATGCTGAACGGTACTTAATGTATTTAAATTCAGTACTTTAACAATCTTAGAATTTATTGCTCAACTTTAGTAAAAGTAACACCAGCTTTTTATGACAGAGGCCTGATTCACATGACTACTCTAGTGTACTCTTTAAGTAAGATCTCTGACTATATTCTTGGCCTCTCTTTAATTATTATTTAAAATTTGTGCAAGAGGCAGTATAACCCTTTATAATTTCCCTGCTGCTTGTCTGACAACTTCCTATTCATTTTCTCAGTAAAAACATCGTAGATTGTGCTGGGTGCCAGGAGCTCACAAAAGCCCCTCTATAACTGCCTTCATCAGCTGCACAGAGGAGAGAAAATGTGACAAAACCCCTCATGGATCAAGATAAAGACAAGGAGTTTTTGCTCACCAGGTACTGTCATGGGCAAAACAGGCTTGACTTGGGGAAAAAATTGATCTAATTTTTTGCTAATCAAATGCTAATGAAATAATGAGAAATAAAACCACTGCCACCCCTCCCTCCTTCCTGGGCTCCTCTTTGCTCCTGAATTCTCTGCCTCCTTCCCTCAGCAGTGCAGGTGGAGGGGGAATAGGAGCTGTGGACACCTAATCACCTGTTGTCTCTGCTGCACCTTCCTCCACAGGGGCAGGACTTCTCACACTCTTCACCGGCTCTAGCGTGGGCTCCAAGGGCTGCAGGGATACAGCTGCCCTGCCATGGTCTTCATATGGGCTGCAGGAACACCTCTGCTCCAGTGTTCAGAGCTCTGCCCCTTCTTCTGGACTGCCCAGGATATCTGCAGAGCTATTCCTCTCACACATTCTCACTCCTCTCCACAGTTTCAGTTGTGCAGCTTTTCTCCCTTCTTAACTATGTTATCCCAGGGCAGCTACCAACATCTCCTCTGGGCTCAGCCTTGGCCACTGGTGGGTCCATCCTGGAGTCAGCTGGCATTGGCTCTGTCAGACACAGGGAAACCTCTGTCAGCTCCTCACAGAAGTCAGTCTTGTAGCCCTCCTGCTGGCAAAATCTGACCACACAAACACAATAAACTGCAAAATGTTATTAAAGTTATTTGGGCAAGAAGCTGCACATTTTCCCTAAAAATTTCTTTATTTCTTAAATTAGCAGTATCTACACTGGAATGTATTCATAAAATTGGATCAGAAGTCCATTTCATCAAGTATATTTTCTATATGTTGCACCAAGAGGTGTAAAGATAAATGGTATAGGAATATTGTTCTGGTCAAATTTTAATCCTAAATCAGAAAATGTAGCTAAGAGAAATTTTTGTAGCATCAAGGATTATATAAATTCCATATATTTTGAGGTAGTTTGAATCCCTATTGCCTTTTGTGCAACTAAATTTTCTTCAGTTTTACCTTGTCTAAATCCAATTAATGCAAAATTTTGTCTTCTGCAAGTTTTGTTATTTATTCATTTTTGCACTATTTTAAAAAAACTGCATTATTGAATCTTTCTCAAACTGTTAACACCTACTGTGTTAACACCTAACCCTTTCCACACATAATTTGTCATTAAAGTCCCATGGGAAAAATTACTCCAACAGTTTAATTTTCTGAGTATCTTCTCCTAGGCTTTTAAAATATTAGAGTAGATTTTTTTTTCCATTCCTTTTTGTACTTTCAACTGATAATTCTTCAAAAGTTCTAAATAATTAAGAGGGACATGAGTTTCCACTAGCAAAGCCATCTGACTTCAGGAGAAGTTATATTATTCTGCATATTTAATACTTAAAAACATGATTTTAAAAATTTATTCAACACTGAAGTAACAGACACAGTTCTGTAATTCTAGCCATCAGCCACATGTCAGAAGTAAGAGAAATCTGACTATACTTATGCTTTGACACCCAGATGTGGTTACAGATTTTCAGAATACCTCTGATAGCGGGTTTGTGTGTATCACTTAATTTTGTTACATTTAGGGTTCATGCATTCCCAGTGACAGTCAATGCAGTCCTCTGTAGCAAGGCAGGGTGTCTGTGTACCTACCCTTCTCTTGCCCTGCATACAAACATCTACATGTCTTAATCATAGATGCAGCCCAGTAAAAATATTTTATTTTCATTACTAGTAAAATTTCATTACTTGTCTGAGTTTGTCTTAGTCTGAGTTGATTTTGCTTGTTTTAGAAGAGTGTAGATGTATTTGGTAACAAACATCACTCTTTTCTATTAATTGGGATAAAAAATAAAATTTCCTTCAAGCTCCTTTGAGTAAGGCTATTGTATGCCCCCACTTCTTACCGAAGCCTGGAACTGTTGACTTGAGGACCTAGAGGAGCATTATAAAAGTGCAAGTAATATTAGGGAAAAAGAGTAGAAATTAGGAAGACAGTATCTAATTTCCAGTAGTATTATCCTGTAATATTTATAACTGGATATAGTATTTTGATTACACACTAAAATATAATTGGATGAACAATAAATTCATAACTGTTTATACAAAGCATGATCCCCTTTTTTTTCCTGATATCAATATTTTAGTGTGAAACTTGAACAAGCTTGTTGAAAGCTCACTATGTATATGCTAAACATTTTCATTGACACAAAAAGGGATAGTCTATGTTCAGTTACGGAGGTGCTGAAGTTTGGGTTTTATTTACTGAACCTTAAAGGACATATCTTCATTCTTGATGCTAACTCTTCATGGAAAATACACCTTTACTTGTTGTCAATGCCAAATGTTTTTGTTCAGAATGCTGGAGTCACCCTAATAAATAATGTGTGAGCTTAATCACTTGAAAAATTGCAAGTGCTGTTTTTCTTCTAATGTCCTAACAACTCTATCAATGTTGTTGCCTCTTTTTATCTTTACTTCCTTATTCTTCTGTCTTTGTTTCAGTTATTACAGTCTCATTTGCACTCCCTACCTTGACCTTCTTTGATATGCAATCATTAAAAATCATTGGCAGGTTTGTAAAGTTCTGAAGTTCTTTTTCCATCATACTACAGTTAATATCTCATTACAAATGTTATGTCAGATCCCTCGTGTTTGCACAGGATGCTTTCATTCAATGCTGTGGAAATGATAGGAAGCGAAGGGATTTTTCATCATCAATCAGGAGTGAGCCAAGACTGCATCATGGTATTGAATCAGTAAGCAAAAACTGCCTTGCTGTTGTCATTACTGGGATATTTATTTTGCTGTGGTTACTGAACCCTAATTGAGGACCAGCTAGGATAAACAGTTACCTGAAGTACCACACCAGGTTACAGCAGATATCTAGAAAGCTCATATGATGCACAGTGACTCAACAGCAAAACGTGAAATTTTTCCTCTGAAATTTTTGGTAAGGAGAAGTTGCAAACATGGCTTGTCCATTGTTCCTTTGTTAAGGGGACACCTTTTGCCATGGAGAGGAATTCCTTCAGTGAGTATATTTCATCCTGAGAATTTAAAATGTTTTACATATGCCCAGTTTCTTCCTTGCTTGTGGATTTTTTTCCCAGTGAGAATATTTGCCAGGCAGATGTAAATACTCAAAAGAGACAAGCAGGAAATGTAGTGATAAAATTGAGGACAAGTTACAACGACACCGATTATCTTCACATGGAATTTAGAATCGTTGCACAGTGAGCATGCTGTGGTTGCTTTGGGGGCCTTTTTCTAAGACAAATGCTGCTGTTCAAAGGAAATCGTCCAGTGACACTGCTGAATATAATGCCCACTTTTATCAGTACTATGTGCATATTGTGTTTATACCATGCACAGCGAACATACTGAATTTAAACACAGGAAAAATGGCAGCACACAGAGTGTTGGATCTAGAAGGCTTCTGACTGCTGTTATTTAATCAGGAACACCTGTTTGTTCTACTGAAATTTTTTTTTTTCTCCATCTGTTTTAGAAAATTCCTAGCAGTATTGAAGACCGTCTTCTTTTTACAGCCATGGACATCTCATGACTTAATAGTTCCTAAGCAATTATTTATAAATTCTTCATAATTTTAGTGGAACTGTCATTGTTTTAGTACTTGGAATTGTCAAAATGTAAAGAAAAATGGGTTTATGCCTTCAAAATTCCAACCAATTCCAAAGCTTTCATGCAGCATCATTATCAGAGACAAACTATGTATGCTCTTCCACAAGGAAGTTAAATCTCATTTCATCTTCACACTGTAGGGAAGATTTCTCATCTTATTCAGTGGTTTTGAGTTCTCTCAGCTTGCCTAGTTGTTGGTACTTTTGCTGTGCTGTGTCTGTTACTGTCATGTAGTTCATTTGCTAATTTCTCCTTAGATGGAGTTCGTGGATTCCAAATGCCTATGCTTTGCAGCATGTCTTTTTAAATTTCTTTTTTGTTGTTGTTGTTTGTTAAATTGTTGACAGAAGATAACAAGTGAGGTAAATTATCTTTTAAAATGTCACTGATGCATTTGCGAAACGCTCTAGGAACTGTCATTTTAGATTTGCACCAACTAGGCACCCAGAGGAATTCTATGACAAAAAGTAAGCTGTAAGAAATAAGCACCTTCTAACTACGTCTTTTTTTCTGTATAATGGAAACCATTAGTGGATCAATTCTTTGGCTAATTCAGGTAATGGAAGAGCTTGAGTATGTGTTTTTTGGGCTGGCTGGTTGTGTCTGTTTCAGAGTTGAAAATGCAGTTTAAAAGAAAATCAGTGAAGGAAATTGTACATCTACTCCCCAGGACTTTTCTCTTTATTAATGTTCTTCCTAACTTGAGCAGAAAATAAGAAATATGAGATTTCCTGTACAGTGGAAGTATTTGAAATATTGCACCTTAGGAAACTCCAGCATGGAGCTCTTAAAACATTTATGACCGTTCTCTGTCAGCCTTATTGTGGTTTTCTCTGCAGCATGGCTGGTGTGTGCAGGCAGCTCCCACTGGAGCCACGGGAAGCAGAGCAGGGAAGCCTGGCAGCACAGTTAAGGGTACAGGTGAAATTATAGTTAAGGAGAGCTCTGTTTTTTTGGTGGGTTGCCAAAGAAATAGGGAAGTGACATCATGGCAGCACAAATTCCTGAGCTGTCTGCAAGCTGGAATGATAAGGGATGGAGTTCTTAGTCGTGGGATGACTTGAACATCTGCAGCAAGTTTTTCTCTAGGAAAATGACAATTTACTTCAAAGAACTCCAGCTCTTGAATGAAGTGTACAGTCTTCAGTAACTGCCTTCCTTCCTTCTCACCACTCTTGCGAAATATTTTTATTCTCCAAGATAAAATTATGTTTTAAAAAGTCATTTATGTTCTCCTCTGTACTCGCAGGTGTGTGACTTACATGCTGATTTATTTAGTCCAATGTACAATAAATATTTAATTGTTTATATAGGGTGGAAGATCTTCACATGGAGGTAAAAAGAAACAGTACCTCTTGAAATTCCAGTTCCCAGAGTGCTGAAAGGAGACAGAGGTGCCATGCTTGAAAGGAAGAATACGAAGATTATATATTTGGTATGAAATATTTTCTATTCTGTCTATGCCCTGCAGCTTGAATAGTCTAAGCAGTTCTAAAAAACTCTTGCTCAATTTAATGAGTTTATTATATTCAAAGGTTTGGGGTTTTTCATCTTTTTTTCTAGATTTTTTTTTCCAGGGGTTGCTGTTCTTAGCTATCGGTAGTCTGCAGAACACGCAGGTGTTAATGAGAGAGGTTGATGTTCTGCCTCATGTGCAGTCCCAACACCTTGATCCAGTCCTAGAACATTGTCCTGTACAAAAGTTCCTGTTTGAAACAGAAAAGTTGAATATTCATATTAAATTCTGCAGGTTAATAATTTGCCTGCTTGCACTTTCCATGTTTTCTGCAGACCTTTCTCTAATATAAGGTTAATTTTCTGAAGTCATTTTAGGGCCCAAACTAGCAAAGATGGTGAAGCGGTGAAGCTTCACAAAATCTCAGGATATCTAATGTTATGGTTGGGTGCCCATGTACTGAGGCTCACTGCAACACATGATTATCTTCAGTAGGAGACTCAGAAGATTATAAAAATCTTTCTGCATTTGAACAAACGAAATTCATTTCTCTTAGAAAGGAATGTACTGAACCCTTGTCTTTCTGATGACATAAAACCACAGAGACTCATATACATATTTCTCAAAAGCTAAATATTGATGCATCTCTTTAAGCTCTCTGGACACTCCAGTAGTGGTGGTTACAAATCCCTGGGCACATCCAGCCAGCAGAGCCATCTTGGCTTCACTCGATTTACACGACCAAAATGTTTCCAGCTCCCTTGCAGGAAGCTGTAAAGAGCTGCTACTGTGGCTTCAGTTGTTATTTTGCAGTTGCCAGAATTGTGGCTATATTTAGATTTTCTGACACGCTGCTGAGAAACTGGGTGACCTGCCAGTAAATGTGCTCTCCTCGGTAGGAAACTTACCTGCTTCTATCCACACCCTATTCTTCGAGAACACTTCCACATTGATGTAAACTTAGTGAGTAACTTCCTAACTCTACCAGATCACTAAAAGCTGTTTTGTCAGTGGGATGGTCAGAGCTTCAGCCCAGCTCACTCTTCCAGTAATTTGCAGGGATAGACACTAAGTCACGGTCCCTCTCTTTTGGCCAAACAAGCAAAGAAGTAAATCTGCTGGACAGAAGGGCCATCCCCTTTGAGGTTTAAACAGAGTTTAAACCTCTCACCTCTCAAATTGCAAGGTACCAGGACACACAGCATCAGTCACCATGAGTTCAGCCAGTGGAGACTGGAGAAATATATTTATTTGTCATGATAATATCTTAAAGAAAATTTTGTCCTTCCTGAATATGTTTTTGTTCCTCAGATTTCCAGACAGGATTGGTCCTTTCTCAGTGTATTTGTACTCATTTTGAGCACATGAAAACTCTAGTGAGATTACTAGCACTGGGTTTTTTTTGCAAGGAGAATGAAGAGCTGTTTGTCATAAAAATGAACTTCCTCTGACTGCTCTTCAGGGCTTGTTTCATCTTACACTTTCAGAGCTGCAACAGCCAGAGTTACTTTATCACAAATTAGCAGAGAATATTTAGTACAGGAACTAATGGGTCAGGCCAGGTTCGGAACTGATGTTAATTGCTCCATCTCTGTTTGAAGTCAATGGCACTGAATTATTTCCTGATAACAGAGGAGTCAACCTTTCATTTTTCTTTTGACACACAAGCATTGGTTATGCTGCATGAAAATCTCATTTATGAAGTTTTATAGGCTGGACTGAGACGCTTTGTATGCTAACACCAGAGATCTTATCTTGTATCCTTTTCTGTGGCTTTCAGTGCAAAGTATAACCTCCTATTTCTATTGTAGTCTCACACAATTTTTTGAAAAAAAAAAAAATCAGCAAGTATTTTAGAAAGGAGAGGGTGTCTCTTTCCTTCATCTTTTGTCTCCATCCATCTAGTTTTCCTCATCAGACCTCTATTTCTTGTGTGCAATCTTTTGTATTCCTATTCAAATTTTCCATCGTTATTTTCCTCTTTGATTCTGATTCTGAACTCTAACCAGCAACCACATTCTCTGCTTTGCTGCTCTATGATTAGAGTTTTATTTCTAGTTATTATCTTGCTATGTGAATTTTCTGAAAATATCTATCATCTAGAATTGCATCTAGAAATTTAAAATATTTCCATTTACATGCCTTCCCTTCTACCCTCTCTCTGTCTATCTTTGCCATATAGAT
This sequence comes from Petroica traversi, assembly GCA_025920805.1. Classification (NCBI taxonomy): domain Eukaryota; kingdom Metazoa; phylum Chordata; class Aves; order Passeriformes; family Petroicidae; genus Petroica; species Petroica traversi. The sequence goes on along the minus strand of JAHLSL010000015.1, from coordinate 21,052,221 downwards.
TCATAAATATTTGTTGACAAGAACTGAATCTTTCTTTTACTTTTACATACCAAATTATTTGCTTTTTATCAGTCTGGAATTTCACTGATAACTGACTATTTACTTATTATATGGCAATAAATGAATTAAGAATGTGTTATTCTGTTTGCCATTTACATGTGGATTTTTTCTGCCTTTAAATCTGAGGTTTAATTATGAAATTCAATTTTTTTCTGCCAAATTCTTGGAAGTTCTTTGAGTCTTCTTTGAAGATTAATAGTTGTCCTATTATAAAAATGGTGTTGATAGAAGCAGTTTTCGGAAGGAATATAGAGCAAGGTTTCTGAAAGAGTTCAGTTAGGACAGTCTTATCTGGGACACTTAACTGTCACCTGCTTCATGAAAACATTCTGGATTTAAAAACATGATAGAAAAAATATTTCCAAGGGGAGACAAAATTTTAGATAATTTTAGTGTCTAATTCACCAAAATGGTCTGCAACCAAGCTTATTGGTGCATAAAATGTAAGGAGAAAGGGAAAGGTCCCTGAAGGGACTGTAAACTTCAGTGCAGAAGGAAAAAGGGGTTAAGTGGCACAGGGCAGCAGAGGCATGGAAATTTCCTAAGTTCACATTATTTTCAACACAAAAAGTAAAAACCTCTTGAACGTGTAAGGGTACTCCCAGCCTGTCTGTAGCCTCTAGAGCATGTGGTGCTTGGCCTGCTTGAGCACTCTGAGTAGCTTGGGGCACCATCATTCAAACCCAGACTGCGTGGCATCTGTGAGGTCCAATATTCACACACACACAGCTTTTCAATGCTGTTTCTAAGCCTCAGCTGTTGTTTAATATCCACCTTTGATGATGTGCATATTACACTAAAGAATGAGGATAAGGACAAACAACCAAGTGTTTATGGTCTTGCAATACCTTCCCATAATGGACACTCAGAGACACCATTCACTCTTAGATTTATTGAGAAGTTTAGACTATAGAACTGCAAGAAAATTTAAATTATGCATTTGTATATGCTTATACTCACATGATTATGATCACAGAGACTTGACCAACTTCAGTGAAATAAGTTTCATTCATTTGGGTTCTTGTATTTTAACAATTTTAAAATAATACTGGACCCAGAAGAACTAAACATCAAAAAATATCACTGCCTTGACATCAAACCATAAAAATTATCTGTTCATAACAATTAAGATTTCTTAAAAGAAAATTCTAGTCCATAATCTTTTTATTTGGATGTCTCTTCTTAAGTTGTACAAAGATTTTGTAAACCGTGTAGGCAAATGCAAACATACATTTGGAGGCAAATATGAGGGAATTGTGATTGGTACTTGAAAGCCATGGTTACATTAAGAGGTTAAAATGTGACAGATCATTGTTAAGAAATAGCACAGTTTATAAATATAAAATAATAAATATAAATATAAAATAATAAAAATAAATATAAAAGAATAAAAGAGAGGTAGCCCAGTAATGACAGCCTCATCCTCTGATATGCATATCTTGCTGAGGAAAGCAGGCTTGTTTTCTCCTAATATTTTCAAATTTATGAATGTATGATCAGATTATTTCCAAGTAATTGTCATGCAGATTCCTGTTTCAAGCCTCATCTTGTCACTTATATTCTAATTTTAGAGGGAAACTGATTTTTTAACAGTGAATGAAGATTACTTTTTTCAGTTTTTATTTTTTCATAGACTTTGCTCCAGGAAAGCTGCACATCAATAGAATTGGCCCCGCATCCCTGATAGGAAGAGAGATGAATACCTCCTATTTTGTAATTCCGAAAATGAGATGGACATGCAAGCAGAGCAGTGAGTTTCTAGAAAGTGATTTCTATCTGCTGCACGATGCTGACAACAGGACTGTCTTCAGTAGTAGAAAAATAAGTTTATTTTTGAAAAAGTTATATTTCTGATCCATTTAAATCACACTTTTTTAAAAATTTCATGTGTCTTTTTGTGTCTGAGTGCTGGCTAGACATCTTCTTTCTTTACCTTTTATTGTTCTTTCCCTCTCCGAAATTCAATAAATTAAGAGTAGAAGTAAGGGAAATAGGGCCTAATGAAGTGATTTGGTCAGACTGCGGTATATCATGCATTGTGCAATAGAAGGAGGCCGATATGATACCAAACTTTCTGAAGAAACACAAAGGATCTGAGGAAACCAAGGGTCAGTGAACCTGACTGTTTTACTAGACAGATGTTTAGATTCATGCAGCTTTTTGTCTACTTAACTGAATAATCATCTAAATGCAAATATCCCTTTGCATATTAAATAAATGTTAAGGATTCTCTGAGAGAAAATGTAGAAATATGAAATCATTACTTAACCAGGTAAACACACTTTGTAGAGGGTTGTGAGTGTCCTGTGCACTAGAGTTAGTGGAGAAATGGTGAGAGGTTACCTGAAGGAAGAGTTGCTCTGTAGGGGGAACTCCTCATTCACACATCTGCTAGGGGTCTTCTGAAGTCAACAGCTTATCAGTAGGGATGATCAAACTAATATTGCTGGAGAAATTAAGCTGTCAAAGGAAATAAAGTCCCCTTATAGGTCAGCAACTGTTTAAAAGATATGAAATAGAAGGTAGAGTATATGCTTGGCTGTGACAAGAGCAGACAGAACTGAGATTAAAGTGCTATGTAGCACAATTTTAAAAATCTGGAAAAGGTATTAATAGGGAAACAAAAGAGTTGTATATGATTTTTATGATCTCATATTTAAACTAGAAATATTTAAGGTGGCCATCAAAAGTTACAGAAAATTCTCGTGCTAACTCAATGCTACAGTGACAAAAATGCAGTGACATTAACTGTCATAGATGCAAAGCAATGTAAATGAATAATAATAGTCTGTGATTGTATCCAGGTAACTAGGGCTAAAGCTATTATGAATAAAAAGAAAGAAAAAGTTTCTTCATAGCTTTTAAAACCTAGAAGAGGGATGAAGTGAAGTACAGATGTCTCATTAAAACTTTCAGTGCTTAAGAGAATCTGAAGTGAAACTCAAATTTTGACTGCATTTTTTTTGGCTAATCCAGTTACTCTTCACCTGAATGGTCATAAAGCCAGAGAGAAGTTTTATCTTTAATAAGAGTTCAACTCCAAAGACAGAGAAGAACCTTTTCAAAGCTGCATAAGCAGAAGCTGTGCTCCAAATTCACTGACTTCCAGTAGAGATGAAGTGTCATATAAACACATGTGTCTTTATTTATCTCCACCCTGTAACCACCTACACACAAACTAGCCTAGTTTCTTATCCTCACCGTGTGGGCAGAGAATGGGAAAATAGCTCTGGGAGATGCTCCTGCTCTCTCCTTGCAAGAAAGAGGGGAGTCTTGGTTGTTCCTAAGGTGCTCTGACTGCAAATGCTCAGTAACAAACCACGACTCTGCCCTGGCAAGAGAATTGCACATCCCACTCCTGTTGCAAGTGAAAACCAGGGTCAAATGTCTGGGTGCCAGCACAGGCACAAATATCAGCCTCTCCTGCCAAGACCTGTTATCTTTACTTAGCTAATGAATATACCTGCAGTTTAGCACTTTCTCTCTTCCCTCTTCACCCCACACCCAGACCGTCGGGCTTCAGATGGCTGAATTAACTTCCCCAAATTAAAAAACTCACAGTTTTGAATTAAGCATTATGAAAATCTTATTCAAAGATATTCCCTATCTTTTAATAATATGAACAAAATCTTATTCATCAAAATGTATTTATACCGATCTAAAGCTGAATAACAGTTTTCTTTGGTTATCCAGATTCCATGGAAAATAAAGATTTCATTTGATCTAAACCAATTCTATTGAATACCAAATACTTTATCTTTATTTCAAGTATTTTTTAAAATGCGGAAATAGTATCAGTAGGATCAAATGACATTAAAATATAAAAACATAAAAATCAGGGGTTTAATTTTGAAATAATTTTGCAAGTTTTTTCCAGACATTTTTAGAGTGTAAAATCAGAATGACTACCCAATGTTACCAAATATTTTGCTCAGGAAAAGAAAGCAGTGGTTATAAAATCTCACTATATTTCAATCAGTCTCTCATCCTTAGAATCTACCATTAATAATAATTTTAAGACGATGAGATTTTATTCCAAGTTTCCACCTTGGGGGAGTTTTCTTTTTATCTTGGTATTGCAAACCTATGAAAAGAAGCATTTCGAATGGAAGGCATGACAGATCTTTTAAATGGAATATGCAGCTACTGAGCTCCACACTGTAATTACTGTCATACTGAAGAAGGTTAAATATTTATGAAGAATGTGCTTTTTATCAGTCAGTCTAATTTTTAAACCTGAATTCTGTAATTGCATTGAAATGCCAATAATCAAAGGGGGGTTCTTTCTTGGCAGGCATAAGATTTTCACCAGTCTCATTTATTAGTGAAGTGTGGCCAATATAAACAAATTCTGTGTAGTTTTTTCATTTTGGATAAAAATGAAATTGAAACCAGTTACACCAAATAATTTCTTAGGCAATGCCTGACTGTTTTTTGTGGTTTTGTTTTTTTCTTTCCCTGATTAGAAATTGGACTTCCCTCCTTAATGTGTATTGAGTTTTGTATTTGGTCATTTTGTGAATGTCTTCCTCCCCAAATTTGGTGAGGCTAAATGGCAAATTAAGCCTAGAATCTTAGTAGCATATTTTGCTATATTCAAATTCAAATCATGCAGTAAACGTCTGAACACTTTCCTGCCAAAATTTACGTCTTGACCCAAATTTCCCTGATGCTTGCACTTTAATAAGTTTGTTGAAAATGTGTTCCAAATTCTTTTTTTTTTCAAGGTTATTGCAGGTACTTTTTACCTCATATTGCAATACTATAATCAAAATACTATTAAATGAAAGAATCAATGAAATTATTAATCACACCACTATTTTTATATGACTGTTTTGTGTGAATTAATCTAGAACACTGTTCTGAAGAGGTATACTAGAAAAATTGCCCTAAAGCCTGTACAGACTGTGATTTTATAGTTAATCAGGCCTTTGAAACATCTGACAAGGGTTTTCCGTCTGGAGAAGCAATTCATGGTGCTGAACCCACTCAGCCTAGAGAGGCTCCCCATGAAGTATTCAAGTCACTGGGAGGAGGTGAGGGATGCCTGCTTTTGAGGTGGAAATGAACTCAACTCTCCAAGCAACACCTTCAGGATATGATTCATAGCATAAGAATAAATGTCCAAAAAATATCAGGTAAGCAACCTTCCAAAAGTTTCCTTCTTTCTATGAACTGGAAAGGAACATACACAGCCATTTGAAGTTTTATGAAAAGAATGCTACCCCTCTGTATTCATAGAAATCCTGCCATAGCACAGCTTTGTTCTAAGAGAAAACAAGTTCTCCTCAGTTTTGCGAAAATTATGCTCTTGTTCTGTGGAGGAGGCCGTGGACCCTGCTTCCAGGAGAGCTCCAAGGACCATCCCCAGAGTAGCAGAAGTGAGCACTCTGTAGTGCAGGGTTTTCTGATGGATTCTCAGAGCAACTTTCTATTAGCAGTGCAGGGCAGCCCTGCAGGATAAGTGTCATTGTGCACTAGATAGGGAAGGTAAGAGAGAAAATTCTGGTGTGATTTCCATGCAGTAAAGCCTTTTTCATCCTAGGGAGGCCTGGTTTTTCCCAACTTCCAGAAAGTATTATAAGAGCTAAAAGTGTCAGTAAAGCTGAGTCATGAAGCCTCTTGTACTTAAAATTAATTTGCTATTTTCATTTCGTTACAACTTAAGTAACAACTCGGAATTAAAAAAAAAAGGCATTTACAGAATTCATTTTCTTCTATTCAAGATATAAAGCTTGAAATATATACTTTCAGATTTTGTTATGAATTTAGTATTGACTATTTTTGACTCGTTCAGGGTTCAGTTCTGTTTGGTTGCCAATCTGAATGCAAAGAGTTAAATCCTGGGAAATGGCAACAAGGTAGTTAAAGGAGTGACTTAGAAGGTAGAACAATGTCACAGATAAGGCAGCCTAAGGTATATAACTTCAAAGAATTTTAGATATGAGTGGCTTCTGGGCTATTGGGATACAAACTGGCTCTGTGTAGGCTGGAATGGGGTACTCTTCCTAGGGCTATGCCTGGGTTCAGCAGACATCTGAAACTTCAAAGACTTTAGGAAAGGGGAGGGGGGCATTAATAGATTAGTAAAGGCTATGAGGGATGACTCAATGGAAAGCTGACAGTTAGATTGCAAGAAACATGGGAAAATATCAAGTGTGGTGAGCTGAGTGAGGTGTTGGGGATTTTTGCTTTTTTTTGTTTCGCTTTAATTCCGGAAAAGTAGGAACATTCACTGTGTGAAACTTTCATTTTCTCATGAGCTGAACTAACCTCATTTCCGGAATTCATGTTTCACTTCTTGTTTCTCAGGTGCAATCGAATATCTGTGAATCCGTACATATGTTTAAGAAACAGTTATGCTCAATTTTTATTGTTGCTCAGATAAATTCTGCAAGAGGTTAAGCTGCAAATCCCACTAAAGAGAGATGGAATAAAGATCTAGCATCTCAGATGAAAATTCTTGAAGTTCCAAAAGAAAGAGATTTTCATATATATACTGAGGCAGTGATGTTCATATTTGTTTCTCCAACATTACATTAAAAGAATTGTATAAATCTGATTCTTCTTCTCAATAAAGGCAGACTGAGGATTGTTAAGATCATCATAGACCATTTAGATTGTGTCTGCTTTGTCTAGAGTGACCTTGCACAGAAGTTATCTGTGTTGTTAATTTAGAAAATGAAAACATTACGTTATTTAACCTTTGTTATCTACTCTCTGTTAATTTTATTTTTTATCTATTCTCAAGTAAAAATGTTTCTTGCACAGCTATTCTTCTGCATCCTTTGCTTCTTTACATTCACAGATGCATAAAGGATTAACTTGTCTCTCCTTTTCTATTTTGTTATTAGAATTGCTTGATATATATTGCTGATCATCTTCTTGCAGGTGCAAATGCCTTTAGGTGGTTTCTTGTGGATTTTTTTTTTTATTCCCTTAGTTTTGAGTTGAACAAGATTTGAAGGCAGAATACATGTCAAACACGTTGCTACATTCAAAAAAGTACAGTCAGAGTAGAAGGGCCTGGAGGGGAAGATCTATGAGGAGCTACTGAGGTCACTTGTTCTGTTCCACCTGGAGGAGACTGAGGGGAGACCTCATTGCAGTTAAACTTCTCGTGAGGGAAAGAGGAGGGACAGGTACGGATCTCTTCACTCTGGTGACCAGTGACAGAACTTGAGAAAATGGCCTGAAGTTGTGTCAGGAGAGTTTTAGGGTTAGATATCAGGAAAAAGTTTTTCTCCAGAAGGTGGTTGAACACTGGAACAGGCTCCTCAGGGAAGCAACTATGGAACCAAACCTGTCTGAGTTCCAGAAGCATTTGGACAATGCCCTTAGGCACATGATGTGATTTTTAGGGTGTCCTGTGCAGGTCCAGGAGTTGAATTTCATGATTTTGATGGATCCCTTCCAACTCCCACGTGTGATTCTAGGATTCCGTGATACTAATTCTACTAAGACAATATTGGTTTTGCTTAAAACGTTCTAGCCTGATCTCAGTTCTTGAAAACAACCTCAGTGTCCTTGAAAATGTAGGGATTATACGAAAACTGTATACTATTTGAGGAATTCTGAATAGAAAAAATCATTAAATGCAAATTTTAGCATTAGTGGAGTCACTGTTATACCTCTAGCAAGTAGCTTATGTGAGGTCTTTAACTTCAGTTACAGTCCTTCAAGTATCAGGAAGGACATTACAGTCCTTCAAGATTTGAAAGACACTGGGAGTCAGGGAAAAATTGCAGTAATGATAAATGTTAGAATTATGGGATTTAAGTGGTATAATTGACAAGGTCTGAAGAAAAGCTGTCTGTTTCCAAAAATATTTCCATAGGGATCCTTAGGGGAAATTCTATTGTTCCCTTTCCAGAATCCCAATCTAATTTCATACTTAAGTACTCACACAATTTTCAAGAATGATGGTGAGGTACCTGTAAGTTTTTAAATTCTGTTTTTTAATATTGCCTGACAACATTCATGCAAGGATGTTCTAAATTACACTTAGCAGAAAATATAGTACCAAAAAAGTCAGCCTAATGTGACTGATTTTGCAAGTAAAGCTGTAAAGGTTTTTGTTGTAAATCATCTGGGTATATGAGGTATTGTTGTCACAGACATTCAGATGTTTAAATCCTGTTAATGATTTTTACAGCCAATCAGGCAGAACTGCAATAGAGCATAATTTTCGCAAACAGTACTGTAAATGGTATAACACATTGCATTGCATACTTTTTGAAAGAAGACATGAGGTACATCTTACTAGCAGGTGTAAATTTTTAAACAATTTGCTGCCAGTTTGTTATTTAGGTCAGAAATTAACTTCCATACTGATATTCACCTACAAAAATGAGAAAAAGGCTTTGTTTATTTTATATGACTATTAACTATAGAATGGCAATTTACATTTCCTATTTAATCTGCAGAGGAGCAAACCATCTACAGCCAGACATATTCAATGACTCTCCATGATTTAAGGAAGCATTGTTGCCTCCTGCAAATAAAATATCTATATGGGCTCTTCAAAAATATTGAAAAGCTTGATTCTATTGGCAGTTTATTATTTTTTTAACAAATATTTTAGATTTGTTATGTTTTATGTAATTTGTTTTCCTTCTTAATTGTGTTTATTAGAAAATATTGTAGTCCTATATTTAGCTTAACTTAGGTAAGTCTATAAATCTAATAGTAATATACTTCATTGCTGCAGCACGTTTTTCTTCCTGTCTGCCATTTTCTCCTCCTTTTCATAATTTCTACAGAAGAAAGGTAATATAGCCCTTTTCCAGTGATGCTAAAGTTCACCTAAACCTATACTTGCTTCCATAAATCTTGTTTTCTCCCAGATGACAATCAAGACAAGTGAACTTAGCATACACTCAGTACAAACAGCACCACCATGCCTCAATAAAACTGTCTTCTAATGATTTTAAGTCAAAATATCTATTGAGGTATGCAATCAATAAAGTCATCTCAAGAAAGGAATGACTTAAAATGTCAGTTTGTTGTGGGAGAACTACTAATGACCAAGTCTGAAGCTTGTGCTTTCACCTTTTCCCCGTAAGCTAACCTCCATTTGATGGTAACATCATATGCTTTTTTGAGGCCACCTCTTGATCTAGACCAAATTGAGGGAAAACAGTTAGAGATTCCCCAGTATTCCTCTGGGTGTGCAGAGCTGGTTGTCTTTCTTCTGTGAACATGAATTATATAATTTAAAAAAGGAAGAAAAATGCTTAGCACTTTCCATTTCCCTGACCTCTTATCTAAATTGCAGCTGACATCTGAGCGTAGTCAAGACCTTGCTTCCTTGCTTTGCAGTTTATGAAAGTCTTTGTTCACCATGTTCATTGTGTGAGAGACCTCTCTTAACAGATCAGCACGATCCTCCAGATATTTTATTCAATGCAGGGCAGTGGCTGTGGCTTCCCCTGTTTTCCAAATTAGCATTTTAGCCTGCACGCTCAGATTGCAAGGCATAGCTTTTTCTTGATTGTCTGTGGAGGCTAATATATTGTAAGGAATGATTAATGATTCATGATTTCAAGGGAATGATGACTGTCCTTATGGCCCACATCTCATTACCAATCTGCCCTTGCCTGCTTTATCTTGTCTGCTTATCTTGCCTGCATGAACAAGTTGGCATCTGCCTTGGTAACCACTTCTTCATATTCTTTTTTGTTTTCTTTTGATGTATGAAATGGAGAGAAGGAAACTGGCATTTCCTTTTCCTGAGGCATTCACTAAATATAGTAGAAAATACAGGAAAAGAAGTCTGGTAACTTCTTTACTGCTAGAAAAGCTCCAAGAAAGCCAGAAGAAAAATCTGTTTTCATTCTCTCCCTTATACTTGAATTACAGGTGTCAAAATATGGGTAATTGAGTAGAATTTTCTAGGGATATAAAAGAAAAATAGCTTGATCCACCATAAATCTTTAGTTTGATCTGCAGAATATGCTGTCAATGAACTGTAACTGCTGGGATTGTCTGCACCCTTCTGCTGCATTTAACTTCATTGTCTGTTTTGAGATAAATTGTAAAGCAACATATCAAGTTAGCAGCTTATTGACTGTCCTGCTGGAAAATATGTAGAGCAGGCATAGTTTTAAATTAACTCTGTAAAAGAGTGAGCAAATCAAGTCTGTGCAAGACAAGTTTACATAGCAAACATTGGAGTGATAGGCAGTAACTCAAAAATGAATTGTGCTTTTTGGGTGGAGGGGATTTTATTAGGCATGGGTTGTTTTCATAAATGCTTTGATTATAGATAATTTCTACATGATTTCTTGCTCTTTGAAAGATATCTGGCTCTATACAACTCTACTTGGAATTTTAAAGGTACCTTTTTTCACTCATGCTGTTTGGCTAGTTCAAGAAGGATAGCTAAATAACCTTGGTATTCTTTTCCAGGACCAGAGAGGGAAGAATTTAGCTTCATTTTAATAAAGTCCTTTACACCATTTCAGAAATGAAGAGGTACTATGGAACAACTGCAGATAATGTTTGTTTCCTTCACCTCTTTTTCAATGGTAAAATTTTGATGATATCAAAATGTCTAGGCTTTAATGAACCTGTGATAATTTAAACAATAATTTGACCTACCATCTGGGGAAGTCTAGTACATGTCTAATGTTTGTGTATTTTATTTGATACTTTGGGTTTCTTCCATTATTTAACTTGCTACAATGCTAAATTCCTGTGATAAATTTGCAACTGTTCCATAGAAAGCAGAGCTGAGGTAGGTCTCCCTTGCCTTCTGGTTGGTTGTTTTTAACTTTTGCCTATGGTGAAAGCAAAACTTCAGAAAAGGTTAACTAAACTAAAGGGAACTATCACTGGAGATGACATAAACAGAAAAATTATACTACCTAACTGAGATGGTCTTTCGTGTCCCTAAAGATGACACGATTTTATTTTAATAATTTACATTTTTAAATATTTAAAATGTACTGTTTTTTCTTCAGTTTTGGACTCCTTGTATTGGGTTTTGGTTTTTTTGTGTGTATGTGATTTCAGGTTGTTGGGGTTTTTTAGAAGGTAGAGGCTATTTCCCTGAGACAATATTCACAAAACCTTCAGCAGACTATCAGAGCCACAGCCCATAGAAAGAATCCACTACTTTTTGAAGTTTCTTCTGAAAATGCCAAAGGTTATCTTTCTGCATTTTATGCATAAACTATAGTTTATGTCTATGGACCTATAGAATTGTCTCCTTTTTCTTTGATGATTGTATGGAAGAGAGCATGTTTAATCAGTGAATCCAAGAGCAGATAACAATTCTGCTGATTAGAACAAATGTTTTCCCAATGACTGGTATTTTGTTTAAAAGTGATCAGTAATTGTATATTCTTTTAGAAAAGGAAAGACTTTTCCTTGTAATTATTTTTCTGGTTGGTTGCACCCATCAAATACTCAGCTATAAATATACAAAATTGTGGCACAATTCATTTGTGAAATTGGCTAAGGGTAGTAGTAAAAGTGTACCCTTCAAAACAGGAATTATCTTAGACCCTCTGCCCTCTGTTGGCAAACAGACAAAACCTTAAGGATTGAATGTAAAGACAAAAATCAATTGGAAAATATAACCCATTGAAAGATGAATATTTAGAGAGGTGTGGGGAATTCTGCACTTCCACTGTTGCAGTATCCTCACAGACAGGTTTGGGGGTCATTTACCGCTGCCTCCTCTTCATCCAGAGTGTTTGAACACTATTATGTCTAACATCAGTCAAGAGGAGAAAATGAGCCCTGGGCATTCATTCAATTTATATGTTTTTATCAAAGCATTTTTCAGCTCACTGATTGGTCTAAACTAGAAGAGTCAGTGGGTGAAGATAGGTCATGCTGAAATGTACACGCAAAGGCTGTGGTGTCACACCAGAAACTGTTGCATGGAACAATTCATAGCAACCTCCACAATGGCCTCTGAATGCTCCTTCTCTTGTCCTCTTTGCATGACCAGTGTTTTAAAGCAAATGTATAAAAACATACAATTCCCTGATCCAATTGAAAGGATAACTGCCTGCAAAGTTACCAATCCTAAGACATTAAAAACAGAGGGCAGGAATATCTCAAGGTTCTGTAATACCTGAAGACATTTGCAGTATAATGGGCTAATTTTTGGTGGCAGTGTTGGAATGAAAGGCTGTCTCACATTCAGGTCTGCTCAGGGATGCTTCTGTTTGCAGATCTATGATGACCTGAACCAGAGACCTGATGCAGCTAAAAAACCAGGTTTTGTTTGGGTTCCTTTTCAGCTGAATTCACTCCTGTTCTGGCTCAGCTCTGAACAGATTTGGCCAGAATAAGCAGTATCTCAGAGTGTTCAACCAGGGCTTGTATCTGCTGAAATCACATTCTGAATTACTGGTTTGAGGAATAGGAAATTCAGGGGTGACATTCCCACCAAGTATTTATTACTAGACAAACACAAGACATAAAAAGCCTGTGTGCCAAAGAAATGGATGCAATTTTAAAGGCTGAGGTCCTTCACTTAGTAGGAAAAACAACAAAGCTGTCTTCTGAATAAGGCAATGAAGAGTTTAGCAGCAATACCCGTGAAATGTATTCCTTCTGTCTGCACTGGGCACATTGTCCTCTCAGCTGGTTCAGCTAACTGTTTAGAGGGCAAGCAGTTATATAGGTGGAGTAGAGATTCTACTTAGCCACTTTCTTCTTTATGTTTACATTGATATTTCCAGTATAGTCACAGCTACACAGACCAATTCAAAGCTGGTAATCTGGAGCACAGGAGAAGAAAAGGCATCTTTTTGAGGTGACAGATGAGGGGCAGTAAAACTCTCATGCCTGTGCTAAGGTGGAGGGAACATACCAGAAGTCTTCGAGTCCCCACAGAGGCTCTGACAGCCATTTTACCCTTGCTCTGAGAATAAGAAGGGATTTCCTTTTCACTTTCATGAGCTGTCAATCTCTGTTCAATGATATGAACAGTAACTTACTTGCTAAAATCCATTTTTCATGCGTTGCCATCTTTGTAAGGGAGAGTAAATCCTTTCTTTTACTTACCATGCTTGAAATTTAACTTTCCTGCATAAGGCTGTAGAAAAAAGTTTTTATGTGAGTCACAAAAAGGAGCATTAGAGGCAGTTCTACTTTTACTTTTCTTTTTTCCAGCTTATGAATGTCTGAGAATCAAATGACTCAAGTTCATTATGAACAAATGGCACTAGGATTTTAACATAATTTGATGTTAAATAATTAATTTAGAAAACTAATGCAAACATCATAAACCATCATATCATAAATCATTATATCCAATACATAGTTACCTTTAATGATAAATATATTTTGGAATTCATATAACTGAAGCCCACACAAGAATAAGGAAGCTGCCAAAATAGTATCATATCCAGTTGGCTTAGTCAGCAAGAAACCAACTGGTCTACAGATGCTCTTTTTTCTAGGAGAAAATGTCCTCTTTTGCAAGTCTCCTCTCTGCAAAATGTTTCATATGAGCTCTTCTCCTCCCGCAGGCTGTAAATAATTTATCCATCAAACCTTTTTATTTGTATCACATGGAAAAATTTAAAAACAAAAAAAGAGAAGATTAGAAACTTAGGTGAATAACTCTAATGGCATTATACTGCACTAAGTTGTAAAAAAGGCCTTAAGGCATGGGAATCAACAGATACCCAGATGGATTTAGATGCCTTTTCTCTGGCATAGACAAGAGCTGGAAAAGCAGTTGTTTTGAGAATTGAGAGTTGAGAGTGCTTCTTCATCATATGTAAGAATATGAACAGAGGTAATGAGGTTATGACAAGATGTTCACCTGTATCCAGTGTTCCTTTTCTATCCATTTCCAATATCCTTTCTTCATGCAGCTGCCTAGCTGAGGTCCAGCCAGGGCCACAGTAAAATAGTAGGTGCCTGTTTCTGCAGCATGTGTCCTTTTTTCCCTCTCTATTATACCCTTTGCACAGGAACACAAATATTTTGGCAAGAAAAATGATAAGTCATTAAAATAAAAACCACCTGGTATGGTTCCAATTCCTTTTCTTTCAGAACATTCACAGTTTCGATACCTTTGGTTTAGCAAAACTTCACCAACTGACTATAGAACATAATTTGCAGTCCCGCACTTTGTATTTTATTTAAGGTCACAAAGGGAACAAAGACCCTACTCCTGCATGTATTACGAGAATGGTTCTCAAAATGCTTCTGTCACTTCCAAAGAAACACTGCTACCAATCACATTATGGGTAAAAGTCTCATAAAATTGCCAATAACATAGTTGCTACTCTAGCAACAATAAAGCTTTTTTACTTTGATTATACATTTCTATTTATAAAATATCATTTTCCATTAGATAATTGCTTGCTCCTCCTGTAATGCAATGAGGTGGACCAAATAAGCTGAATTATATTCAACTGAAGTTTAAAATATATCAGAGCAAATACATGTAAAGTAATTTTTGAGCTTCATAATTCTGTGACTTCCCATTCATTTGAATAGTATTCTATAAAAACACCATCAGACAATAGATCTATTTCTTATAGAGTGATAATATAATAATAGCACAGATGTGATAGGACAGTAGCCTACAGGGGAGGAAAGAAGGAAATTTCAGTAATAGGAGATACCATGAAAAGTCTGTTTGGTTAAGAATTACTGCAAGAACTCTTCCTTTTGAGTGTTACTCCACTGAACTGCGTCAGATCCTGGAAACTGGTCTGATCTTTATTGATGAAATACTGCTGACTGATTGATTGTAAACCAAGGAGGGGAGGGCATGTTAGTTGTTCTGTTTTCTGTGAATGTATCAAGGTTCCTGTTTCTGTAATCTTCATCTAAACGAAGAAAAGAAGAATTTTGCCATCCATTTCAGAATACTCCTCTGTGTGAGGCAAAGTGCCTTAGCAATTGAAGCTATGTGTCAGAGCTGTATAACAATTCTTTTTTCTTATACCAATGGATGCACCTGCTATCTGGGGTTTGGCTCTTGAAATGTGTTTTGGCAGAGAATAAAGTCAGTATTAAGTATAAAGATGATGTCATTATGATAGGATTATTGACTTGGAAGTTAACTGAAGACATTGCTTTCATAGACAACACAAAGTTATCTCCAAGCCAAAAATTTAATGTTCCTTATAATTAGAAAAAAAAGTTTTCTCAGACCAATGAGACCAGATGTTTCTATGCATCTAGCTGCTCCCCACCCTGACTTGCATATTTTATATTTCCCAGAAGGCATTTAAAATCTGCAGCATCACTGTTGAGTTTATTATACTATTAACTTTAAAACTGCATCAACTGTTGTGTGGTATTTTACTAGAAAATTTACTGTGGATGGGTTATTTTTGCAGGAAAAGAGTACTATTCTTTGCTAAAATTCTAGGAGACATCAATGCAATTTAATTTATTTTTTGAAAAAAAATTATTAATGGAAGTTTTTTTTCCATTCACAAGATATTTTCATGGCTTCCACCCATAACTGGCCTTTACAATCAATTGAAAAATGAAGTAATTAACACTAAACATACAATCTTTTGGGCATAACTGGGCATTTAGACAGAGTCATATAAATAAAAGTTGCTGGGTTAAGAGTGTGAAAATATTGTCACAGCTGTAGATGCACATGCTTTGAACTATTTTAGCAGGTATATACCAGTACCAAGTTCAACACATTTTGTTGACTTAATTTAGTTTAATTTAATGCTTTAAACTTTATTCTTTTATTACTTTGTTACTGTATTAGAGAATATCTATTAATATACTTCTGCAAAATTTCATTTACAATGTGAGCTAAAATAAGACTTTCAAGTCACTGACTTCAGAAAAAAGAAAAAAGGAATATTCCTAAGAGAAGTAGTTTTAATGTACAGTCTCCTACTTACAGAGTACATGTATGATATTTCTTAAATATCTGGTCAGCCATGCTAGATAAAGCAGAAAAAAGATACATGGGAATATGCCATATTCCACAATCCATATTTCTCTTTGGCATTTCAAATCTGTTTGAATGATAGCAGTGTCCTGGGTTGGCCATACTTTCTTTGTATCCCCAATTGTCCCTCCTGCTTATGCTGGATATTAAGCTCTACAGCTTTAAGTTAGGCCCAGCGAGACAGAGAGAGTGAAAGAAGAGAAAAAAAAACACGCGCTATTTGTCTGCAGGAGCTATACCTTTACTCCCACAAAAGGCCTTGAGAAGCTGCATTCCGGCAGGACAGGGTTATCTCTCTCACTCACTGGTGTGTGCTCGGAAAAGCACACAGCAGAGGGTTTCCTCGGATCTTTCTCGGCTTTTTGCAGGGAGAGACTTTGTTTCTTTTGCTGTTTTTTTTTTAATTCCTCCTGGGACTGTCGATATCTCATTGGCCCAAGACACCAGGGAAATCCCCAGGGGGCCCCCCCCCCGACTTCTACAGCCGGCCGGCAATTGGCCCTGCCGCTGGAGAACTGAACCGGACCCAGATGGACTCTGAATCTACCATCCCTTCAGAGGAAGGAGAGGTTTCATTGTTTTCATATTATGCAAATTTTCTATGCTTGTGAATATTCTATTAGTTAAATAAATCGTTTTTTCCACTTTTCTCTAAGGAAATTTTTCCCGAACCTGTTCTGGGGGAGGGGTGGTTGGAATCGGCTTTTCCTAGAGGAGACCCCCCAGAGGTTTCCTCCTAAATTTTGCCCTAAACCAGGACACGCAGGGAATGAAATTCCGGCTTTCTGCAGAAGCTGACTCTGAAAATGGCTGTAGACAAGGAAACATAAAATTATCAGCTTTGAGAACCAAGCTGAAAATGTCTTCATCTAAAATATTCTATAGTATTAAGTTTCACACCCTCATCTACGAATGCAGAAAGATTTAAAAATGGATAGATCTTTTTCTGATATGTTCCAAAGAATTGTTGATTTATTCAAGTACAGTAGATGTTTTTTCACCTGTAACAGCAGGAAAAATATACAAGGAAGAGCAAAGCACATGTAACAAGATCATGCAGCATCAGCAGTATGTGTAACAATATTCTTGATAAAGTATAGCTTTTGTATTTTTTTAGTTTTCCATAATCTTCCAGCAGTATTCCTGGGATAATAATTATAGTTTAAGCTTTGTCCTCTGCAGGTACAATATCTGGCTTTCAAAGTCTCACACTAATCTATGCTATGACGCAAAGGGCAAGACACAGTCCTGCAGTGTCACCCAGAATAATTATTTGTTTAGCATTTCTTTTTATACTCAAGGGGTGTGCCAGGCTTTGGGTTGAACATTGAAATCTCATAAAGTTTTATATTTGTTTTATGTTTGCAAGAGCGATTGCAGGCTTGGCTAGGTGCCCTGAGAAAACAGGTCTCTGGAGTAACACCCAAGTAGCTGTACTTTAAACCTGAGCTAGTAGGGCTTTACAGAAATAAATACCTGTGTTGCATAACACTGGAAAGGTATTTCAGGGATTTTTTTCTTTTATGAACAGATATTATATGCCTTCAAAGGTCATTATGAATTTTTCTAGTGTCCCAAATGGAATGTGCTTCAGCCTTCTTCTTTCATTTTCTCTTCACTTTCTGATGGCTTTTGTTGTTGTCTAACACTTCTTTAGAAACAGCCAAGCAAGTATATTTAAGTTCAGTAACTCATGTGGAAAATGAAGGTTAAATAGAACATTCACACTCAACAGTTTTGGGAATTGTAACTCTTGAATTTAAGGTATCTATGGCAGGTAAACATTACCTTTATTATTAGTGTGGGTGTGATTTGTTGTTCATCACCATCACAGCTAACAGAGAGCTAGCCATGCAACCTCCAGGATAAGGTATTGTACAAACATGCCATCCCTGTGCAAGGTGTAAGCACTGGGTATGCTATACTTTCTGTGGGACCTCTGAACTTGTTGCCTAGGACCTGAGCCATGTGATATTCTGCTTCTCAATGTCCCCTGAAGTGGTTACTTCTCTGGAGCTTGCAGACAACACCCTATGAGGTCCTAGCACTACAGTAACAGTAACAGTAATAATGACCTAATGGCTCATGCTACACTTCTCTTTCTATAGAGACAAGCCATATTGTGTGCGGGGAAATGGGTGCATGTGTCCTGCTTAGAGACCGGCAAAATACTGGCATCAAGTAGCAGTGGACACTGGAAGTATCCTCAGTACCAAAATCAGCTGCCAATATTGCATTGACATTCCCAGTTCGACACCGGCGCCCTTCACTGCCCTGTTCAACCTGCTGCAGGAGGACTTTTTACAACCCTGCCTCCATGTACTCCTCCAGTTCCTGGTCCTACACCTCCTAGTATTTTTCCTTTCTCAGCGAAACATTTGAGAATTTCGTGAGCTTAAACTGAGACTGCAGGAGGGCACTAAAGGAAGCCTTCTGTCTGGTCCAAAATAATTTTGGTCCAGCTGGTTCCTGTAGAGATAACATTACCAAGGAAATGGGGCAAGTGTAGGAAAAAATACTGCCTCACCTCAGGCAAAATCCCCTGAATTTCTCTTTTCTAAAATTTTAATAGGAACACGATGGTACTATGATTCTGTTTTTTGGCCTCTGCCTCATTTAAGATTTGACATTATTGCCACCAGAAACTTTCCCTCCTTGTTGTCTATTCTGGGTCAGCAGTGGACCATTCAGGCACAACCCAGCAGCAAACAACAGCTTTCATATCAATAGCAACAGGCTGCAGCTAAGTTCTTAAGTAACATTTAGCTGAAATCTAAGCTGGAGTTGAATACTAAATTCTGGCCTTCCAAACTGGAAACTGAAGAAAAAAAAAAAACAGAAAGGAAAATGCAATTCAGAAAATATTTTATTGAGTACAATACCATTTCATTGTAGGCTTTATAAAACACCACCAACCTCTCTGAGGTTGAATACAGCTTGGGCAGGTGCACAAGGAGTGGGAAGGAGCGGGACAGCATCTGCAAATTTTCATGCAAGAGGCATAATATGGGACATTTGCATCCAGACAATACCTTGTCATAGTGCCCAAGTTTGCACTAGCTCACCAGAAAAAAATTAATGAATCTACATTTAAATTTTATAAAGGATTGTACAAGTTCAAATTTACTGGGTGTTGCCATTGCATATTCAACAACTAAACTCAAGATCATGAAATAAAAATTAGTAACTTGGATTGAAAATACTGTAAGAAGCCTTGGGTGGAAACTGGATTAACTCTAACTCCAGAAACTGATAGTTAACAAGACATCATAACCACAGTAGATAAGGACAACTGCAGTTTTAACCAATGTACTAACATCCAATTTCCATTTTTAGCAGACGGAAAACAAGGAAAGTTCTTGGAATTTGGGTTAATCCCACAACACCCACCTAATCAAGACCTGGCATCATGGTTATTGGAAGGAGATTAAACAAACAGTAGTCCATAGGCAATTTAAAGTTGCATGAAGCAACTGGAAACTCATAGAAAACAGTCTTAAATAGAGGACAAATGTGGTATTATTTATATGAATGAAGTTGCTGCTTACTGCAATGCAGACCAACTAATTTTTCTGGTGTGTTTATTTTCATTGATGGTAAAGCATAATAAATGTGCTATGAAATGAAGAAACAGTCAAAAGCAGCCTTGGAAAAGTCTCTATATTGCTTAAATTCTCTCAACCATACCTCTCTATAAAGAATGCATACATTCAGAGACTGTACGAAGTTTTCAGATTGACCATATTTCTACAGCTAAATCTGTATTTTATGAGCTGGTCCCCACAGAATCTTTAAAAATCTGCCATGAAACCTGCACTGTACTGCCAAAGAATTGAGGAGCACTTGTTATAACTGTGAATATGAAGGTTAAGTATAGCAGTTAATATACCAAATTACACAGAGACTTCCTTTGTCCTTTGGGTGTGCATTTCCTAACATGTGTAAGTACCACCACTTTGACAGGAAATAATTTCATAAAGCAAGATGGAACAATTTGTTAACTACAACAATATTTTCAAATGGGAAAGAAATTATTAATCCACACTTTAAACTCAGAAAAAATGAAAGGTAAAGTTTAGCATATTCATTAACAATTAGAGAAAATAGTCCAGAAAGGCCAAAGTAGTCAAATAATTCAGAAATATTCTGTTGAAATGAATTCTTATTTATTAAAAAGACAACACATTCTCAAGAGAGCACCTTCTGCAATGAAATAATTTAGTTTCTTCATATAGACACGTCATACACAATGTTAACAACCATGAAAAACAATACAAAATGCTTTCAAATTTAACAAGTAGAAAAATATAACTAGTATATATGGCAATTGTGAATCTAATACTGTACAGAAGTATTTATGGATTTTACAAATAAATAATAGCTTAAATGCCCTTTTAAAATCTTCTAACTGTACACTGGAACATAGGTTCTGAAGCTTACCACTAACTTGCCACAAATGTGTGCCAGTCAAACGTTCTGCCCACAAGCTCAAAAAACTTCTTGTTGGGTTCATGGAAATATTCCTGCAGTTTCTCGAGTAACCACGTGTCCACCTGTGGGTGCGCTCGTCCTTTGGACTCGTGCAAACAGCGCTCTCTGCCACTGTCCCTCAGGCAGTAGAACCCCTTCGTTTTATTGAAATAAAAGTTTGAAGCATTTATCTGTGGTGATAACTTCAGAAATCTCTCTACCTTTTCTATTTCTGGAAAGGGATCTTTGATTAGTTTATCCCCATCTACAATGTGGATATGTTCAAGAGGAAAATACTTCAGCCAGTTCTGCATGTGAATGTAGTATAAGCTTCTGTTTATTGCCTTGTAGTCCACATTGAGTTCACCATTTTTAATCAGGAATTGTTCAATGGATGGGTACGGCTTGTGCTTCTGCATGTGGTTGTATAACACTTGGGTGTAATCTGATAGTACTCTCTCACTTGGGTCTCTTAAAATAAGGAGTAGTCTCATTGATTGGTTCATGTTATAAACTCTTTCAGGCACTTTAGGTGATGTGAAATATGCTGGAGTTTTTTCCACGGTGATCTGATGGGGATACGAGAATGGCATTTGATTAATATACCACTGCAATCCATTCCTGTAATGATCTTCCCAGTCAAAGAAGTGAACTTCACTTTCTGCTGCTGCAATATCTGGATGGAGACTCAACATCTCTAACAAAGCTCTTGTTCCACCTTTTCTCACTCCAATAATAATAGTCTGTGGCAGCTGCTGACATGATCCATTAGAATGAATGTTTTCCTTGAAGTCATTTTTCTGAGCAGTTTTCTTTAAAAGCTCTCTCTGAACAGACTGAGAAGAAGTCTCAGCAATTGTATTTATAGCTGGTCTGGAAGGCACTATCTGAGGTTGAACAATAAGCAACACAGCTCCCAGCAGAAAAGCTGCCATGACAGAAGTTCTTAGTCTGGTTTCACTCAAGCAGGTAATAGGGCATAGAGCGATTTCCACCAAGAACAACCATTAAAAGTTGTTTTTGTTTTGCTGAGCGAATGTGTATTTCTCAAGCAAAAACTTCTCTGCAAGAGGGAAAAGAAAAAGCACATTATCTTATATTCAGACATACCGCTAAAGCCACACTGCAAATATATTTTTCTTTTCAAAACTGAACAAACTTCAGCTTTCCCAACTCTAGGCTCTTATATAATTTAGTGTAATTAAATGTTTTAAAAGACAGGCATATGCAACAATGCCATAAGAAAAATATTTCCAGTTATCAGGAGACATGAACATTATGAATCTTTCATTTGCACCCAGACTATTACTAATTATTATTATTTTCTTAAAATCTGATTTCCTTGGAGTTGAACCACAATCAGAAGAGAATTGTTTTTTAATCTACAAGTACAGGTTTGTCTCAGAAAGAAAATATAAAAAGGCAAAGGTGTGGAGTGGACCAAAAGAGCATGCCTAAAAGATGAGGGTAGGATGTCTGGAAATTATAGCATCCCAAAGAACTATGTAACAACAACCTTAGAAGTCAAGCCTCCTGGGAAAAGGCTCATGCAATACAGATAGAGCTGTCCAAGATGAGAAGGAAACATTCTCCTAGGAAGGAGTTAGGGAGAGCTCTAGGTAAATAGTTCACCAAGTAAAAGTTGATTTTTTTGGTCATTTTTAAGTTACGTTAACTTTTGTTTTGTGCTTACTGTTTCTAAGGATAAAAGAGGTGGTTTGCATGCTGGCCCTTAAAGACGGCCATAGAAACCATAGACTATTTTATGGCTGAATCAACAAAACACTAAAAGACCATGTGGTTCCATACTCAGGAAAGAAAATACACAATGGATACTTCTGAAGGTCATTTCAAGATCTAGCCAGCAAGCTGCTGTGATGTAAAGAACTAACTTTAGGCTTTATCAAAAGACTACTAAATACCACCGCTGAACACCCTTTAAAGGTCAGGGTATTTTTAATGCAATGTTTGAAGCGAAATTGCGATGGTTTCACACACAGTAGAGCTGTTAGATTGTTGCAGTATGAGCAGGCTGTGTACACAAGCTCCCTGAATTACAATGTCTTCCAAAGACTCTATACCTTCAGTGAAGGGCTGGTGCAGATTTTAGTATTGTCTAACTCCACTTAGAAGTAGAAGCCATGATGGAGTACCTGACTGCTTTGCCTTAGTAGGGTACCGTAATTATGAATTTAAGCCTGGAACAGCACATACTGTGCCAGATAACAAGGGCTGAAATATAAAATTACATACGAACAACCTGAGGAAATACAAGGGCTAGGTTTTGGAAATTCTCCAGAGAATCTGAAAAGAATCTAATGACTTTTCCACAATAACCTAAGTCCCAGTGCAGCAAGGACTAATGATGTGTTTCTAAGTAATCTAAAGTTCTGTTTGATAGCTTTGCATTTACAGAGGTCATGACTCCATCCTGAATGGAACAGGTCTGCTTCCTGATGTTTTCTACTGATTATCACTTCAGTGCTTTCCCTTTTTTCCATTTTTAAAGGGCTACAAGGCAGCAATATTGTTAGGAAGCAGAAATCGAGGCCGGGAAGAAAGAGAAGCAAAGTGTCCTGATAGATGTGAAGTTAAGAGAGTGCCTCCTTGTATGCCCACAGGCTTCGAGCTTGTGGGCACACCTTGTCTCAGGCTGTTCTGTGATGTCTGATGGGAGGCAAGTTTGCAGAGGAATTTGGGTTTTTTTCCATTTTTGGCAACTGTTAAGTTTTCTCTGTCTGAAAGAGTTCCATTTCATCTGTTGTCATTACTCTTCTGCTCTCTTTCCCCATTCCTACTATTCCTGCTAATCATTCTCAGCTTAATCTATATCTGTTTTAGCAAGAAATAGTCTTAATAGCCCCACACTGTGGATGTTGATGGGGGAGACACTGGGTGACAGAAAATTCGATACAGGTAAATTCACTGAGCTTTGCTGCCACAATATCCAGCAGCAATGGGAGCACAGGATACAGCATCAGCCAGATTGCATCAGTGACTGATGGGCAGCTCAGGACATAAGAACAACAAAACATCAACTCTGTTGAATTTTAAGGTCACAGATTAAAGGGACAGCCACTTACTTCGGAGTATATTTTAAGTCCCTGGCTCCATAAATAGTAAGCTTGGGTTGTTGTCTTAACACCTTACTGGAAAAACATAATAGGATTCCAGTGAGGAACAGGCTGAACTGTGTTGAAAAGAGTGAATTTAAAGCCTAGTTGTAGGAACTTTTATTTCTTAATAGGGTCTGCTTAGTCTGATTGAAATATGCTGTGCTAACAGCCAAATTATTTAACAGGCTGTCTCTGGAAATATTAAATTTTAGCTGCTGGTCTCATAGTGACAACACACCACTGGATTGGAGCATGTGGGGGCTGTGTTGATTTTTTTTTTCCTCCTGTTTTTGGTTTTTTTTTTCTTTGAGAAAGAAAATTAATGGTATATATAAATTCATTTGGATTCTTAATTTGTAGCTCTAGTTTGCATACTAGTCAGTTGCCAACTTTTTTATTCAAGCCTTCTTGTGGCTGAATATAGCACAGGAACTTTTGAGAAAAAGACATAGTAAAGCATCTCTTCATTCTAGCTCTCTTCTTGTTTTAGCCAGCATCTTTGAAATCAGATCTGTGGGATATTACAGGTGTGGTACCAGGGGCCTCACCTCACACAGGGTTTTGAGCCTTCAGTGGAGCTCTGCCTCAATGTCTTCCCATTCTTAATGGCTTTTGTGGGGTATAACATTTTTTCTAAATATACAAAAGCAACTGTTTCCTGTTTCAACATGAAATCTTATAATAACATAGGAATATATTCTGTTTCAGACAGACATTCAGACAGAAATTCTCAGACAAAGAATTTCACTGTTCCTCCTCAGCTATTTTTTCAGGTGCACATCACCTACTTCAGAACACTGCTACAATGCCATCTATAGCATTTTTAATGCACTTTCAAAGAAAAATGTCAGTAATTATGTTATTCAGAGTACCTATATGCTATTGTTGTTTTGTTTGCAAGAAACAGAGCTTTGTCTGACTTTTCCATTCTGTTTTGTTTCTCCCGAACTGTATAGGCCTGATATCTGGATCAATTATTTTGTTTTGTTAGATTTATGCAACACAATGGACATGACTGTGCCTCTAAATTCGGCCCAAAATACATGATGTGTGAGGAGAGTGGTCTTCAGGAATAAAGCAGCATATAAATTGGTTGTCATTCAGCTCTCATCTCTTACATCCTCTCTAATGCTTTAGGTCGATCTGCAGTTTGGTGGATAGAATTTCAGAGGTTTATATAAATGATGCAAACACATATTCCATTGCTTTACAATTTGTGGGTCTGAAAAACTCTTTCAACAACAATAAGCATGCACTGAGGAGTTTAAAGCAGCCACTTTGCCAAGTTACTTTTCTGCTTTAAGTATTCTCTTTGGTGCAACTGTAAGTCATACAGAGCATACATGACTTCACTTGATGAGTTTGTACTCCAAAATAGTTTAAAAAATTTAACTGACTGCCATTACTATTGTATTTGCTACAAGTAAATGAGCAAGTTGTAAAAGAAACACAGTTTATGTTAAATGGTGCTTTGAAGATTATATCACAATTTTTTGAAAAGTCTGATTACTTTTGCTTAATCTTTTCTTCTGCCTTCTCCACTTAATTAGGAAAATGTGCCATCCTGTTTATTTAACAAGATTCAATGTGGACTTTCTGATTAAAACTGCTTCAATAGTAATAGTAACTTGGAAATAAATAGAAAATTTCATTAGTAAATGCAGAATGACGGCCAGAGGCTGTCGTATTGTAAATTGTAGTGAATTGTCACTACTTTATAATTTCTGACTATTTCTTACAATTTTACAAAGGTATTTTAATGCCTTCATATGAGTGTAGTCAGTGACATTGCCTGAACTACCTGCATTATATACACTTCTTAGTTTAATACACATTAACAAAACAAGGTAGTTTCTTCCTGGACTGATAACTTCATTTTTGCTGGGACTTGGATAGGGTTAGTTAGAACTTTCATAAGAACCTCCTGAGCAAGCTGCCCAAGTGGGCAGGAAGAAACATAAGGAGTGTCTGCAGGGCAGTCAGTAAGCATCAGGCAGGGTCTACTGGCAGATTTAACAGGGACACATTTCACAAAAAAAGCCTCCAGCAACACCCTGAGGTTTAGCAGAGCTAATGGGACCCAGTTACTACCAGGACAGTAACTAGGAGAGGAAAGGTCTGCATCCTTTCCATAAGCATGCAAGTGACTTCACCTTCATTGAAGAGAAGTTATGTTTTCTTGGCTCTTCAGGGATTGTAGCAAAACAGGTAAAGTTTCGGATGGCCTCACTTTATTTCCTAGCACAACTGAAACCCTTCACTGGAGAGATCTCTGCTCGGGCATCTATAAAAACAGTCTGGACTGAATTTGAACTATAGTTCACTTGCTGAAGTTTGTCTGTAGAGGGAGATTAGAGCTGAAAACACGAGTGAGACATTCTGTTCTCATAAAGAATACTTAGTTTTGCTGATGTGATAGGACCTCAGGACAGTTTGTGGACAGTATTTTCCGTTGCATATATTTGGGCACACAATTCTGCAAGAGACTAACTCTGCTGGTTAAAACTAGCTGTGCAGTACAACCCACACGTCTGCTATGCTGGCTTCTTCTATTGGTAAAAAAATTCCCCTAAGTGAGATAACCAACTGATAAAGACTCAGTGTTCTGAACATTTGTATTCAGTGATGTGCTTAAAAAAAACTGAACTAACGCAATTGCAGTGTACTTGAAATCCTTTGAGAACTCACTGGTATGACCAGTATATTCCTATTCTCTAAGGGTAGACTCTGTCCACCATAAGATATATTACTTAGTTGTTTATAGTAGCTCAAGTGCCACTTGGTATCCTGATAACATAAAACTTCCCAGTACAGCTATCACTTAAAGCTCAGCCAAGAGCAGGAAAGGAAAGAAGCAAATTTTTTAAAAATTTAATACAATTTATGAAATGTTTTTTCTTGAAAATGTATTCTGTATTTTGTTATTTTTATCTATTAAACTGTCTCACAATGCCCTCTCCATGAAAAAGTTCTCCTCATAC
This sequence comes from Petroica traversi, assembly GCA_025920805.1. Classification (NCBI taxonomy): domain Eukaryota; kingdom Metazoa; phylum Chordata; class Aves; order Passeriformes; family Petroicidae; genus Petroica; species Petroica traversi. The sequence continues at coordinate 21,025,687 of JAHLSL010000015.1, read as the reverse complement.
TTCCCACCACATACACTTTTATTTTTCAATCCCATTTTAATGAAAGTTTTAAACAGCGCATGCCAGTGAAATGCTTGAATTCTAGTTTCTAGTAATTAACTACAAACACTTTCCTACATTAGAGAGATCTAGAGATAAGTGTAATAAATGAAACAGAACTACATACTACTGAAGCCATGGGTCTCTAGAACCATAAACTATTGATCACCTCATGAGATATCAAAAAAGTAATTTGCACATTAAGAAGGGACGTGAAACTATAGGTAACTGCATAAACTTGTCCTAGATTATATGGTCTATGTACATTTCCCAAATTATATTAAAACTGCTGCACAACTAGCAGGGACTAAACCATGCCTTTAACTTTTATAGTCAGATGTTAAGAAATCTAATCATGATTTCAGTGCTGTTAAGAAGTAATGTTGTCTATCAGCCCGAAGACTTCAGAAATACATTTTAAAAAGTCTTTAAATTTTGAGAAGAGGAACTTTCCAAGCTGAGAAGTGTTGACTTGGTAGGAAGTATTTTTGGCTGAAATCTGCTGTATTTCTGCACCTGCTGTGATAAATACAGTTTATGCAAATTAGATAGGCCACCAGTTCATGACTTCTAAAGGAGTTCAGCTCCACCGTGAGCAGTAAGGTAGCAAATTTATAACAGACTGTGGTTATATATAACATGCACCCTTTCTTAAGGTCAGAAGGGACCATTGCAGTCTTTCATGCCAAGAGATCATAAAAATTTTTAGAAGAGAAAATACCCTAGATTTCAGAGAACCTCATGCAGGTAAAAATAAAATGGGATAATACACCAGAATAAAAATAACTGAAAAGCTCAGGATGCACAAAATTTTTTGTACTGAATATTAATATAGAATCCCCTTAACATCTTCTAGTAATTTTTAAAATACCTGTCAAGATTCAATTTTTTCATAAAGAGGGTACACTGTGCCACTGCCTTATCTATCCCCCATAAACCCAAATGCTCAATTCAAAATCCAGAAATTACTCTCCACCCCACTTTCCAAGCGAAATGGGTCACATTCTAATTAGGGAGCAAAAATGTATTGCACAGTTAATAGAGTTGCTTCCTAATTCATCAAAGCTGTCCCCAAGAAAACAGTGTGTGAAAGGATGGCTCTGTCTTGTCTTGCCCCCTTTCAGTACAAAAGCTCACCTTAACTGGATGTATTAAAATAGGGAACACAGCAGAATAAGCAATCCCATTCTCATTTCCTCAGGCAAGCAATTTCTCACCACTTACATCTACAGGCCCTGTTAAAAATATCAATATTAAAAAAAAATAAAACAAACAAAAAAACCCCTCCACATCACAAAATAGTAATTTATTTCATATTCCAAGCAGACTTCTGAGTCTTCCACTCTCCTGCCTTCAGAATAACACTGGAGCAGGCTGAATACTGGTGAGGTCATCACTGTATTAGACTTAGCTAAACCAATCAATTTACTAAGCAAAGCACTACACAGTGACCTGGAGGGAACCCTCATGTTCTGGAATGACAAATGAGATGACCAGCAAGACCCATCTTGGTCTGCCTTGGCATATTACAATTTTGTTTTTCTCATTCAAAAGTTTTTATGGAAATCCATCAGCTTTATATTTTTGGGCTCTAGTCTCTTATGCATTATAGTAGCATTTCTAGATGAGGAAAGGTTAGTGATATTAATAAAAACATTTTTGATTTCCTCTCATGAAAGGCAGAAGAGTTGCATGTATGTATACATACATGCATGTATTGGAAAAGTGTTTTCCACTCACTCTGATTTTCTATAACATCTGTGTAAGCATATGGCTAGTTCAGAATAACCAAGGCAGTATCCTGAGAAGGAGAGGGACACAGACAGGAACCTGGCAATCCGAAGGCTGGAATTTGCTCTCTAAAATTAGTGTCTCTCCACTGCAATAGCTGGCCTTGCTTCAGATGCATAATCTTCCTGCTGACCTACCAGAGGTATTTTTTTGGCTATGTAGTATCAAAACCCTCTGCATTTTCAAAAAAGGAGAAAAAAGCAGGGTGGGAAGTGAAAGGGTGGATGTGCAAGAGATAACTAAAGTTGATGTCAGTGACTGTGCTCTTACTGAGAGGTGCCCGTTTCTGAGCAATGTGAGAAATGCACTTATTCGAGAGTGTAAGAAATGCTGGCAGATGTAAATTGTAACAATTATATATATACTTAAAAATTAAGTTTGATAGCCAGAGAATACATTGGCATTCAGCAAACTGAATCTGTTCTACTGTGTTCCATTTGCCATATATACTGCAGAGGCTCTCTCTCAGTGGGAGTGGGCACTGCATGGATCTCTCATGCCAGAAAGATGCTCCCTGCAGACATTCTATCCCCGTGCCATTCAAGCACGATATTCCTAGAACTTTACAGATTTTTTTTTTCACCCCATCAAAATGCAAAGACAGTCCTGAAACTGGAAAAGCCTTTAACCCGCTGCACTAACAGAGAGAGGAAGGAAAAGAATGTACTTTAATTCCCAGTCAGCTGAGGTGATTGAACTGCCTGTACTCAGCTGCATGCCCCCTCCTAATCTTTAGAATATCTGGCTGGAAGATGAGACAAAACCTGAACTCTTCCACCTACAGGCTGTCACCCCTCCCTCTCGCCATCCTCTTACCCCCAAAAGATTTGAACTGCACACACCTTTATCCTTGAAAAGAACACCTAGAACTGCAGAAAGCCCTTGCTGTACTACTCTACGGTGCTAGTCCTTCAAAACAGAAATGAGCTCGAATTAAGGCTTCGTGCCTTCCTGCCAACCCCCCAGCCCCACGCAGCTCGCGAGGTTCCAGTCCAGCACGCTGCATCCGCCGGCTCCAGCATTATGCGAGGAGCGGATCGAAGATGCTCAGCAGAGCTTTCGCAAGTGTCCTCCCGTCAGGTAGAAGCCCCGCTCCCAGAGCCCTACCGCTCTGCCCTTACTTGCGCTTGTCATTTTGCCACAAGAGAAAGAAGACTAAGAAAGTGCCCGGAAACAGCACCTGGCCAGGTGCTGCCGAACACTTTGCTTCCACCCCCTCCCCGCTCCCTTCTCTTCTATCCCCCCGACAGCGCTGCCTCCCAGAGCCTGACTCGGTGAGTCCGAGAGCTGAGGGAGCGCCGCGCGTCCCTCCCGAGGCTGGGGCCAGCTCTCGGTGCCGC
>JAHLSL010000015.1:20974870-21022117 GCA_025920805.1 Petroica traversi | reverse complement strand
GCGCCCCTCCGCCCCTGTGTGTGCGTGTGTGCGCTCCTGGGCACCGGCGGGTGCGCGAACAGGGCAGCTCGTCCGACGGTGCTGCAGGTCTGGGGAAGCGAGTGGTTGTTCGCAGCAAGCGCACCTGCCCCCGCCTCCGTAAAATCGCAGAATATCTTCAGTTGGAACGGACGCACAAGGATCAAGGAGTCCAGAAGGGACGCACAAGGATCGAGTCCAAGTCCTTTGATTACCTCCTTCCTGTACTTTTAAAAATATCACCCATGCGAGGTTGCACGAGTAACAGACCTATAGTACTTTTATTTACTTCTACTTCTTGTTTACTTTATTCGGACTTTACAAGGTGGCTCTGATTTTTTTTTTTTTCTCCTGAAATGCTTTCTGTTCAGCCAGATGAATTCAAAGCAGGCTGGATGTCTAGAATGACTGAAATACTGCTCCTTAAGAGCAGTGGGGGAAAGATCTTCTGATGATTTAAGTCCCAGGGTTAATTTATTGAAATCAATTTATTTACCATGAACTGAACTGTGGTTTGGGGTTTTTTTGGTTTTTTTTTTTTCAAGACAAAATGAATTAAAACCGGCATTAACATACTGGCATCCATTTTTTCAACAGCCAAACTCTTGAGCAAAACGCAGGCCCAAATAAATTAAAAAAAAAATAATTAAATTCTCAGTTGATTTTGATCAATTCTTGTAGCCTAACAGATCTGACAGAGGTAGAATGTTCCCAATGAAAGTCTGTCAGCATTGGTTGTACACAGGTCTTAGGTTTTTTGCCTGAAGTGATGTAGTTCAGAAAATTCTGTCAGGACTCTGGGATGTATCTCATCAGGTTCCACAAAGTTGTGTGTGCTCAGGTTCTTCAAGTGGCCACAAATGTGATTTGTACTTACAGTGGGAAGTACTGTGGGAAGTACTGTGGGAAGTACTGTGGGAAGTACAGTGGGAAGTACTGACTTGTTCCCCCAGTCCCCATCCTGGCTGTCCATCCATGACAGAAGTATGGGAAGAGTGGTTGCCACTGAAGTCTGAGGCAAAAGTGGTTTGGTACCTCAGTCTCCTCATTCTTTGACAGCGTTGTTTATGGAGTGGCTACACCTTCCTCGACCCTCTCAGCAGGGGTTTATATTCTTTAACCATGGGCTGTGACCTGCTCACACTTTGTTTACTCCTTGAGTGCAGGGCTGTGGGAATGTTGGGTTGCATTTACTCACTGCACCAAAAACCAGCGTCGTGCACTGGTTTATGCACAAATATCCATGTTGTATATTTTCTTAAACCCTTTACCTTCAGCCTTGGCCTGCACTGATAATATAACAGGAGGCAAAGCTACCAGTTATGAACTCTGTTTTCTAATCATAACTTCTGTTGAGTAAAAGCAGAACAAAGATATGTTTACTCAGGTATCACCTGCAATTTCAAATGGATTAGAGGAACTAGCTGTGTTTGGGGAGTTATTTTATTTACAACCATTTACCTCCAGCCTTGAATAAGCATACTTTTGTATGGCTAAATTAATTAGTAAAATAAATATGTAATAGAAATCTAAGGAATGAAGAGTACTCAATTATGTTTTAAAAGGAGTATCTCCAAGTAGAATCTTGTCAAAGTTTTCAGGAAACAAATATAAGTACTTAAGGAAAAATAGGATGTTATAACTCTAAATATATTTTATGGTTTTGCACATTTAATATTTCAGACTTTTCTGTATTTAAGTGTACTATATCATTGCAGTGTAATTGCTTTAGCACCAATAGACATGTACAAATACTTTACTTTTAATTTTTTGAGATAGAAATAGAACATTTCACAAGAGTGCTTACAAAAAAAAAAAACCAAAACAATAATACTGTCTTTTTACTTTGTATTTTTATACCATTCTGTATATTTTATTATAAATCTGAGAGTCTAGTAGAGAAATACATTAATTTGTGATTAGCCTTGCTGTTTAGCCCTGATATTTATGTCATGGCTGTGGGTTTTGATTGTCTTGGAAACAGGATAAAACCAAAAAGCTTAAATGTTGTTCAACTGCTACAGACCTGCATAGTTCAGTCATAAGGGATCACTGTTTCTTCCATGTGATCTATAGATCAGATACCATAAAACTCATTTCATGTTTAATACCCAGTCTTGATATAAAAGAATCAAAAGATGAAAAATTCAACATTTCTTTATTGTTCCAATCATGAACTATCTTTGGTGTCAAAATAATAATAGAAAGCATCTGTGTACCTCTTTATCTGAAGGTATCTAAGTGTAACTTCAAGCTACTGCTTTATGTTATCACCTTCCCAGGTAGATTAAAGATACGTTTTGCCCAAAAACATACCTTCTTATTTTAATTAGGTCATTTCACAGTATTCTTTTTCTCTTTTTAATAAGCTAAACAAAGTGATCTCTTGCAGGGTCTCATAAAAAAGGCTCAAGAAAGTTTAGATTTAATTACTTTTCTTCACTTTTCACAAGTTCTCATCAGTGAGTACAATACTGATACTTAATAGTCACAATGGAAGCATTTTCACAATGCTTTGATAATGAATCCCAATTGCCAGTAAGGTTTCAAGATCTACTGGTTGCACAGTTCTTAAGTTATTTCAAGTACCTTTCATTGTCATGTAATGCTCACTTTTTAAATTCATATGTTCCAAGCTACTAAATCTGATGTCTTATGAGAGTATAGATCCATTCTACCTTCATACTTCTCTTTATTGAGCAAATTTGTAACTTCCTCAAGGCAGATTTATTTGACATGATGGTGGTAATGTCTCTTCAACTGTGGGAAAAGTGGTAAGAGAGAGTGACACTGCATCAACAGTGCCTTATTTTCATTTGGCTAATTGAGTAATGACTAATTAATAAAAAGGAAATGAGACTTCTTAAAGCCAAAAGAATGAGAAAGGAAACTAAAATTACCAGTGCAACATTGCCAATACTCATTTACGTGTCCCTCATTCGTCCAAAAATGAAGATGTGAAAAATGGGGTTACCAAACTTCCAACATATCCTGAATGACTGACATGTGCCACACAGGCAAAAGGAAGGGTGTTCTGCCCATAAAGTAAATTAAATGGGAGCCTACTTAGAGGAAGGAAATGGCAAGCGATTGCGAGCCAAAATTGGATAAACTGGGGACTGAGCTGGGGACAGGGCCCATGCTGAGAACAGGACCTGTGTTGGAGACAGGAGCACAGCAGAGGTGGGATGCCTGCACAGCAGGGAAGGAGAAGGGGGTGACTCTCTGGAGGCAGTGTGGCTCCCAGGACAGACCCCAGTGCCTCTCACCCCACGCTGGAGGGAGCTTTACTGCTGGCACAGCTCTGGAGGTGGCTGAAGCAGCTCCCACTGCAGCCTGGAGAGCACTGGTTTCATGCTGTCATAAGCATCAGAGGGATTTGAAAACTTTCTTTCAAGCACTGTGCTTCTCACAGTAGGTGTTTTGAAAATGCAGAGGTGGAAAGTAGCTGAAAGAGCAAAGACATGGAAATTTCTTAATTGAAGAAATGCTTGGAGCTTTCTGTGTACAGTCTATGTTGGAGGTGCCTGTTACACAACAAAAATTTACATTTTTCAGGTTGAAGTAATGCAGATATGACTTAAGAATTCAGACTCAAAGATTTCTATTCTGTCACCAGGAAATACTCTAGGGAAATCAGGGAGGAATTAGTGGTATTATCCAGTCAGCTAATGTAACTCAGGTTTAGAATTTCAAAATACAATTAATAGGTATACATTGTAAAGTTATTTTAAATTCAGGAAATAAAAGGTGTGTTAACTCAGGTCTAAAATTTACAGAATATGTCTCTAACTTAGGGCAAGAGTGTAAAGACATGATTAAGGCACCATTTTGACAAGAAAAGCAAAGGGAGTGAAAAGGGTAGGGAAATACAGAAAGAGGTTTGTGGTTGGGAGTGTGAGGTCATAAGCCAGCCTTTGCACAGGCAAATACATCTGAAAAGAAGAGCTCTCCTTGAGGTGGGAAAAGCAGGTTGGTTGGTCACAGTAGAAGGCACAGCTGAAATAGGGAAACAAACTGTGGGAATGAGACTAATTCTGAATGGGTAGCAGATTTGAACAAATATGCAAAAGGCTAATCTGTAAATATTTTGACAGCTGAGTTTGCTTGTCAGGTGTCCAATGCTGTTGATAACCATCTCTGCTTCTCAGAAACAGTTATGGTGGGTTTAGAAATAGCAGTATTGAGGAGATGCAATATTGTGGTCCAGGCTGGGAGCCACCACTACCATATATCCTCTCTATGGTCCAGTATATTTTAAAATTAATTTCACACCTTAGATTAAGCAATAAAATGCAGGGAAAAGAATAAAATGTAGCAGATGGAAAGGAACCATGTGAGAAGGACCAGACTAGTCTAGGTACAATACTGAAGGAGGTGCAAGGAAAATCTAAAAAGTCTAATCTCCTAAAAATATTTTCAGGGATGATTTAACTACAGAGAATAAGTGAGAGCTTGCAGGATAGATGAGCTTATGAAAGTGAGGTGGAAGTGAAGCATGCAGAGAGGAACCTTACAATGAAAAGAGAGGATGAATGATAATTAAGTGATAATATTGAACTTTTCCAGAGAAATAAATAAAGGATTAGTCTGAAGATTCCTCACTCTGAGCCCTGCCTCATAGCTCAGTTTAGTCTTTTATTTAAAATGATCTCTGTGAAGCATGCAGTGGTGCCATGGCCTTCTAATTCATTTGCTTTAGTCAAACATACTCAGGTTGGTACTTTATGCTCCAGGAGTTGAACACTGAGCATGGAGGTTTATACTGCTGTAAGAAAGAGGCCTGTCAAAATTCTATAGTTCAGCATAAACTTTTAAGACTTTTCCTTTCACTAACTGTAGTTTTGTTTGCAATAAGAAACAGATTATCACTTGGTGATTCAAGACTCTGAATGATGGCTTTCTCATGATCTGAAGAATGCTGGTTTCAACAAAGGAAGAAAAAAATTAATAGTAAATTGACAATGGATGAGATCTAAGTTCCAGTTCTGTATCAGAATTGTTGTAATTTTGCAAGCAATTAGTACTCTTTCTTTGAGAATGTCAGGAACCCTTTTCAAGTACGGTACAGAGAGAAGGGGATAGGAGCAAAAGGATACTTTTTACAATGTCATCTTCCCAAACAGCTGTGTGAGTCCAGTGGAGTTGCAGCTGCACAGGATTTCCCACCTTTCTGTTCTGGATGACATCCTCAGTATTGCAGAGCCTTGCAAAGGCAGCAGAGATTGCAGGTGCTGAAAATGCAGGTACATGACTTTCCTCATCCTCACCCTACTGCTGCTGGATTCGTACCTTGGGCAGCTGAGTTTGCTAAAGCAGGAGAAAACCACCAGCAAAGAGAATTGTTTCCTGTTGGTTTCATGCAAGTTGCCCTGGGAAGACTCCCTTGTGACTGGGAGCTTGTGAGAAAAGGTTAGGATCTGTATTTTCAGGGGTACCTAGCCACTTGAAATCAGAGGGGAAAAGTCAAATGCTGTTATATCCATTGGAAATTGCTAGCAGCACAGAAAGCCTTTCACTCAGGGCAGGTGACAGCAATCCATGCATCTGAGCCCTGCTGTGAAGTTTCAAATCCAGAAAAAATGCTGAAGATGGTAAAAGGAGGCAGTGTAAACTACGGGTTGCCTTCCCATTCAAGCATTATTATGCTTCCAGACTTGCAATTTCAGACATCTCTCCATGTCAAAAAGCCTCTTGTATTATTTGGGTTTATTATACCTTCAGCCTGAGAGCTGAAAGATATTTTTTTTCCTACTCAGAGCCTTGTACAAATGTAAAGAAATAGCCAGAATGTCTCTACAAGAAAAGTTAGTTCATTGCTCAGTCTTCAGGCTACTCTAAATTAGGAATGATTGGCCTCAGGTTATTTTAAGGGAAAGATATTCATGATAGATATTCCTGATCTTCAGAATGACAGTTTCCATCTCAGTTTTTAGAGGGCATTGCTGTGATTGAAAGAACTGTTCTGCATTTGTTCTACCCCTCTTTATTCTTCTGTACCTGATATCTGATGGAATATATTATACCAGATGGGTTTTTTGGTTTTGTTTGTTTGATTTTTTTTTTTTTTTTTTTTTTTTTGGTGTGTGTGTGTGTGTGTGTTTTGTTTTTGGTTGGTTGGTTGGTTGGTTGGTTTTTTTTTGTTAGTTTCATTTTAGGATTGGTATTTTTTTGTGTGAGTATATCTATTGCTTTTTTTACAAGCAAATCCCTGTTGTGTAAAGTTTCATGGTCTGTGAGAAGTTAATAGTAATAGGCCAGAACTAATCTGCATACTCTATTTGAATTGTACTCTACTGGCTTTCTTGCTTAGGTGAAGAAACAACTTTCTGTTGAATTTATACTCTGCAGCTCAAATGAAAACCTGCGTGAGGTACTAAATACACACATATTTATTCTAGTACTGCAGTATATTGTTGAGGGCTAGACTTTACCCAGCCTTTTTGTGTGTGACATGGGCAGGGAGTAGGGAATCAAAATGTGCTGTATACAGCTCACTCCTAGACAGAGCTTGATAGCACTGCAGCTGTCTGGGATGTCTGTTGGCTTTAAAGGGATTGAAGGAGGTAAGAGCATGGCCCACTTTTCTTTCACACAATCAGCAGGAGGTGAATCATACCATGTGTTTTTAGGAGCAGTAGGAAGTGATGGGACACTTTGGAGCCATCCTTCCCATGACAGTGTGAAGGGTTTACCTGCTCAGGGCCTGGACTGGGACCCACTGTGTGGTCATCTGCCCCCCTTGGTTTCTGCTACAGGAAAAACGCCTTTTGACTGCAGGGTCTTTTCTTATTTCAAATATAATGTAACATCACTAAATGGACTAGAAGCCTAAAAAAAAGCTGTCATTGCTTGTAATGTTCAAGGTGCTCCAGTAGGGGTACGATTACTATAGATGAAAAGAGCACACAGATGCTTTGTAGCCTTTATTAGCCACAAAGTTCAAGGTTGAATGCTTTAACCTAACAGCATGACTGTGTTCCTTGAAGGCCACTGTTACTTTTAAAATAATTTGGTTTTGGTTGTTTTTTGTTTTGTTTTGTTTTGTTTTTTAGTGGTGGCCTCTAAACCCTAATGCTCATCTTTAGCACTATGATTCAAAGTGCTGCCTAAATTTGCAAGTGATTCCATGGAAATCAACTGACCTTGCAGAGCAAAGTACATTTAACAGAGAAAAAGAAAGCGTGATCCAGGCTTTCAGCAAATGCCACTTGTGTGTAATGTGGGCTGGTCTGTGTTTGCCTTTGTTGCATGTAACAGCCAGTACCAGGCACAGACAACTGAGTATGAAACCTGAGTTCCAAATACAGAGTGAAGTCCAAGGAAATTAGATGACCCATGTTGCAGACAGAACACAAGTTCAGTGTAAAATATTTATTGCTCCAAATTATTGTTGTAAGAGTAATAAAATGAAGCCATATTTGTAGGCTTCACAGTGATATATTTTTATGAGCTTAGAGCTGCTGCTTCTGTAAATTCAATGGAGAAGCTGTTTGGACTTGTTTCCAATTTCTGTAGCTACCGGGGAAGAACATTTATTCCCTATTTCACTTGTTAGAAACAATGTAAAGCAAATCTTTTATCTGTTTACTAGAAAATACAGCTTTAATGAAACTTACTGCCTTCCTGAGTCTGGTTCTTTGGCTTCTCTAGAGATGGATCCAGGTTGCCTAGACATTGAGGGACAGGACTGACAACAATTCTTTGTGAGTCTTTTTAGAAGGTACAGATGAAAACTGTTTTGATAGATTCAGCTGAAATACTGATCCAAATTATGTAGCTGAATGAGAGTATTTCAACTTGTTTTGCTGGAGATTGAAGGAAAAAAATTATTTGTGAAATTCTGCCTAGACCTTCCTGGTTTCTGAGATCTATTTTTTTTTCCCCAAGTCCTCAGCATTCTGCACAAGTGCATTCACACTGCACTTGTGGGGTCCCTAAATTATCCTGGCTCCCTGGTTGCAAGAGTCTTCATTAAGCAGGAATCCAACCTTCAGAACTTTTAAATATTGAATGTTAGTTGGTAGAAACTTCACTTGGAAATATCAAAATCATCACAAAAATGGAGTGTCCCTTCTCTGCCTAAGCCTGTAGCAATATGCCTTTCATGAGGCTATCCTGACTGAAAGGCAGTCACACTGGACCAGGTGAAAGACCTTGTGCTTAGGGCTAGTGCTGTTCAGAGTTCCTTTATGGAATGGGAAAGGGACCCAAACCCAAAACTGCTTCATGCTCAATCCCTTAGAGTAACACTTGATTTTTCTGGCCTAATTCAGGTATTGATCTGACTCTGATTGGGGATAATTGCAATATGGTAAAGGTTGTTAGAGGTGGTAATGCCCTTGGGTTGTGTACTGACTGCATAAGAAAGCTGTTCCTGGGATAAGAAAGCTGTCCATGTCCATGCATTCCTAGAAAAGCCATATTGTATTTCCAACTCTTTCAGTGACAGAAAAGAAGGTTGATCCGAACTTCATAATTAAAAACAAAATCTAACATGATAAAAATAGAAAATATATTTTTATATATCTAAAGGCATTTATTACCAGAATAACCTGCAGCTTTTCCTGAAGCATCTTTTCGTCCCCTGCCATTGTTGTCCTTGCTTGTCTCTTGGGCATATGTCTCAGTTTAATGATTAGTATAGAAAAAGAGGGAAAATGCATTTTACTTCAAGAAATTCAGTGTGTTTTTTGGACAAAAAAAACCCATCCTCAGTGGAAGAGGGGTAAGATGTATTGCGCTGATTATAAGACAGGCTTCTCAAATAGCTGTTTGTACATTAATAGTAACCAGTTTGCTCTGAGACAGTGTTTGATAAGATATGGCAGATTTAAAATTCAGCTGCCTTTGTAGGCTCTTGCATCTTTGAGTGAACACCTTGAAACTTCTCATTCCACCTACTATTCTTCTATTATAGACAAGGTAGAAGCATCTCAATTCACACAATTCAGGTAAAGAAGTGTCCAGTGGAACAGACTTATCATGAGCCTTCCTCAGCAGCTACCAGCAAACAAAGGCATCAGTGTCTGACTAATTTAAATTTTTCATCTCTTAACACAGTTATAGACCTACTGTTTGAAAAATTCTGTGCTAGAATAATTGTTTCATCTGCCTTTTACTCCAGTTTTGCAATTCAAAGAAACTAATTTTGTCCTTACGTTGCAGCAGAGCATAGTAAAGCATAGTAAAGAAAGGGGGAAAATGAGGTACACATACCCAAATGTTGTGAATTGCTGCTTCTGTTACCATTTCCTCTGAAGGGGAGGGACTGGATTTCCGAGCAGTGGAATGAGCAGGAGACAGCACAGCTCAGAGATGTTGGAAGGAGAAAACACAAGAGTGTGGGCATCAGGGGTTCTGAGGGACCAATACTTTTAGCGGAGGTAGGCCTTGAGTTACCCAAACCTTATTATGATCCAAATCGTACTTTTGAGAATACAAGGTTCTACTTTTTCATAATCCATCCTGCTAATCACCAAATAGGTTGATGGAGGGGACTACATAACAAAGACAATTAAAATTTTATTTATCAATCATCTTTCGGCAAATACTTTGGGTTTGGGACACCATCTTTAACATGAATTCCTATCTAGATCATAGGACAGCTCAGGTTGGGAGAAATCTCGTGTAATGTAGCACAGCCTGCCCAAAGTCACAGCCTGCTCAACTGCTGTGTTCTTCCAGTAACTCTTGTGTTTTGTTAGTTGCTTGCATACAAGCTATTTATTTAGTGCAAATCTCTTGGGCAGACGATGCTGTGTCTACCTTAACTTATTTGGCATTTAATCCCTTTCCTGATTCCTGTGATTTGCATTCCATTGACATTTTTTCAGATACAGTCAGTTCTCAGCATGTTGTCACCTATTGCTTTACTATAGGATCCTCCTTTCCTATCTTCCTTTATTATAGGAATCATTTCTGTCTGCCATATTTCTTTCTAAAATCCCTGTTTAGATTTTTTTCAGCAGAAAAATATTCTATACTTAAAATATTCATTATTTAGGCTGGTAAATTTTTATACACTGAGCTAAAACCTATTTTCATTTCTGACTCAAAGTCTGAGATTTAAAAAAAATTATCTAATTATATATTTCTGATTTCTGGTAAGAATATATTCTATTATTTACATTTTATAGGTTGCTGTTTGTGTCCATGGGTCCTGGTGTGTACTGTAGTTCATTCATTCCTAAAATGTGCCTGGCTAATATATCCATATGTAAATAATTTTACATATAAATATTTACATTCATGTAAATTCCCACATAATGAAAATATTATTAGAAAGACATGGTTTTTTAAAATATAAAAATCTGGGTTTTTTGTTTGTATATTTGTTTAAAAAGTTGTAAGAAAAGAAACTTCCTGATTGCGAGCATGAGCTCACACAATCTTTTTTTCTAAATCAAATTAAGAGAAGAGTAAGCAGAAATTATCTGGAGTTAATTAAAGTGTACTTTTAAGCAGTCTCACTATAAAAGCTAAAAAAACCCCCTATTAATGAGGTGCAACTTGATTAGAAATTTGCTTTAAACCCGTTGCTTGTTTTCAGTTCTCTGGGAGAGCAGCAGAAAGAATTGTTGAGAACCACTGTGTAGAACTCATTAATAAAAGAGTGCTAATGCACATTTGCTACCCCGGTAAGCTGTGTCTTATATAAGTCTGATTCAACTAGACAAATGACCTGTTTTTAAAAGGAGATGGAAGCATTTGCAGTAAAACTGTGCTGTCAGATGTGCAGAGGGTAAATAGCTCCTACAGAAAAGACGTTTATTCAAATTCTTTAGACACAGAAGGTCAGAAAAGCCTAGTTAAAAGTCAAGAAAATGAAATCAGCATTTGGGACAAAATCCTTGTCTCAGTGCATAGGTTAAACACCCCACCTGTCCTCTTGGGTTGTCAGTGGTCTCTGGTCTGCATTGCTCAGTCCTGGAGGGGTGCAGAAGTAATCTGTGGTGACTACACAGCTGCTGAGCAGAACAGGTTGAGATGTTAGCTCAGGTGCATGCCATTTCTAGTTCTAGTGGAATTCAGTTCCTTAGGATAGCAATAGGCACCTTTGTTATGAAATAACATAGGAGATAAACAACATCACAGAAGAATAATAGGAGATAAACAGCATCAGAGAAAATTCTGTATTTTTCTTGGCAGGGTGAACAGTCTACCAGAACACATCTTTCCACACTGCCATTGATACCAGAGGAAGAAACCAATTTTATGCATTAGTGATATCTGTAGACTTTAAAACATGCAAATATCTTGCAAATAGCAGTGATCATTTATTCAAGCATTGCTTGACTTTTTTTTTTAACTTGGCTACCAGTTTAATATAATGGAACAACAACATACAGCCTGGTTCTGATCTTTTTTTCCCATGTAGTTCGTTGACTGCAGAGAAATGATTTCTAACTTGCTCCACCAAGCCAAGATTTTCAAATGTAGATTTAAGAAATAGTTTTCCTTCTTATTTGTCACAGAATCACAGAATGCTTGAATTTGGAAGGGACCTCTGGAGGTCATCTAGTCCACAGTCCCTCCTCAAGCAGATCCTCTTACAGACAGTTGCTCGGGACCATGTCCAGACAGCTTTTGAGTTTCCAGGGTGAGGACTCTCTGGGCAACCTGTTCAGTGCTCAGTCACCCTCACAGTAAAAAAGTGTTTTCTGATGTTCAGAGGAAATCCCCTGCCTGTTAATTTATCTTGTCATTGCGCACCACTGGAAAGAACCTGGTTCTGTCTTCTTTTCACCCTCCCTTCAGAAAAATTACATTGACCTGCTGACACCCCATAATAAGTACCTTATAAATACTTGCTTGCTTCCTTTTGGAAAGAGACATAGAAATGTAATTTCGGCCTTTTTGTGCTCAAGTTTATATTCTGCATCTATTGTCTTCCGCATGCTGACATGTTCCTTCTGTATCACATCTTTAAACAATGCTGAAGATAGCAGAGTTTCAGGTTTTGTTGAGTCATCCCACATCTAAGGAAAAGCAAAGGAAGCTTTTTCTTAGAACCTTCTGAAAAATGGAAAAATGACGTGGTAGAATAATGGAATCCCTTTCTTCTTCAAATACCTGCCAATGCTCCCATTCTCCATATTACACCCACACTGCAGAGGAGATGCCTAATATGTGATCTTCACACTTGTGTGGTTCTCCTTCAACTCCAGGCTTACACACACTCATACCATTATCCAAGTTCATGACTATATGAAATCAAACAATTTCACATACCTTATTAGAATACTTTCAGGGATTGTGCTTAGGTAGACTGGACCCTAACAGAAGATGTAATTTTTTTTTTCACTGTTATGCTTTCTTATGTTGGACAAGTTGAGCTGATTGAATGCCAGAGGATGAAGAGTGCTCCACCCCTTGTGTCTTTAGGCAGGCCACACAAAACATTGCAAACCTGTACTCAAAGTGATATTCTCAGCTACCTACAAGATCCAGGCAATACAGCTTTGGACATGCGGTACAAGAGGAAAAGGAGTAGTTCAGCTCTAGTGCCCAAAGCAGAACAGAACTGCTGTGAAGTGCGAAACACATTTCAATGAGCTGATTCTTTATCTTCACCTCCTTAATTACAGTCAAGCAATCATGATGACCAGTGTTGCATAGCCCCAGTGCCACCTAGCTATGTGACAAATCCGAAGGTGTCTCCGCAGCTGAGGCAGCAGGACAATCGGTGAGCCACACACTCTCACAGCTGAGCAAAGCAGGCGTCACACAACAACGAGGAGAGAGGGATCTTCATAGAGATTCCAGGAACATAGCTTATTCAGCAGCCCAAAGGGTCTAAGGATGTAGATGGGAAAAAAGGGGAGAACAACCCTTATATACTGAAGCAGGCGGGGTTTACATCAACCAATAGGGAGCGAGCTGGGGGGGGGGGGGGGGCACTGAGGATGGGCAGGTTAAGGAACCAATGAGAAGGGGCAAGAGGAGGGACCAAGGAGAAGGGGCCAAGCGGGGCGTCGAACTGGGGAGAACATTCTGGAAAACTTACTTATAAGGGTAAAAGGGGTGGGAAGGCCAATGGGCCAACTGGGATAGTGGGACAAACATAAATGTAGATAATGCCTCAGCGGGTCTTGAGGGAGGAACTTGAAATCACCTTAGCTGTGATGGGCTGTGTCACCAGTAGGCCCTGTTGGAATCCTGGTTGGGAGGCCTACTGGCCTCCACAGACCAGCTAACATTTGTGTTTCTGAACTGATGAATCTTTAGCGAAGAGATATAAGTCCTTCTTTTTCAGATGTCTGTATTTGACTTAGAGTTCTCTATCCCTATTTCCCCAGTTCCTGTAGATTAGTTTGAATATTAGTGGAAGAACATTCTGTATTTTCAGCTAGTAGCTGTATGAATGTGTGCTACTGTTGTGTGACTATGAATTTGACCTAAAGGCAAGTGTCGTGGCTTTTTAGGAATGCAGCATAAAAATGCAAGTATGTGAAGAACTACAGTAGACAGTGCAATTTACTGAGAGGAGATGCCACAAAATGTTATGAAATACTCCTAGCTTAGTTTAATATTTCTTCCGTGTTCTCCCACACAGAGTTCAGAACAAGTTAAGTGACATGAAGAATATTACACATTTTCTAAAACAGATGGAGGACATCACTTTTATGTGTTTGAACAATTCATTAAAAGTTAGGTTCTGTTAAGACTCAGCAGCTGCAATTTTTCTCATATCTTGTCTGCCTAGTCCAGGCTGATCCTAGTCTAAGTAGGGGACAGAGGGATTCCTCTCCCTGGTCCATCAGTTGATGTCTGAATCACCCTCACTTCAGCAGAGGAATAAGAAGACTTTGCTGAAAGAATATAAATTTTGCTCCCTTTGTGCTCAGTGCTGCTGTTGATGGAGGAGACATGATGCTGTTGCAGGAAGGAGGAGACAGACCACATCCATTCACATGTTGTGAAAATGTGTTTTTTATCCGCAGCATTCCTCACATTAATGGGCAGATTTGACCATAATGGATTTTATGTGTATCCCTAGCATGGCCAGAATGCTATGCTGTGTCCTTGACAAAGCATGACTTTTGCATGTTCAGACATATAAGGCTGGGTGTCCCAAAGCTGTTTGCATGCCCTGTTATATGAATGGGGATGGGTGTGTCTCATGATAGTGGAAACCGTGTTTTTGCAGGGAAACGAGTGGTACATAAAAGTGGACATTGCTCGTGTGACTTTGCCCATGCCTGCAGACAGATGGGGAGGATGGCAGGCACCTGCAGTTTGATTACAGGATGGATGCACATAGGCGTGCACAGGGATGAGTCACAGCCACACGCCTTTATGAGAGCTTTATTAACATGAAAAGATGGATCCGTGTGTTCTAGGTCACTCATGACATATAGTTTCAGGGCATTTTTATGGTAACAATCCTTTCCCTGAAGTGTACTCTGAGATTATAGATATAATTGATGAAGAAGATGTATTGTGATTTAAGCCAAAAATGGCTATTCAGAAACTAAATGGATTGGATGCCAAAACATTTATCACAGATGTGAGTAATTTTACAAATTATGTGGCTTACCTTTCCCATGGGAAAGACAATGCAATGGAGGAGTCAGGAGGGAGTCAAAGCAGTGGTTCTAGCTCTGGGTACATGGTCGTGGGGCAGGCCCGTGTGGTCCTTTTCCCTTCTTCTGTAGCTTCAGACATCAAAAGTTGGGAACATCACTGGGAAGAGAAAGTTTTGATCACCCTTCCTCAACTCCCAACAAGTCTCTGGGGCTGGTACTCACAATCAGCCCATCTCAAAGGCTTTCCACAGCCACAATGCTTGACTCAGTTTTACACTCAATGGACTCATCTATTTCTAGGAGTAAATTACTCCCTTACCCTATAGGATTAACTTCATATACTAACAGTTCTTGTCTACAAAGTACCCTATTCCAATAGCCGCAAAGAGTAACCTTTTAGGCCTGACTTATTTTATGCTGAGATAGGTGAGTTTCTTCCTTGTCAGATCCAAAGAAACAGTGCCAAAATCTAATGCCCTGTAATACTTACACTGAAACTGGTATGTCTGCAAATGTTTCCCAGTTTATAATTTTATAATATATGAGCTTATACATGCACCACACACATTTGTAGCACTCTACAGAAATACTGCTGGACAACTTGATTCAATTTGTTCACTGATTTTATTTTCCTTGGACTTCAATGGCATTTAGCTGTGTCTTTGCTGATCGTCTTGATGTTTAGCTCCATGCAGTGTTATATTTTATCTTGGATACAAATATGTTCTCAAATTAACATGATGGTACAGATGGATTCTTGTCTCAGAGCCATATGATTGATTTAGTCTCTGATATTCTGCTCCATCAACATGCAAGGAATTAGTCCTAACATCAAAGGGCAATCTGTTTACATTGGAACTGCAAAATATTGTGCTAAGCAATGCAAAACAGATTAAAAAAGAGAATGCCACTGCCACTGCTGAAACCAAACACAAAATTATTAGGAAAGTCATATACTCTCTTCTCTAAACAATTACCTTAAATGCTGAGAACATAAGAACATCTGGAATGAGTCAAACTAAAGGTCTGTTTGGACTGCTGTGCATGTACGCCAGTGGCCAATTTAGGATGCTAGAGATATGAATGGGGCAAGCAGATGGTTTTATACTTCCCCTCTTGCAGTCTTTCCAAAACAAAAATTATAGTCTATTTCCAGGAAGTGGACCAGCAATAATCATGGTAAATTTACATGGGTTATAATTTATCAGCCACTCAGAACAGATTTTAAAATATTTCAGCAGTAACACACAATACAAAACATTAACAAAAATTACACTAGATATTGTAAATTAATACAGATTTAGGATATATTTTTTCAAATCAGATAAATTCTGGCAGAAATAAATGTTATCTTCCATTTTGTTTTGGAACATAGTGTTGCATTCATTTTGATTTAGAAGGTTGTCTTTTGTACTTGTCAGTGTAAAGGATGAAAATAAACAACTCAACAAAATGTAATTCTGACCTTGACACTTGCAGTCCAAAAGGGTTTCACGTTTGAGACAGAAAAGATTTTATTTGATGACATAAATTACTTACTCACACTCCCCTTTTTAATATAGTTTCTTTTGATTGATTTTGAATAATTATAATAATAGCATCCCTTGAAAAAATCCCCAAGACTAAAATGGTGAATGTTAACTAGACTGACAGAGAAAGAATACAGCAATAGGCTGGACAATGCATCATTCCTTTGGGTAATATACTGCCCTCTGTCATGTCCATCACTTTTTTTGCATTGAAGATCTTTCTTTTGTGTTTTAAATTCCTCACAAATAATGAATTATCTGTTTTAGTCAGCTCAGTTTTCATTAACTGAGTTGTTAATGAAAATTCAGTTTCAGTGGTAGAAAATGTTATAAAGGGAAATATTTGTCTATTGGAAAACATAGAAGTATTTTGACAGGCTGAGAAAGTTGAAATTATTCAGCCTGGAAAAGAGAAGGTTTTGTGGAGATCTTATAGCACCTTCCAGTATCCAGTATCTCACCAGAGAGCTGGTGAGGAAGGCTTTACAAGGGCTTGTAGTATTAGCACGAGGGGGAATGGCTTTAAACTATGATAGAAGGTTTGGATGAGTTATTAGGCAGATATTCTTTACTGTGAGGTACAAGGTTGAAGTCTCCACAAACTTCGGACTGTGGAAGTCTTTGCTCACTCTCAGGATACACTTTCTTGTGTTCCAGTGTTCTGTGGCTTTTTGTCCAGTAGTAAATTGAGCTTGAGCAGACTGCACCATGAAATGCCCCCTTCACTTTTCCACAAAATGGCACTTATTTAAGTTCATTCAAATGCCCAAGGAAAGCCTCAGCTTTCTGTCACACCATCCCAGAAATCCCAGCAGGAGTTCTACCCTCTGGCTGGGGCTGTCCCTTCTTTGACCAGGATCATGAGCAGAGTTTGCAGCAGAAATTCTGGGAACTGGTATTGAGAGTGTTTGTATTTTCCTGAGACACCTCTCATACAGCTGTTCTGCAGCACAGTGGTTCCTTCCTTCCAGCAGTGAGCACTTCTGAACTGTACCTTTAAAGCCTTTGCATTAAAACAAGGCCTCCTACTCAGAGTAGCTAATAGTTCAGGTTATAATATGATCAGTCAAACAAAAGATTTTTAAAAGCTTTCCTGTATAATGTGACCTAGGGAAGTGCATTAGCTGAATAAATATATTATTTGTTTTTCCATTAGCAGTGAGTGATTTCTCTCTACGTGACCTGTAGTACTGCTTTCTGGGAACAAAGCTGTATTGATAAAGAGAATGGAATGTAAAGGAAATATTTTTTTTCTTTACAGAAAACTTGTATTCAAAACCAGGGTACACTGGTTTCTCTGGTTTTATATCCCTTAGATATGACATGGCTTTTTTGCTTTGTCTTCCTTTATCTCCAGGTCAAAGGAGTCATGCTGTACATTATAACAGAGGTACTGTTTTCATTTTCTCAGCATCCATACTCAGCTATGCCTTTAAAAAAGACAAATTCATCTTGTGACTGTCTGCTGTGTGACATGTTATATAATTTGATGTATATTTATTTATATCCCTCCATTGCAAGGAATGGCAGTTTTCTCCAAAAGAAAACAAGACATTCATTCTCATTTGTTTGGGGATCCAAGATGTATCTGAGCAAACAATCTCCCTCACTCTTTGCTTCAAGATTGAGAACAGGAAATATAGAACTGGGATGGAGAATATGACAAAGCATGTGGCACTGTAAGATAATCTTAGAATCGAGTTTTCCCCATGACAGACAGTGCCTGAAATTCTCATGCATTTATGCTTTTCGGATATGTTAAGAAGTATATACTGCAAATTGATACTCAGCAGATCTGTTAGTATGCAGATCTTTGCAAGATAATCAAGAGAGTGCTTAGAAAGTATTGCGATAATAAATTTCTTAGAGCAGATGTTCCTTAGCAGATTTTCTCTGTGTCATTTCAATGATAAATCCTTCTGACTTCTTAACCTTTAACTACAGTTGCACACTTACATTTGATTGTGAGAAATAAAAGAAACTGAAAAGAATTTTATAAAATGAGTGTAATTTATCTGGAGGTCACAGAGTCTATGATAATGAAAAAAAATTAGGAGGAAAAAAAGGTTTCAAACTATGCAAAACTTGTAGTGAAATGATTGCATCTTACATTGTGAATTAAAGAAGTTATTGCTAAAATTTCTTACAATGTATTAAGCCAAAGATATAAATTTAACCTTCCTAAGTAATACTGCCCTCTGTACACTCTTTATTGAGTTTTGGTTTTTGTTTCACAGATGAATTCAGTGTAGGATTCTTCTCACATAATTTTAACTTTCTAAAAGTAAGGAATATATGCCAAAATAGTCATCAAGCTTGTCTTCATAATTAGTAGAGAAAACTTAAACTAAAGGGAAACTATATACTTTAGAGACCTATCTTAGAATGGGATTAGTCATATCTGGAGTCACTTAAGTATCCCATTTGCTGTGGCTTAGTGCTGGTACAACCATAGGTATGAATCAGTTTTGGCATTAATCCTAGCTACAGGCTTTGTCCACAGGAAGAAAATGTGTTCCATTTGCATGGATTCTGAGCTATGGTGGGTTCAAATCCCTTTCTGCCCATGAATGTCCTTGGTGAATGAAGTTAGACCTACCTTGATCTCTGAAGTCATGAGAATTACTTACCCAAATACTATTGGGAAAGCAAGCATTATGTCCTTGTGTCTTTGCCAAGTGAAATTTGGAATATTTATTCCCTTTCTTCCACCTTAAACTGAAGCTTCATAGATTAAGTATTGAGGGTTACCTAGACACTGTTACTGCATATTTGCTAGAAAATTAAACAATATCAGAGAATATTGGTAGCATTCATATAAAGTGGTCTGGTAATTAAGGTTAAACTATTTCCCTCTTAAACAGAATGGCAGATGGCCTGTCCTTGGCTTGTGTTACCCAAACTTTACTGAGAATTCCTTGAGACTGTAGTTGGACCTGGACAAAACCATGCTAGAGATGATTCAAATGGCATGGAAAATGACATTTTTCATGTCAGGAACATTCTCTGGTGAAGTGGATTAGCCCCAAACAGCAACTCAGATCCACAGAGCTGCTCACTCACTGCACCCTGATGGGATGAGGGAGAGAATTGGAAAAATGAAAGTACAAAAAGTCACAAGTTGAGATAAAGACAGATTAATAGGGAAAACACAACCTCTACAGACAAACAAAGCAAATCAAGGAATTAATTCACCACTTTCCGTGGGCAGACAGATGTTCAGCCATCTCCAGGAAAGCAAGGCCCACCACATTAACAGTGACTTGGGAAGATAAACACCATCATGCCAAACGTTTTCCCCATCCTCTTCCCTCAGTTTTTTATACTGAGCATGATGGTACATGGGGTGGGATATCCTTGTGGTCAAGTGAGATCAGCTGTGCCCCCTCCCACCTCCTTGTTTAGCCCCACCCTCCTCACTCCTGAGGCAGGTGAAAAGCAGAAAAGACCTTGACTCTGTGTAAGCACTGCCCAGCAATAACTAAAACATTCTTGTTTTATCAACGCTTTCTATCACAAATGTAAATCACAGCCTCATACTAGCTACTGTGAAGAAAGTTAGCTCTATCCCAGCCAAAACTAGCATATCTGGTGTTGTTTGTTTTATTCATACAGTTGTTTATAGTGATGGAGGACATATAAGTCCTTTAAAAGAGAAGCTTGTTTATACTCATATTGCCAAGTAGAGCTATGGGAACTTCTTATTTGAAAAATAAAACTCTGAGGAGCCTCATCTAAATGATGAGATATTGATGAAACTTTGTTCAGTCTTTTCTGTGACACCAGGAATCATTAAGTGTAGCTTGTAGTGCTCCACAGTCTGGGAGCTTTTCTATTGTAGACTGTGAAAAGTGGAAAAATAAGCAGAAAAACATGCAGCATTACTTCTTCCATCACTTCAGGACAATGATGCATGAATGATGGAGAAAGAAGAAACAGGAAATCAGGTAGAAAATTTTAGGGTTTTCCAGGCTTCTGCCTCTCTTTAGCTTAGAAAACCCTTGC
Organism: Petroica traversi; assembly: GCA_025920805.1. Classification (NCBI taxonomy): domain Eukaryota; kingdom Metazoa; phylum Chordata; class Aves; order Passeriformes; family Petroicidae; genus Petroica; species Petroica traversi. Next base: position 21,002,034 of record JAHLSL010000015.1, on the reverse strand, counting down.
AGTGAGCAAGAACTGGACAACAGCCATTATACAATGGTTTGCAGTGATGTTTCTAAAACAATATATAGCTGCCAAACCATTATTGAAATTTTCTTGTCTGCATTCCACAGACACAGCTGAGCTAGTGTGAAATAAATACCTTATAGGCTTTGTTCTTTCTCAGCAAACACATCAGGAAAATGTAGGATTGAAAATAGCATTTTCTTGGGGAAATTAATTTGAAACCATGGTGGCTATTTGTTAACAATGCCAGAAGAAAGGGATACATGGGAGGACAAGTTCATATCTGCCCCTTCCTCAGAAGGTGTTTTAGACACCCAAGGCTGATAAGAATAGAGACATGCCTGAAGTTATTTGGTGTCTCTCGCTGGATATTTCAAGGTTTCACTCTGAATGAACTGAAATGCAGTCAAAACTTGTTTACCATCAAACCCAGAAACAAATCCTGTCAACAGCCTGAGCTGCTTCAAATAAACAGCACCAGTTTATAGGTTCATAAATATCAGATGCAGTGCTTTGAAAACCATATTGAGCAGTCCCAAATGCCATGGTGGCAGCTGAGCAAAGATTAAATGAGTAATGGGGAAAATTCCAAGTGCTTGTGTTTATGGGGAGAAATCCCTTGGGCAGCAAAACCAGCAGACAATTTTAGCATAATTTGTCCATAGTATGTTAAAGAACAATTTAACCCACACCTAGATTACTTTTTGTTCAGAGAGAGTGAAATGACTCCCTGATAATAAAGCTCCTGAAACAGAGGAGACAGCCAACACATTAGGGTGTCAACAAGTACTCATCTAAAGAATTAATACATTTTTCTAAGCTTCAGGGCTTATTTTCATTCTTGTTAATAACACAAGCAATATGCCTTTTTTTTTTTTTTTTTTTTGGCTGTGCAGCAGAGCTGAAAATAAGAGCAAATTGTACATCAAGATACAATCCAAGTTAGGATGGGTACAGGTATGGTTGGATTGTGCCTATTGCTGAGCAGTGCTTTGGCAGGCTCTGTTTCTGTAAGTGCTGCTGCTGTCACTAAAGTGTCATCCTTTCTTCTGGCTTCGTACTTAAGATTGTAGATCAGTATCAGGAGTCCAGGAAGAACCTTCCTCTCTGTCATGACCATGCTGAATTATAGTTATTTGGCTACTTCCATATCTAACAGCTTTCACAATATATATTTTATAGATAGGTATTTTACAAGCTAAGAAAAGTTTTGAATCTGGAGAGGACTTTTTTTGACTGCTGTAAGGTAACTACAATTTCATTTTTTTGTCTGTGGTTCACTGTAGTTTTCATTCTCAATGTGAATCCATCCTTCTTCAAATAAACACTTTCTTGGTCACATTTGCAGTAGAAGATACAGTGAGACAGAAAACATTGCTGAATTGAAAAGATGAGGTCTTTCAGATACAAATTTCTTTGGCCTCAGGTTAGTTTTAAGATGATTTGTGTATGGGCTTGTAATAGAAGCCCAAACTGAGGCTGGAGTTCAAGGATTTGATTCTGATGAGTTTTCTGAATATTCTTCATGTTTTTGGGGGGAGGGTGGGGGGTGAGGGGTATTGTTTCAATTTCAATTTTATTTTTTTTATTTTTTTTAAATTTCTTTTTTAGTTGTATTTGCACATTAAATTTTATTGCACGGTTTGCCCAGGTTTCGAAACTGTGCCAGACCTAGAACTGAGGGGTAGGCTCAGATCTTGGGTCAATTCAGACAGAGTCTGAGAAAGGATGAGGTAGAAGCCATGTCCTGTTTTGCAGAGACAGTGGAAGTTACACTCTGAATTACTTCTCCTGTTAAAGTTCTTCAGTTGGGTGAGATTCATGGGTGTCATAAACTGAAGCATGCTGCATTCAGCATGCTTTCACTGTAGTCTATGGGGTTATTCAGTATGAATAAAGGCAACTGACTGATTTTGTATAAGTCATAAGCAATTATAGCAGTGAAGGTAGGAACGAGACTGTAAATAATCAAACTAAATGAGAAGGCAAAATGCTCTAGAGCTTTTTCTCACCTAACACAGAAGTGAAGGGCAAGGGTAAAGCAGTTTGCACTACTTGTGGAAAATATTAACTTATTCATCGAGAAGCAAAAGCAAGAGAAAGGGCACCTTCCACATCGGTATTTGAAGCAGATTGCAAAAGCATTTTTAATGAGGATGAAACCTAGGTAGAAATAAGGCTTCATTTTTCTTGAGAAATCATCAAGCTGGATTGCATGGCTCATCACATAGCAGAAAGAGAGTTCTTTAGGGAGGAGGCAAGTTTGCATGGGTCCTTGCAGAGATGCAGACAGGAGCCAGGCACAGCTTTGTCACTACACTGCGTGTCACAGCCTCCTTTTAATGAGCTGGTCTTAGCAGGAGAAAATGTTTGTCCATCTAAAGCAGGGCTGCTATTTTGGGCAGCACTTAAACCCTACCCTGGGTCGTGTAGTTTTGTTGTAGTCTAGCCTGCCAGCTGTAATGCTGTCCTGCCAATGTCTTTCAGTGTGATCCAAGAGCACTTTGGCATCCTGCTTGAGCTCTGACTTGATTGTAAACTAGATATAAAATAATGTACGCTCTGTACAGTCAATCATTCATGTTGTTAAAATACTGCTTAAATATTGCTAGGGGCAGTATATATGGCAAAAGTAGGACAAAAATCATCTCGTGATAACTACCAGTTCCTGTTCTAGTAGTAACTGCAAATTTCATTACTGTTAATCTGAAAATGTTTGTTTGCATTCCTGTGTGAGTCAGAATGGAGCAAGGGTGAGGACTTGGCTCAGAAACTTGCTTTTGCCTCATGCATGAACAAGCAAGGATGTCAGGAGAAAGGGAGAGAGGGAGATAGTAAATTGGAAAGATAACTACCAACACATCACATCAAATGGGTAGTTCAGATGTTCCTAAGTTAAGGTGCATTACTCATGACTGGACTTTGAATTGGTTATAGATGTCTCAACCTCAAATGTGTTTCTTATAGCTTGTTTTTTAATAAAATTTGGTATTACAGCCTCACAGTGCTCTGTGAGAAATTTGCTATGGTCTATGAAGAACTCATGCATGACAATAGTCTGTTACAGAACTGCCCTATATTTGAAATTCCTCGTCTTCTGTAGACATTTTCCTGGCTATTACTAGTGTGTACTGAAAAATATTGTACAAGCCTGTGTCTTTATGAAACACAGTGTCACAAACACATTCAAACTGTGGTCCCATAATAATCTGATTTTGAAGTATTCAGATGTTGGGATATCATTTTGTTTTTCTTTAAAAGTTTTGCACCAAATTTTTAACATTTAAAAAAGTAAAATAATAAGCGTACATAAAAAGCAAAATTTCTTCTTTTCAAGTGCACTGTGATAAGTCACCCGCTGTTACTCAGCTACCACAGCAGAACTTGCTCATTCCTGTTCTATTTTTTCACATATTTTCTCCAGCCAACATTATGCAACAATCAAGTATCTAACAACTAAGGTGCCTGATTCAGGGTATATGAGTGAATTAGAGCCTCTGTGGCCTCTCCTTCACATCTGCAATTGCTTTAAAATGTCACTGCTAGTGCACGCTTATCCCAGGAAGAGATTTGTTTAACTTGTCATTCACGTAAGCTCCCAGATCCAGTGCATGTCAGGAGTCACAGGCATTTATCATTTCCTGTATACTTTAAGCAAAGATAATGCAAAATTGCTAAGGAGTGTTCATTAACAGAAAACTTTCCAGCTTGCATTGAGTCAGATTAACCTACACAGTTTCGCTAGATCTCAAACTGGTTTTCTTGCATAATGAAAGAAATTGCTCAATGAAATAATCCAGTGGTGTATCTGTGTATGCCCAGATTAATTTCTGATTTAATTCCACTGACATTGCCAGGCTCATGATATGGAAGAATTTGGCTTGTTCAATGTAGTCTATCACTATGTTCCAGATTTAATGGAATTGCCGTGATACCTTTCTTTGTCTTCTTGCATTGTAACTATGCACTCAAAGAACAAAATACAGCATTGCAGGGATAAAAAACTGGGATTTTTATGTGTATCCAGTGTATGCAGAAAATGTTGGCATCTCACTGTGATTTCATGGGAAAAATTTTATAATATTTTTCAGGTAGATAATTTTATAGTATTTTTCACGTAACTGGAGGGTTTAATTCTTTATTTTTTCTTTTGTCTTTTTGTATGATATCATGTAAAAAAAAAGTTTAAGTCTGTACTCCAGGAGAAACTTGGGTCTACAGATTTGGGTCAATTTAGAATCCAAAAAGAAAAGTAATGTTAACATTTATGTTTTAATCAATGTTTTGGGGAGGGAAAAATATGAAGAGTTGGTAAATTGAATTCTATTGATTTTTCTCCCTTTGATAAAACCAGAGCTTTATGTTTTTTAAAAATTAAATGTACAACATTGGTAAAACTGTGACTCCCACTGTTAGCACTACAAAGTAACATTTCTTACAGATCATGAAGTCAGAGAACAGGAAGAAAACTTCGCAGTGCAGACTCTTTTCCCTCAACTCAGGGGTTAAAGGTGAGCTTTAAGCTCAGCCTTGCCTTTTTGAATCATTACGCCCACTGACAACATTTTATACTCTTAGCAGAGGAGTAAATGGAAGGTAATAAATATTCTGGCCGGTTTTTTATAATCTTTAGATCAATACTGGAGTCAGATGGAGTATGAGGATCTGTTTCATGGACATGGTACTTTCACACCCGTAGGACAGCAACAGCTATCATGTCTCCACTATTTTCATTCACTAGCTGGGTAATGGTCATTAAAACTGTCTGTGTTTTACTAAATCAGATTTGGAACATCATCTCCTCTTATTCATTCCACGGCAATGTAAAGCAGTTTAACTTCAGCAGCTTGCAAGGTAATCAGTGTTATCTGGCAGTCACTTGGTCCAAAATGTCTCTGTCAGTGCTGTCGACTGCTAAGTGCTGCAAATTGCACTGTATTAGAGAAATACACTTTTTGGCTTTGAGACCTTTTTAACTACAAATTTCATTGGTTGTTTATTTAATTTTTCTTCCACCGAATTTATAAAAATGTTGGCAAAAGGCTAAGGTAGGACATGAGCATAGGGAGGGTAATTTAATTTTTTGAATTCAGAAGTATGAATGTTTTTATGAGGCCATATGTATCATATCATCCTCCTCTTGAGAAGGATGCAATGGTAGAGAATGATTAATTGCAGGGAAAACAGCATTCCGTCATCCTTCTCCCAGGAGGTACTTTACAGAGTTTGTGCAATACAGCATTCAAAACCAAACCATCAGTATTTATTTTCTGGTATCTTACCTAACGACAGGATGAATAACCATCACATGAACAAAGAGCAATCTGTTTGCTTTATAAACGACGCAGTTACAACTACTTATGAAATAACGAAATCTGACACCCAACAGTAACATTAAGTGAATATGACAGCCTACATTTTTGAGCAGTGTGTGAGAAGGAAAAAGTAAACTGTGGATTGCACATCAATTCCTATTGTAAAATGAATACTATTTCCTTCATAGTGATGATTCATGAGACCCTAGAGTTCTATGCACCTGAGATGTGTGACGCTTGCAGAGTTTCTCTACTCCAGTTAATTGAGGCATGAGTGTTTTTTCCCTGCCTTCTTCACTCTGCTTTTATGTGTCTAGTCTGTTCTCTACTTGCTCACAAAGGCAGCTCACACTGTATGCCATCCTGTGGGCTCACATACTGTGCAAAATAACACACAGACTTCATTTGTATCTAACTTGTTTTCCCCTCTCAAATTAAATACTCACATGGCCACTCTCACTGAAAGTTGGGTTTTTTGTTTTTTTTTTTCTTTATGTTGTGTCTAATGAGATTCTTATGGACATCTTGTTGATCTTTCTTACAGTAAGTCCTGTGCCTGCTTCTGTTTTTCAAGCAGGGTATTACAGTGTTCATTCTCATTTCTTTCTCCATTGCAACTCTAAAAATAATCAGCCATGAAAGTAGCTATTGAGCTTTATTGCTACCAGCACAGTGAGATTAATAGTGGTGAATATACTGTACCTCACTAAAAGGATGCCTTAAATTGACACATCTCCCAGGACAGCCAGGGAGTTCTGAGAAACTCAGTGTTTCCTGTTACTCCTTCCATGGTAGTATGAGTCTGCATTGATTTTTCCAGTAGTCTGTGCCAAACAGGAACAATTTACCTCATATGGAGGTAATAAAATAATCTTTACCAGCAGTTAATAGAGTAAAGCAGGTCAGAAACTGGGTTTGTGTTAATTGGAGAGAGAGCATATGATAGTGTAGTATTTTCCAGTGAAATTCTACATTAAAAAAACCAAACTACTGTCATTTGGGAAAATGGAAGGATTTAAATTTTGTTTATCCTCTGCTTTTGTTTCAAGAAGTTGTTATTTATTATTATTACAATATAGTAAAAATATTTAAATTCAACATTTTCCTTTGCTTATCTGTGACTTTTAATAGACACAACCTAATAAAAATTAAGAATGAAATCAGTATGAAATGTTTTTAACATTGTTAAAATAAAATTGTTTCCCATTTCTGGTGTGCTTTGAGAAATTTGAGATTTTTTTTTTTTCAATTTCTTATTAAACATGTTAAAAATTCTTACAAAAATGATCAGACAATTAGTTTTCTCAATGAAATTAATTCGCAGTGGCTGTGATCCACAATAGAGACTATTTAAGGAATCTGTGTTTGGAGATCTATCTTCTAGGTGCCAGGCTATACTACTTTTTTTTCTCAGTATTACACCTAATATTAAATTAGGTGTACATGCCATTACAGTATTTTTTTGTTCTCAAAAAATGGACATAGAAAATATAGCATGTGTGACCTAGGTCTATATCCTCAGTTCTCCAGTGACTATGTGAGTATCTGCTCTATTTCTTTTTACTGCTTTGTCAAGAAAACCTGCATTACAATTGCAACTAAGTGAAGAGTTTGTCTTTGGTTCCAGAGCTGTTTTTTCTTTTCCTGTGTTTGTGAAGGTTTAACTCTTCTAAAAATAATTGTAGGAGACTTCAAAGTGGAGACTAAGTGAAAAGTGTTGAGATGAAAAATTAATTTTCTAAGAAAATATGAACACAGGAACTTTTCAGACATTAACTAATAAAAGCAATAAACCCTTCTGTTTGCTCAAGATATGGTTAAATCTAATTTTATTGACAGTGATAGCAGTATTATTGCATGAGAGCTATGACTTTTTTTCTTCATGAGTTCCTGGAGCTGGATTAATTCCTCTGCTATCATAAAAATATATTTAAATGAGAAGAGATTGTGCTGCCCGTGTTAGTGTAATTGCCATATTGTGAGTGTGAGTGGCATTGGAAAGAAACAAGAAAGTCAGCTCAAGAAGTCTCACTGTGAAAAAGAAACAGAGCATTAATCAATTTTATGATTTCTATTTTCTAATCCAGTAGAAAATACTCTCTGAATGCCATGCCTAGAAAGCAGTGTGTCAAGCCTCCCAAAAAAGTCTGTGTGGCATCTTATCCACATCTTATACCTTATTAAGGTTGTTGCACATCCAGTCAACATGGGAGACAATGAAAATCTATCATTTGCTAGATTTCCTTCAAGGACTCTTGGAGCTGGTTTTTATTTTTGTTTGTGGGTTTTTAAAAAGCAACTTAGTTTTGTGTCCCCCCTTGAAGAGATGCATTAGCTTTGTTACTATGTTGCATAACTCTAGACCAGGTTGCAGCTGGACTTGAAGGTATGGCTGAAAAATCATACTGCTCTTGTGATTTATTATGAGTCATGCATTCCAGTGCACTCAATACCTGAACTTTTCATGTAAATTGAAAAAATTTTGCAACTCTTTTCAGGAATGAAGGTTATTAAGAGACAAGATGTGCATGAAAGGCACCTCTCATATGAACATTCAGTACTACTGCCATGGTTTTTTCATCTGAACACAAAATATTGCAAAAGCTCTGCAGGCCAATGTAATTGTAGAAATCATTAAACAAAATAATTTTACCCCTCCTTAGTCTATATCAAATGTCTGATTACAGAAAATAGCATGTGTTAAGCAGTCCATGGTCACAATGCCAAATGTTCAGCTAAAAATCAGAGCTTCAGCTTATGTGTGTAGACATGTCCACATTTAATCTACTTAATATGTATAACTTTACTTCTGTGAAGGCTGCTACAAGTGTCTATAAGCACACTGAAACTTGAAGAAGAGGCAGAAAATTTTTATTAGTTTTCCTCCCATAAGGCATTTTCTGATAATATTGCAGTGGCTGAGATCTGTGAAGACACTCCACCCACTGTAAAATTTTTCATAATGATCTTGTCCATGATATTCTCACTGTCCAAATTGTTTGGGACAGGATGTAAATATTTTTTACACTTATGAGTATTATTGTGTCATACAAGTAACAAGGTCTTGAAGGATCTGGTTCATCAAGAATTGCCATGGAACTGGTGCTTCTTCTCAGCTGAAAGGTAGATTCTGTCCAAATTCTTCTGAGGAAAAAGAAATTATGTTCAAGTCAAATTTTTCCACAGCTAGTTCATACTCCACTGAGTTAGGTGGCAGTGATTCATAGGTTGCTGGTGGTGTATGACAGTAAAGTCTATTACAGTGCTCAATAGTAAGATAAATGCGGATAATGATGATGATAGAATTCGTGGATGGCTTTTTATCAAAGAACCTCATTACATTTTGCAAATGTTGCGTCAAACCTTAAGATGAATTGGCTGCATATGGACAAGCCATAATAAAAGGGAGGGGACACAGGAGGTTGACAGCATGCCACAAAAGAGTCCTCAGCTGTTTGAACTTCTTGTCTTCATTTCCAAACTCTCCATCCAGCACTATGGCAGCTGAAGGGAAACTTCCCATATCTTCAGGAGGGAGATTACTGGCTGAGGCAGTATTACTGGCTGATTGCCCAACAAGATCTGCCCTTAGCCTTATTGCTCAAAGAATGGATGGAAAATGAGATTTTAAATGCTTGTAAAATATTTTAACACCTCAATACCTTTGTTAAAAGAAAGGTGTATATATGTTTGTAAGCAGTTGTGCATGTACCATGATGTGAAGTCATGGATGGGCTTTTTTTAGGATAATTAATAATTATTCTGGAGAACAGAACTGTCTTGCAGGAATCCATTCAGAGTTAGTTCTTCTGATCAACCAGAATTTATTGAAGGCTTTTAGAAGTAACAACAGAAATTTAAAGACAACAATAGGCATAACAGAAAGTTGACAACAGAAACAAAATCTTCAGAACTCTCATCTAGCAAATAAACTGATGAAATCAGCAGTCACCAAGCTTATCAAGCAGCAGGTTCTAAAACACATCAGATATTTTACTGTTAAAACTTATGTATATTTTGCCTATGGAAAGAAAACTTGATTGATGTAAAATTAAGTATTTCCATGGGAATCCACTTAAATGCCACCGTGGATATCAGCTCAATGTCTCAATGTTCATGAGAAGATATAGGCTGCAAAGAATCTTCTTCCTCCCCTGCTATGGATGACACTAAGCAGTCTTTAGTCTAATATGTCTTTCTATTAACTTCTCCTCTTCTCCCATCACTTTGACCTGCAATACTTGGCCTTTGACTCAGGAGTTTTCTGAGGGAGTGTTATGTGGGAAGTGTACTTGAGTGGTATATCCCTGCATTTCAAATTTCAAAAATCTATTATAAGCCCCAATTGCCAGTAGGGTTTCCAGTGCTTTAAATCTCAGTTCTCGATGAGCTCAGGAAGTGTTGGCTGATGTGGAACTGACGTTCCTGAAGGAAAGAACAACAGAGCTGTGGGAAGACCCATTCTGGGCTGCTGCCAGAAACAATATAGCCACATTACTGCTGCACTCTGTACAGATTAATTAGCTATATCGAGAAGAAAGTGTCACACTGTGCTAATGTGGCTACGTGTGCTCTGCAGCTTTAACTCATTTGACCTGATTTAGGTATCTTTAGATAAGTGTGGTTACTTTATCTTTGGACTACATCAAGGTAAAATGACTCATTGTACAGTACTAATTATTTCTGGCAAGTTATGGTCAGTGTTAATCAGTGACACATAGCAGATGCTTTATGATTGTATCATCTTGCTCTTACTTGTATCCACCTGTTCAGAAGAAAACAGCTGACCTGTAAAGTCATCTCCCAGCTCAGTGGATGCACATATGGAGTATTGCTACTCCTTTCTCAACTCCAACAGTGGTGTAACTCTTTCAGTGTCAGGAGTTGCAAAGAGCAGGATAACTGCTAAGTCACTAACCCAAACAAGATCTCTCTGGTCAGGGCCTGCTCTCTTGTCCCTGAGGACATACAATCTTGTGTATATACTTGTCAATTTGCACAGTAAATGAAGAGTATTGACTCATTTTGTTGTTTTTTTGAATTGTCTTTTTTTCTGTTACCAGGAGGATTTTTACAGCCATTTAAATATTTGGCTTCAGAACTAAGCTGATTTTGGACACAATCACTGAGTTTCTCTGTGGTGCTTGCATGATGAAGCTTATTATTTCTTTGTATTGTTGTACATATACCAAGCCTGTACATATAATCTTGAAACAAGGACCAAATTTGTGATGCTGTGCCAGAAAAAGCCTGTAATATCTGCAAAGGAGAGAAAGTGCACATCTCTTGGCTAGTCACAGTTAAGAATGAGCTCTTATGGCACAATGGTAACTGCTAATTGGATATGAGGTAAATGCTTAAGGGAAGCTGCCCTCACCAAACAAGTAAGTCAAGAGGCCAATCCTTGTTGGCACGGAAGTTCTAAGTGTTAGTATTCATGTGAAACAGCCGTAGGGAAATGAATCATGCAGCTGAAGGTTGCTTGAAAATGTCTTGTCACTGGGTGTGCTACTCTGAGTTTGTGTGCAGCACAGTGAGAAAATTTCTTTTCAAGTTTCTGGAGTAAAAGGAAATTTTTGAATAATCATCAATATATAACAACCTAGATTACAATGGGTAGGTTAAAAATAAGAAATGTCTTTTTGGATTTAAGGGAAATGAGAGTGGTCTTCCTCTGGGAATCATGGAAAAAATTGAATGTGAGGAAGTGAACGTCCAATTTTAGACCTGATTATCCTCTCATCTTGCAGCCTTGCACAGTCAGTAATGTGTTTTCAACGGGGTGTGAAGTGCTGTCATTGAGATTTTGTAAGGCTACTACTCATGCCCTGACTTCCCTGGTGTGAGTTCCCCCAGGTCAACATAATGGACACTCCAGTTTTGACCTTTCTGATGTTAGATTTCTTTAATATCCCCATTTTAGGAGAGAAGATGGAGCAGCCAATGGCAAACTGACCACAGTTTCACAGGTGACAAGTGTTGCATGATGTAGAACTGGATTAATGGTGTTTCCATAACACTATTTTCAGAGATTGAAATATTTACAAGGAAAACAGTTTTATGAATTGGAAAGTATAAATTACAGTTTCCGGGATATTTCACGTGCTTTCTGTCTCAAGAAATGGTACTGTCACCCTTGGGAGAAAGCTGCCCCTAAGGCATAGGAAGGGGTGTGCCATAGTTCACATTTCCTCCTCCTTTAGCTTTCTATATGGAAGTGTTCATTTTACCCAATTGCATTTCCATTTCTGGGGTTGTGCCATTCCTTCTTCCAGACATATCTAAATATTTTGTCCAGGCATACTTTAAACTGGATAATTCTATTTTATCTCTTACTTCCTATGTGCCCGGTAAGAACAGCTGTTCTGTAATGAAAGTTTGAAGTGATATATATGGGGACTGTGTCCTTCAAGAGATGAATTTAAAATTCATGGCTACCTCAGGAAAACTTTGAGCTCAGCAAGGGCCACATCTGACACTTTCAAGAACCTGCCACATCCCTGCCTGACTGTGAGCGTGTGATGTGATTAATTTTATTAACATAACTGAGAGAGAAAGCCATTGTGAGAAAAGACTTCTCTTATATTGTGAACAGGCTGAATTGAACCTAAAATATTTGACAGTCCAACAATTATTTGAGAAATTAGAACAATCTCAGCCATGATAATATCTCTGCATGTTTAGTCACTAACTTTAAAGGGGTCTGGTTTACACCCAATGTCTGCCAAAGACCTTTTAAACTAACATTACATTTGTTCCATGCAGTGCTAGGACAAGAGTGTTGTCCCATACAGATCCTGGGAAAGACATACTGTGATCATTTGTCTGCAGTTGATTTCCTACAGAAAAAACAATTTTCCCTGGATCCATATGGTTAGCAAAATACATTGTTAGCAGAATTACTGTATACAGTGGCTGTGATAACACATGCTACAAGTTGTCATTTGTAATCATCACTGTTTCAACTGTCTGTCAGCTCCTGGCTCTTCTGTTGAAAGAGAGTAAGGAAAAGAAATTCCGTACTGTCTTGCTTTAACCTCAAAAGGACAGAATGGTACCATCAAGCAGTTCCAGGATTTTGATTTCTTTTCTACTGTAAGCAATTTTTTTAAAGTTTAAAACCAACTAATGTATGAGTGAGAAAAAAATCCATGCAGAATTATAAAACAGCAAAATAATTGAAAACTAATCTCTCTTCAAGGAATGTGGAGAGGTGACATTTATCTACAAGTTCATAATTTCCAAAATTAGTTCTACATGTTAAATTTTTAAATATAGATGTGTCCTGAATAGATATTTTGATGCATTGCCTTAAGAAAAAGAAGGTTATAAGTGAAAGAAATGGTTATCTACTGCTATCATCTGCTCTCCTTCTACACATCCCTTCCTTTTCTTTGAACAGCTTCTCTCTCCTGCTGCTTCATTATTATCCATCAGAAGGTATTCTCTTTAGAAAGAACTAGACACTGTTTACCTGTCACAGCAGATGGAAGCATCATCACCTGAGGAAAATACTGCCCTTGTGTCCCTTTCTTTTCCTGGTCATGCATAACAGAGGTAATGGGGGCTGCAGAATGTGGCAAGGGGACTATGTGATATTGGATATGTTCCCATAGTCAAGTCAGTCCTTAAACCACACATGTGTATCTATTAATAAATTAGACATAAAGTAGGCCATTTTCCCTAAATAAAATTATAGGAAGAGATTAAGTGTTATATAAAAAACATACATAAAAATATTTCTTTTCAGTGCTGTTATTAGTTTACAGATAATTCCAAATCCTATTCATATCTTAACTCTTTTTTATCCTGCAGTGTAAACATATTTATCAAAATAAATGCATTTATGCTGCAAGGCCATGTTTATAGCAGTGTATAACTTTGCTATATTTAATGTGTTTGGGCACACATTTGTCATGTTGAATCTTTGACTCAGAAAATTTTTTTTTAATGGTTTGGCCGTTTCCAAAAATGAAGTTAAGGAAAAATATTGTTGTTTCTTTTTTGCATCTGACAAAAAGATGACTAGACTTTCTCCAGAAGTTCGAATGCTGTCAATAATTTTAACTATTCAGGATATTTGTTATGGTAGTAGACAGATGTGTTTACCATTTTTGAAAAAAATAATCTTGGGTTTGCTGGTTTCCAAGATTCTAAAAAGAGTTTGATTTCTTACATGCCAAGAAGAGTCCAGGACAACAGGCCACTGGGTTGTTTTGAATACTCCCCTTGGACTTAGCACACTTTAAGCTCATATAAATCCTGCATGATGACTGGATAGGATGTGTGGCATTCCTAGAGCAGAGCAGATTTTTTTATTATCATGTTTCAAAACCAGTTCTAAAATACTGTGAGAACAGCACAGTCTGTAGAGGAAAGTAATAATTCTCATTCAGTACATTTAAGATCAGCAATATTCATCTACTCAATGATGAATGCCATTGCTGTGCAAACAAGCACAACCCATGAGAGGAAGCCACGGCATTCCTGTGCTTCTTGTTTGAAGCAGATCATTTAGAAGATCACAGTCTGTGATCATGTCACTCAGCATTGATTTTAAAGTGTGAGTAAAATTAGCAAAATGCTCAGATTGCCTTTTGTTGCATTACTTGGCTGTATAGCCTTACCTTTACAGCCTTACAGCAATGATTAATTATTTTTACCATTTTTTCTGCGTGAGTGTAATGTAAGTATCAAATTGTTCATTTTTTTTTGATACACTGAAATATTTATTTGAATGAGTCATAATTTCCCAGGAAAATCAAATAATAAATGTTTGGGTTTTTGTTGTTTTTTTTTTTTTTTTTTTTTTCTGATAACACATATTTATGTGTTTCCTTTATATTTAGGTCTTTATCAGTTTCCTGGAATTGAGTTTTCTCTGTAATTCTGAAAACCTTTATGGCAGAGGAAAAAAATCCTTTTGTTGCATAAGAAGTAGGGAACTTTTTCAGATATAGGAATGGATAATTCTTCAGGTTATTTATGTTGATAAACACCGCTCAAGTACTATGCAGTTAAAAGTTGAAATAAAATCTCTGAAAATTGGATGATGGTAGGCAGGAAGACACCTCTGCACAGCTCTGCAAGTGCGTATATTACTTAAATGAAAGCAACTCTGGTGTTTCAGAACTTGGTGAGAAGACTGAAATTTTATTATTTGATCCCAGAGTGCCAAATGTTGTCTTTTTCTGCAGCCACTCTAAACTCTTCCACTGACTTTAGTGGGGTTGCTCCATGTTTACACTGATGTGGTCTGTGGTCTCATTCCCTGACACTGAAGCCAATGAAAAAGACACTGACTGCAGCCTAGATGACACACTAAGGACAAGGCAGGCTCCTTGTCTTTATAGGGAAATGTGCAAAAAGACCCATATCTTTGAGGACAAGGGTGAGTGTGGCAGCATTGAATGAAAATCTTTCAGTCTTCTTTCATTGTCCTATGTTAGCCTTACTTATTTTTTATATCTATAGACTGAAGCAGAAAGTGGAGTAGCTTCTTGTGGCTAAATCAGATTCTGCCTCTGTCTCTCAGATTCACTGTAGGAAATCCAAGGTTCAGAAATGCTGTTGGTTTGCAAACTTTATAATTTTAGAGCTTTTTTTTACAGTAACTGAGGTAAGAAAAATCTACATCTGCCACAAGAACAACTCTAAATCTGTCATGACACTTATCAAATGCAGGCTTTGTGGAGTCTTCCTGTTGCTTTACGTAGTACACATCTGTATGCAGATAGGTAATATACCATATGACATACAATTGATCTATGCTAACTGCTACAGAAAAGTAGGCATATTTTAAGGTGTAGAATTAGTAGAGCACGCAGGTCAAGCCATAATAAATAAGAAGTAGAACTGCAAAAATGCCCTAGCAATGCCTCAGGAACTCACTGGCATAGATGGACTTAGATATAAATTACTCCAACAGTTAATTTACACAGCACTGTAAATAGGATGATTAAGTACAGGCCATGCTTTTGAAATTATTATGCAGGTAAAATTAGTGTTACAGTGCATTTGAGAAGTTATAAATGCTTTACTTTTAGGAGGATAAAAACCCCATGACCCGTACTTCCCTGAATTGTAGTTGCTTGGTTTCAGATCTCTGTTTAATCAGTTAAAGATGGAAGTTAAAAGTCACGAAGAGACAACTGCAACTGGTCTGCATCTTTGTCTTCTGTCTTCCTCTGATTGTAGTGGTCATCTTAATAAATGAGTGTTATTATCTCTGTAGGAAAGATTGTTGTGAGCCTGTGAGCTTCTGTATCAGTTATCTGAGAGTGACTAATTTGAGAGTGGAACTGTTTCACGTTATAATTCACTGGAATCAGGCAAAATTAATCAGCCATCAGGATCCTTGATTCTAGTCTCAGTTCTAACAGAGGAAAAAATACAAACAAGAAATTTAACAAATATATTTTCTGCCCTTTTATTAATATTGAAAATGATACTCACTCTCAGAGCTGTTTTTATGATGCATTTTTCTAATGGATTCAGATTTGCACATTAGCAAAATTTGTACAGAATAAATTCTCTTTCTTCTATTAATTTCACTGAAGGGGGAGAGTTACACATACTTGGGATGTGTTTCCCTGAATCTGAACAGGAAGTGGATAATACCAAATCTGTTCTCTGTGAATAAAGCCAGGTAAATAAGTAATACTTGTGGCTTTAATCATACTGAAAGCATTCAGGTGAAGAGGGAAGTTATGCCTTAGGAAAAAGTAGAGAAATTTCCAAAGCACTTTACTGACAACGTAGTTGAATGATTGGAGAAATAAATATTAATAGCCACTTTTGGAAAGGATTAAGAACCACATTTCAGGGTCAGAATCTGCTGCAACTTTTGTTGTTGGCTCATCAGATTACTGGACTCATGCCAGCACTGCAGGAATGTGGCCAACTAAAAATCATATGGCAATCAGATGTTGACACCTGGCACAATGAAATGGCTGTGCTGGGCAGGCAGTGCTGGCAGTTATAGTGGAAAGATGCAAATGTGCCTTTCAGCCACATGGAGGGCTGCAAATACATAAATGTAACACACTTCTCTTGCAGCAAATCTTACAAAGAGAAGGGATCCGCTGTTCTGGGTAATGTGTGAAGGCGGGGTTGAAAGACTCAGCTCTCAGTAAAATGAGGCTGTACAGACTGAGCAGGTAATTATGCAGAACTAACCACAGGGTGCCTGTATTCTCCTCTCTTGCAGATAGTAAATTTAGGATTTGTGCTAATCATGGAAAATTGTACTGGAAAAAATACAAATTCTGGTTTCTCTTACATTAGTGCAAATATGCAATAACTTGGTCACTATTTAATGTGTTTGGCCCAGGAGTGTTTCTGAAGGGCTGGTTAGGGCATGTACATACCTTCTGACCTCATTCCAGCCGCAAGCAGGGATGCGTGGTGAATCTGTTTCCATAGAAAGGAAATCTGTATGTATATGCCAGAAAGGACCATGATTCACTCCCAATCAACTCCCAATCCGGACAGCTGGGGATAAGGATCTCACAGGACTTTGCAACATATAGTGATGCCTAGTGTTGTCAAGGACTCTATTTCTATCATTGTCAGCTTTTCCTATTAGGAAAAAGTGAGGTCAACAGTTTATTGAGATTGTTCTGGTGGTTTAAATAGCAAGATCGGTTTGATTGCAAGAATTCTCATGAAATTCCCTCTCTGAAAGGCATTTTACTATTCTTTGACTTAACCACCAGTGCCTTAGGTTCAGTCTCCATATATAAATTTTACAGTAAAATTTATTGCATGGTAGAGTTGACATAGATGGTTAAAACCACCCCAAAATCCCACCTGATCCTCATCTTGGTTTAAGTAAATCTCATCTGGTCTAAGTTAATGAAGAGCTCTCTGAATGTGGGCTGT
Organism: Petroica traversi; assembly: GCA_025920805.1. NCBI lineage: Eukaryota > Metazoa > Chordata > Aves > Passeriformes > Petroicidae > Petroica > Petroica traversi. The sequence continues at coordinate 20,984,833 of JAHLSL010000015.1, read as the reverse complement.
TTTACAACAGCTGAAAATTTGGATTTTTGCAGCTTTTTATAAGAATAAACTTAGACTGCTTTCTCACCATATTTTTTAATGTCCTCCCTCAGATACCCACTTTTGACAAAACTGTGCATTTTCTTAGTTTTTTTCATTTTTGTCTATTACATTTTTCCTCATCATGGTTCACTCTGCTGTCATGCCTCCCACACTGTGTTAAACTGATGAATTAGATTGTGTTTCCCCTTCTTGTTATTTCCTTTTAAGTGATCTCTGCAAATCCTTTCTGGTCATGGCTGTTGCCTTTGAGACACCCACTTTTGCTGTATATTTTGGTTTTGGCTAAGTTTGCAGTTCCTTCACTGGACACTCTTGCTTTTCAAGTATGGCAAGCATGACACTTACAACAGGTTACAACAATGTCCTGACTTTGGTTTTCTGCCTAATTTGACTTGGCTTTGTACCAACAGACAGGGATCACATCACCCACTGTCAGTGGGAGCTGTGCAATACTTGAGTTTTTAGCTCTTGTACCTCGCAATCAATCAAGGAGAGTCAGGATTCTCTCAGTGACTCTCATGTGAATTTGTAATTGTTTATGTTTACAACTCTAATGCCTTAATTAAACTTAGGCTACATTATTCCATCTTTCATGGACTTGCTGTTGCATTAGTTTGACTGCTATTTAACCAGATTGTTACCAAACATCTTCTTCATGTTAAATTACAAGTGTTTTTTCCAGCTTGGCTTCTACCTGCAAGGCTGCAATGCCACTGAAACTTTGAATTTATTTTGTCTTCCTGACCTCACTGGCTGTGTTTGGGGATTTTTGTTCTTCCTCTTTCACATATTCGTAGTGGCGCAAAACCTCAGTGCATCCTTTCTGCTGACCTCATCAGCTCACACTATTTGGCATGTTAAACATCTTCAAGTTTATAGATTTTATAACATTTCCCAAACTATTAAATGGAATTTTTCTAAGTATTTGCTTCTTAGTATTTTTACATCTCAAGAAGGCATAGTTTGGGCAATATTAAGGTATTTTGCCACCAATAAAGTTATTTTTTCTCCTAATATTTACAGTAAAACTTTAAATAGTAGTGTAACCAGTTGGGCTCCTGTTACTTAATTTTCATAGTTTGGATGTAAATAATATCTGTAGCTATGGATCTCTCTTTATAATTTTTTTTTATTTTAATAAAAACGAATCTACATTAATGTCGGTCCAAACTTAAATACACAGTAAATGCTTTTAGTGGAGGTCTCCATCTCTGGACATCCACACTTCTATTGTTTTCATCCAAAAATACTCACTACTTTTGAGTCAATATCACCTTCCTGGAAACATACATTTCTACATATATATGCATAAATATTATGCAGAAACACTGGTCTTAAACAGCATTTGTGCAATAAGTACTTGAATAGAAACAAAAGCAAAGGGTGCTTGAGAAAAAGTAGTTATATTTCTTTTTTAATATATTCTATGCATTTATTCCCTCATATTAGTTTCATTTTGAAAAATCTGGAAGTTGTCTAAGAATTAAATGTGTCTAGTTCACTGTTCCTCTGATTCAGCTTGTTTTTTCTGTCGCCTTTTGAAATTTGCCTTTATAATAGAATCCTACTTACTGTTAGTTTTTTCTTTTTTCAAAAAGACTAACAAAAATAATTCACTCTGGTTTGTAGAAAGCTTGGAGGCACTCACTGCAACTTCTTATAAAGTACTTCACAACTTGGTATGAGAAGAATTATAAAATAGCTTTGGTTGTTTTTCTGCATTGTTGCATTTTATCTGAAAGGAACTTTCTTGGTGTTTTGTGCAGTCTTTGAGGGAACAAAAATTATTGATTTGAATTGAGCTTTCAGTCATATGAAATAATTTATCTGGTGAAGAACTGAAATGGTCTTAGTCTAGCAGACAGCTATAACTGCAATACAGTTGCAGCAAAAGGATATCTTAATTAATTATTTTGTGTTTTAAGATATTTTGTCAAGCACAGCTCTGTTGTTTGAAATAAAATCTATAGGTGCCTTTTTTTAGTAGATGCTCCACTCAGGTAAGGGAGAAACCTCTGAATGAAAGGTCAAAGAGCAGAGATATTTAAAATGAGGCTGTTTAGACACAGATGCTTAGTTGGCCAGTTCAAGCATTGGTATGTTGTTTGTGTTATCATTGCTCATCAGAGACACTGACTTTTGTGCCTCTTTCTGAGATGTCCAGTTCATGTGAGGGTGGGACTCCAGCTCATTGTCTGCCTTTCCATGCTGGAAACACCTACCTTTTAGGTGCAGAAGCACTTCTTTGGATCTCCTCTATTGCTTGTTTGAACTGGACACTCTTTAGGTAGGTGTTATCCACTGCAAAAATCTGGTCAGTTCCTTACAGATTTTTTTGCTGCTATGACTGTAGGAGCTATCAGTGATTTTTGAGAATTTGCTGAAAGAATCAGTAACGAACAAAGTTACCTAGGTGCCAGGGTTCAAAAAACAGAAGAAAAAAAAAAAAAGATGGTAAGGAACAGAAGAAGGGAAAGTTTGCAGTCAAAAACTTTAAAGAATTAAGGTTAAGGTCTGTCATTCAATGGAAGGGTTGTATAATATTAGATTTAGGTTAAGAAAGATCTTTCTTTGTTTGCCTCAGGTCAAAACAAACCAAGAGCAGCCTAGAATACAAATACATTCCTTTTTTATATATAACATGAAGTGGTCCAGAAACAGGAAATCCATTAAATCAGTTGTGTTTTGAATTCTACAATGAGTGGAAAAAAAATACACAGCACCATAAGACAAAGGAATGGAAAGGAAAGTTAAGGTTTGATAAACTGCTAAAGAAAACACAAATTTTTAGCTCTCACTTCACATTGAATATAAGCTTTCAGATGCTTCACAAATTTTCTTGCTGTAATTAAAACTCACTAATATTTTTGTAGGAAGTTATCTAGCAGGACTGAGAGGACTGTGATACTGGAAAGGTTCTTTTTAATATTTGTGAGAAATAGGAGGTGTTAGCTAATGCAAAAGCAACACCCATTTGAAGCATTTAAAAATAATATGAAAAAAATTCAGTTTATGTTCACTCTATCAATGAGTTGATTTAATTGAATTTAAAAAATGTCTAGTGATTTTTTTCTAGTGTAATTAGAACTGCTGAATTATAATTGTGTTATTGTAATTATCCCAAATTAAAAAAAAAAAAAGAAGAAAAAGAAAATGGAAAAAGTATACCACTGCTTGGAAAATACCTTTATTACCTTGATTTAGTTTTCTTGCTTTTCACAGGTTTTGAATGAGCAGGTTTTCCCAGGAGTGCTGTGTTTGAGAGTTTAAAAGCCTTTTCAAGCTGTTCTGCAATGCTGAGTACCTTAGCCCTGGAGTGATGTTCACCTGTATCTTCACTCCAGGTGATGATGAGATGTAGACCTGCACATGCCCTTCTGCAAACTTTTTGGTTTGGGTTTCTGTAGAAGCAGTCAGGTGTCTGCTTCACGTGTATCCTTCATCAGGTGTCTGACATGAAGTATTGAAAGAGCAGGACTCTGGGGTAGGTGGCTTTCCATACAGGTCCTCTTTCTGTAGAGCACCAAACAACTCCTCTCTGCCCCTAAAACTTTTATATATATAACTGGCAGCCCTTAAACTTTACATATATATATGTATATATATATATATAACACAAGGAAACTTCAGTAAGTAAGCCAAATCCAACAATTAGGTGTACAAACTGAGACCTCTTTGTGTTATATGAAGTGTTTACCTAAAATATAGGGGGTCTGCTAGTATGAATTGCATTTTGTGTGATTGTTAACAGTCTTCCTCTGCAAACAGTTTATTATTATTCACCTTGAAAGTATGCCTTTATTTCCAAAAAACTACATATAAATGTGTATTTGTAGATGGCAACCAAAATCAAAACATTCTTTGCTGATACCTTATCAGCATTTTAATGATGGATAATTATTTTCTTAGCCAGAAATAATGTTAGCATCCTGAAAATGAAATTGCTTTTGCCAGTAGCTCAGGAAATGAAGGGAAAAGAGCTTTGTTGACTGTATGTTCTCATGGGCTGGAAAGATCCTATCGTGATTTGCTGTGATAAAAATCTGGAACACATTTGGCACGATTTTAGAGAATTACAGTCAGAAATCAGATAACTGTGGAACTAAATAGAAGTCAACAGAAGTAAAACAAATTAGCTATGTTTGAGAGAGACTGAGTATTTTACTGATGCTAGATTAACTTGTTAAAGTAATGTGTTCCCTATTATGTATGGCACATGGTTCAGCTGGAGTACAAGTGATATGAACCAGGGTTCAACGAGCAATGGACTTGAGTTCCACAACTGCATCTGCTTTTCCTTCACAGCCAGAGATGGCTCAAATTTTCTGATCACGTCTGTATGTAGTCGTGGTTTAAGTTCAGAGAATGACATATCCCCTGAAGAATTTCTGGGAGCCTAGAAAGTGAGGCCCCTCTGATGGTAGAGTTAAGTTTGGCCTTGGAAAGGGAGTCGAACTCCCCCTGCCTACCCCTCAGTTAACAATAGTATCTTGTGTCTCATTCTTTCCTCCCTTCCTCCTTCCCGACTGGACACTGACCTTCCAACCCTTCCCCGTTTCCTCCCCTGTACCGTTATGAGATAAGTTGTACCCCTCAGAATAAAAGTCTGAATGTTGGGCGATTCCGAGGTCTTTTGCCCCTGAGCCCAAGCAGAGCAGACCCTTGTGTCTTGTGTCTAATTTGGGCTCCGGGCAAAGGAACACTCTCTCAGCAGCTCTCCAGCTTTTAGGACAGCGGCCACCATCCCAGGGAAGCCTGGCTCGCGGCGAGGGGAAAAGAAGTCCCTAACGAAAGTTGACTTAACAAAAAGGAAGCTCTCAGAACAAGCCGCCGAGCCGCCGGCCGTCCCTGTGGTCAGCTGTCCGGCCCATGCCATCAGCCACATTTGTACATACTCACACAGACACAAACACACACACATACTTCTCCCTTTATCTCTGTGTGTATATAAAGGTTCTTTTCCCACTTCAACTTTCCCTATTTTTGATATTATTTATATAAGTTTTATAATATTTATATTATTTCTCTTTCTATTCTCCAAAATAGCAAATGCCTCAAAAGAAAATATTTCTGGCTGGGTCATATCAGAAGTTTCATGTGAGTCTATTCTGTCTACAGTATATCTTTGAGAATTAGATACATTTTTCTTGTCATCTGACATTCTAGATGTCCTATTTTCCTTTTTTTTATGAAGCAGAATTTACATGCAAAAATCAGTATTTTGATCAAAGTCTGTTTTGAGCTTCTTTACTTGTGACTAGCAGCTGATCAAATATTGCTGCCAAGTCAAACCATAGAGTACTGATTTTCTCACTCTCCTACTGTTTTGCTGGATCTCAGAGCATCTTGAGAATACTCTGGCCTTTGTTCAGAAGGTTGTAACCTGGTGGCAGAGGCTAAATACATTTGGATGGCCTCTGAGTGCACAGAGCTCTGAACACAGGACTGTAAGTTTTCCAGCAGTAAGAAATTGTGCACAACAAGAGACCCACCTCTCGCTCCTTTAGCCTGATGTTGGCTGTGTCTGGCAGTCGAGTGCTGTTGGGGCATGTTAGCCCTTCTCAGAACAGGTCTGGGTGTCTGTGGCACCCCGGGTGTGAAGAGACTGTGTGGAATGCCAACAGTTTTAGTCGCCTATATGTTCATCACTCTTTAGGTGATGACAACTTTTGTTGAAGTCTGTAGTAAAGTAGTCTGTAAAAGTTTTCAGATTAAATCTAGCTCATTTGTAAAACAGATAATCTGTGTCTCTTGTATTCAATACCTTATTTATACCCAAGGAGCGAAGTAACAAAAGTCTACTTTAGACATCCCTTGGCACCTGCTTGAAGTCTGGTAGTTCCATTGGTGCTACTGCCAGTCACTGCATGTAGCAAGGTGAAGATATTGACTACTACAGCTGTAGTCAGTCATGGCTCTGGGATGCTCAGCAAAAACTGAATCTGCATTTCCAATTGTGGCTTTCTAAGCTTGTTTGCTGAGGAAGTTTCCATGCTGAGTATCGCATCCTCAAGAGGTTTTGTCTTGCTTTAGAAATAAACTCTTTCTCCAATGAAGGGACTTGCATAAACTAAAAAGGCATCAGGAACTCTGCATTGGAAATGTTGAATTTTGAAGATTTAGGAGACTGGGGAATATATTGTCACACTACTGTGTTTTAAAGCCCTGGGGTTGTGGTTAAAAATAGACACCTGCTGTCATTTTGGAACAACAGTTGGTGTCAGACTGTCATTCCATAATCTACCCCACCCTCCTCAGTTTTTCAGTTCTACCTTCCTCAAGTACCATAATACCAGTTCTCAGCCCCTGAGCAGGGTACCAATCCCCTGCATTGCATAGGGATTCATTTCCCTGCTTTCCTCCTTTCCTCATGTCACGCTGCTCCCTCCCAGATTGCAATCCACCTCTGGTACCAGGGTCCTTTGCCCACTCATCATATTTTCAAGCATCAACATATTCTAGGACAGCCCTCCCCCCTTCCTGAGCACTGACAAAAATGCCTCCTTATCATCTCTCAGATCAATCCCTCAGCACTCTGTGTTCATCAAGGAAAACTGTAATGCTTAAAACCTTGTGAGCAATTGGCTGAGCATGAACTGCTTATCAACTTAACCACCATTATCTCCATTCTTCCTGGGACCTGGTCATCTGGCCCCATCTCATCTGCTTTATTTGCTTATGACTGTCAGCTCCTACAGAGAGGACACACTGTTCTGGTTTTGGTACAGGGTGAAAAAAGAGCTCAGAAGAAATGTTGCAGAACTGGGCCTACACTAGTTTATGATTATTTAAGTAATAAGTACAGGAATCACCTTACTTATTCTGACCCATTTTTTATACCAGTCTGTGAATATTAAGTCAAGATATTGAGTGGTTGGGAGGTTTTTTTTTGAGATGTGGGGGATAAAAATGTGCTGGTGAAGTTGACTAAGCAGTGTATTTGATGCAAAGTGTGAATTTCCTTCCTGCACTCATGTGCAGGATAAACCTGTGGCTCTGATATTTCAGTGTAATTTACAGCCTTCTGGCAGATCTTCCATTATATACTCGATGATGTCATATTTTCTCACCCTGTGGCATATACACGAAGGAATGAAACATTTTCGATCCTAATTTTAACACCATTACTATATATTTGCATTGTAAAAGCAATAATTTGAGATTTCCAACTAGATTTGGATCCTGAGCATTAACTGTAACAAAATCTCCTCCTGTAAGATTGACATTAAGCAAAACCAAGATAACAAAGTGTTATGGAGTGGTCCTCTGTAGCGGTGGTTCAAGCTTAGAGAATGTCATATCCCCTGAAGAATTTCTGGGGGCCTAGAAAGTGAGGCCCCTCTGAAGGTAGAGTTTAGTTTGGCCTTGGAAAGGGAGTTGAACTTCCCCCCGCCTACCCCTCAGTTAACAATAGTATCTTGTGTCTCACTCTTTCCTCCCTTCCTCCTTCCTGACTGCATCCTGACCTTCCAACCCTTCTCCGTGTCCTCCCCTGTACCGTTATGAGATAAGTTGTAACCCTCAGAATAAAAGTCTGAATGTTGGGCTATTCCGGGTCTTTTGCCCCTGAGCCCAAGCAGAGCGGACCCTTGTGTCTTGTGTCTGATTTGGGGCTCCGGGCAAAGGAACACTCTCTCTCTCAGCAGCTCTCCGGTTTTTAGGACAGCGGCCACCATCCCAGGGAAGCCCGGCTTGTGGCGAGGGGAAAAGAAGTCCCTAGCTGAAGCTGACTTAACGAAAAAGAAACTCTCAGAACAAGCCGCCGAGCCGCTGGCCGTCCCTGTGGTCAGCTGTCCGGCCCATGCCACTGGCCGCAGTCTTCTAATGCTCAGACCCCTTGAAAAATGCAAAGCATGAGGAATTACTGATTCTGAGCCTCTGAAATTCCTGGCTGATGCTGTAACCACTACCTTGCCCGTTTGACTACCATCCAGAGAGATTTGGTCTGATACTTAAGATGAATTTTCCTCCCAATCTTTCTGTTCCAAGGTATTCTGTTTTCAAAGTGAAAATAGATAATTTTAAATGTTTATCACTATTGAGCTATATTTAATATGTGAAATACATTTCCATGAGTACTATGACCAGTGACTTATGTTTTGAGTCAGACATAGTTGTGGATGAATATATTGATTAAAGAATTAAACAAAAGACCTCTGTAATTCAACAGGAGATTGCATGTGGTAATGTTGATGTCTAAACAAGTGGCATAGTTTATTTTCTGAAGCTTCTGACAAACATAGATGACTGTTTGTCAGAGTGTGGGTCCCGCTGTGCTGTCCTGGCTGGGAGGAGAAGTGTCACAGGCAGCACCAGCCCTACCCTTTTCCTGGAGGGAGCTGCTCCAGCAGCACCATTGATGAGTGGAGCTGGGAAGCAGCTCCTGAACCTCCAGAGGTGGCACCCAGCAATGCATCCACAGAGGCAGTTCAGCTGCTCCTGATACCCCATTCAGCTTCCCTCCTGAAGCCCACGCACGGCTGGGCAACCCCAGCTCTGGTCCAGCCGTGTTTCTTTACTCCACTGACAGCTCTGCAGTGGTGAATGTACCTCTGCTTAATTTTAAAATCTACATTCAGATTTAGACAGAAAATTCAACAAATACCTGAAACGTGTTATCCAGTAGGAAAAATGGGATAGCTCTTGGTTTATGTTTGTTTTGGGGTTATTTTTGGTTTTTTTTTCCTGAGATTAGAGCAAATCAGGACATGAAATATTTATTCTGATGATTAAAGCAGCCTAGATGCAGTTTTGGGGAGGTGTGGCATGCCATCTTTGGTCTCAAGTTGAACTTGAGTTTATAATCAGTCTGTCCTGAAATCACATGGCTTTCACAAGTTCTTAAAATTTATATAAAAAAAACCCCATTTTACTAATCTCTTTGTAAATAAGTTTTGCCAATAAAGATAATTTACAAGCATGAAAGCTAAAATGAGAGGTGTTTTCTCAGCTAAATGTTCAGATGGTTGATGGAAAGAGTAAGATATCCACCAGCTGAAGCCAGCAAAGGATCATGTATTACCTGCTATTTCTTAAAATACATACCAATGTGATTTTAACAGAACCATAAGAAATAGGAGTGGAATTTAACACCATTGATATTATCGTGTATTTCATAAACTGACAGTGTGTAGCCTAGAAGAAAGCAGGTATTGCAGCTGAGGTTTTCAGTACAACTTCAAGATGTAGATACCTAAATAATTTTGAAATCCTAAATACTTCAATTTTACCACTTTACATGTCTTTAAAATTACGGTCTAAGACCTTTTCTTTTGGTTTATAATTTCATGTATGTGACTTTTTTTCTTCCCACAGAACAGTTAGTAGATAACAAAGGTGACTTGTGTAGTCATTTGTATGAAATGCAATGAGTGCACTGCAGCTCTGTCATCACCATGACATTAATTAAGGCGTGAAGACTTTGGCCTGTCACTAAATTCCTCCCTCTCATGAATTTACAGAATATAGCACAACTCTGACCTAAAATGCAGGAATAGTTGGATTATTTCCTGAATTTTTTCTTCTATACAGTGTTTTAATCTTTTCATTTACAAAGTCATTATCGGAATATTATGTACATTCAAAATTAATTATCATGAAAAATTTATATATGTCGTGATCTAAAGGTATGAACCTCATTGCAGCATGTTTTCTAACAGAATGCATGTTCATATAGACATGGTAAGTGCATGTACAAATATATTTGCAAATGAACGGTTTTTATGAGATCTAACACTCCTGTGAGCAGGACTCAGGACTGGACACAGTGTCTACACTCAAATGTATCCAAGTTTGCTGCTATCAAGCCTTACTAGTAATTATAAACAAGAAAAAATTAACTCAGGAGGCAGACTGGATTGGATTTTTGCTGCCTTGAATTTCATGTTTGAAAGCCAGAGAATTGTTTATATGGGAAATACT
>JAHLSL010000015.1:20891940-20974860 GCA_025920805.1 Petroica traversi | reverse complement strand
TGAATTTCATGTTTGAAAGCCAGAGAATTGTTTATATGGGAAATACTCATGTGGCAGACGATGCACCAAACCTCTGATACTCTGAGTGAGAAAACAGTGGGCAGAGCTTGAGACCAGAGGATTTGACAAGAGTGTCCTTACATTCAGCTACAGATCTGGAACACTCTTTTTCTGGGATCACTAGGAAATTGTGCATCTCTACACAGAATTGAATTGGTCTGAGTATAGGACCAAAATCTTGGCAGCAGTACTTGTAAAGCTCAAAATAAAACAGAGTGATTAATGGGTGAGGATGTAACATGGACATGTTAGTGTACATTAATAGTAATTTTTCATTTTTGTTGGGTTGATTTTCTTGCAAGTCTTTCAAAATATTTGCAAATTAATTGCCAGCACCTCTTTTCACATGGTAAAATTCTGCTTTTCTTTTTTATAAATATTTAAATAAATAATGATTCATTGTTAGCGCTTGTTCTAAAGTCTTGTTTTAATTAAAAATATTTATTCTCTCCTGTGTAAATATATTTTCACATGTTTGCCAGTCTACTAGATTTAGCTTAATAAGACCAAGGAGGTATATGTCAGTGATGGAAGGACTCTTGTTTTAGAGTTTATTCCAATTTAATTAAATCAATAAGAGAAGATCCTTTAAAATAGAAATCTAACCAAGAAAAATTCTGTAGAAAAATAGTTGAGAAGAGCTGCTTTTTAGAAGTAAATTTCCACATAATTCAGAAGTGGAAATTTAATGTTATGAATGAATGCACTGTTCTCCATTCCCCAATACAAATGCAAAATCAGTGATTTATGTTGGAAAAAGAATGCAGATAAACTTGGATGAGAACCACAAGCCAGACGCATTTACAATTTTGGTGGTAAAAAACAGGGTTTTTTTGTTTTTTTTCTTCCACAGTGCTTAAGTATAAATCAAAATGACACTGCTCCTTAGGAAAATTAGGTTCTTGGAATTCAGTGGACCTTTTTCATGTGAGATGGAAACAAATTTCAGAGTTAAGAATAGTGTTTCAGAAGCATATAGGTCTAAGCATTTTTACTGCAGCTTCCCAGGCTGATTACTACTTTGTAACAAATTCTAATCCTTTTTGTTTAATGATCTAGTTTAACTTCTGATTGCTACCATGTTTTATCTCCTGCCTGCAAAGTTTCTCCACTCCTCTTCAGTCAAAATCTTCTTTAAAGCAAAACCAGATATCCTAGGAGATATCCCCCTATAATTTTGGTTTTATTTTCCACCAGATCAGTAGTTTCTGTGTTCAGTGGTTTGTCTTGAGTGTGCATTTTTTATGATTTCAAAGGTTGATATTTTTACTTATTTCCTTTTGTTCTGTTCTTGCAGTCTTCTCTTCTGATCGTTATCCATCAAAGGGTACCAGTTCATCCTGATTTGAATTAATGAAAATTTGCACAGAGAATTTTTGCTCTCCATCTGTCTAGCATACAAGAGGCTTAGCCTTGGTTTTTGTTTTCAGTTTTCTTTAGCTTCTCTAGCAGTCTAAATATTCTTAGATGCAGCCTCATGCATGACTAAAATTGCTTTATATATTTAACCAAAAATTTGCTATTTGTATTCATAATTGTACTTGATTATCTTCTTGTTTGTTTCAGCATAACAGGCCAAAGGATCCCACTCTTTTAACAAAGCAAAGTAATGTCATAGTTTTGTCAAAGATAATAAATGACTTTTAGCTCATTATATATCATCCCAGGCTCACTGTTCTTTTAATTTCCATATTAGAGATCACCAAGAAAAATCACCATCAAAAACTGCATGGAATTTAAAAAAAAAATTAATTACTGTGTCATTCAACTAAGATTTTGTCACTAAAACTTAAAGTAGGAAAACCACCTTACTTTTCTGCCATAAGGTATGAGTCACATTAATACTTGCATTATGTGAAACATTTTTTAAAAGCGAAAATGCATCTTTTAAGGGTTTTCATTTGTTACAAAAAAATTATTCTAGGAATTCTAGAAACACTCTATTCCCTCTCCTCACAAAACATTTTCTTGAGAATTAAGCCGAATTCATTATGCAATCTCCATTTCAGTGGCTGAGGCTGCCTAGTTTTCCCTTACTTCAGTATAGGATTGTTTTTTTGGGGAAGCATTCAGTGTGTGGATGGATGCGAGATACTGGCCATTTTAATTGAAAGTTCAGATAAAAATCTCATTCCCATCCCTACACCCCACACCTCATTCCCTGCTGTTGAACTTTCAGTGATATAATCTTTACCCTAGAAAATGCTCATTCTATTCTCCCAATATTACTTTAAAATGTAAATCCATTTACTCACCTTGTTTGAAGAGAAAGGAAGGTGAAAAGCCTCTTTTCTACAGACAGTACTATTCCTTTCTGCCTTGTGATCTCTTTTTTAAGAAGAAAATAAAATAGTAATGTGTTAGGGAAACTAATCCCAAGTGTCTTGGAGATATAGATAGAACTCAACTTTTGAGGGAGCAAAAGAGGGTTTCTCTCTCAATTCCCTGCTCTACCCCACTGGACAAACTGGTGCTCTGACTGTGGTCAAAAATCTGTTCTCCTGTCTTAATTATGTGTGCATTTATTATTCAAAGAAAAAAATAAAGTGGCTATAGTTTCCAATTCCATTGTGAGAAATCTTTCTTTTTATTTTTTCTTTTTTTTTCTTCCTTATATTTTTTTTCTTTTTTTTTTTACTCTTTTCTCCCAAAGCAGTACATCTCTTTTTATTCTACAGCCCTTTTAAGACTGGAGATTTATGCAGCTCCTCTTGGAAACACTCTTCCCACGCAAAACAGTCCCAGGCACTTCTTCTCTTGCTCTGTCTAAAGGGCGGTTCCCACGTTCATGGTCTCGGGGTGGGGGGATTTGCACTTTGTTCCTGGTTCTTTCAGTTTTGCTGTAGTGCTGAGGGAAGGTTTTTCTGCTGATCAATGTCTACTCATGTGGTGGCTCTCACCTTGTCCCCCCTCTGTACTTGATTTTCTCGGGGAGAAAGGTGAGAAAGAAGAACAATGTTTCTTCCCCTGTTCTCTGCTAGTACAAGAAGCATCAGTGGAAGAGACTGTTTATAAATGAGCAGGAGAGCAGCTTCCCTGACAACACTACATCAGTCCTTAACTGAAGTTTTACCTGAAGGCTTCAAGGATTTTTTTCTATAACTCTCAGGAATTTATGGTGGAAGGGATGTTAAACCGGTCTTCTTTACATTTACATGGAATGACATTTATGCATTTACATGGAGATGTGAGTTTATTTTGATGCCCACACTGCTTTGATTATATTTACAGAGTACTTTGTCCAACTTCTTAGTCTCATTCTGGGAATCTCTGCAACATTTTTAATGTATCTTAAGGTGACCTATAGTGTTTTAAAATATAAAAGCACATAATTTAAATATATATATTTCAAAATGTATCCTCATGAAGTAATGCAAAGTTGTCATAACTGCATTTTTACATTGCAACAGCAACAAAACCAAACTGTGGCTCTAATGAATGAATGTAGAGATATTGATTTTCTGTTCATACTGTGCAATTCACCCTTAAGTATCCTCTTTTAATATTTTTTTTCTCTCTTACTGATCTCTGTGCAATGACTGTACCAGTGAGATCAAGTAGTTCCACATCTCTGGAACATGGAAATTTTCAAACCCTTTTTCCAAGTTTTTCTTGAGGAAAATTGCACATAGTGAAAAAGGAATGTCAGCAGAATGCAGGCACAGTTCTACAAATGCCAAGGACCATTCTGTTCTGTGTCAGGGGATGCTCTTTAGAGATATTTAGCCATATTCTTTTCATTTCCTTTTTTCTTCCTTATTTCGATTTTCTTCCTTCACTTTCTGTGCATAGTTCCTAAATTTATTGTCCCCATCTCTCAAAGCTTTTCTGGTCTGCAATGTACTGATATTGGATAATGCAGAGTGAGGTCGGTGCCACCTCCAGAGGTCTGGCCATCCCCAGTGACTCTGTCTTCATTACAGTCTTTGATCCCTAAGGGGTTGCTTTAAGTTACTAATGGCTAGTCACAAAAATGATGCTGCTTTGTTTACATGCTTACATGCCTGAAATTGCATCTACTCAAAGTCAGACAGTGTTGTCTTGATATATATTCCCAATTTGTTTCTGAGTGTGTCGGGCTTTTAAGTCAGGACAAATGTGAAGCTTCAGAGAAAGATAATGCAGCTACTAAAAAAGTGCATCAGCAACTGGTTTGTAATTGTGGCTCTCATTTCTGAAGAACTTTTAAACAGAAATTGCAGAACCAAAATCACATCTTGCTGAAGAACAGTAGATATAATAATTATTTTGATCAAGCAGTTGACCTGAGTTAGGAACTTGATAGGTTGTGCCTCAGGTTGCACTTACCCAGAACAGCTATCGCCCTGGGGTGGCACTTGAAAATCTATAAATGTGCAATATAAATACAAAATTCTATAATTTCCTTGTGTGTGCACTCTCTTGCATCCATGTCTTCCCCCTTTTTTTACCTTTTTTCTTTTTTTCTCTAGTCATGTGTGGTATAGGCTGTCATGGTCCTTTAACAAAGAAAATTGTTATAGCCGTGACCTGATGATCTGAAACTTTTCTTTAGCTGCCTGTCCTTTCCTGTTCTTTTTCATTCTCTGAATTCACCACAGCAGTACTCTCTATTTACAGATATCATCTCTAGCACGTCGCTGTTAGTTCTCTTCAATTCTTATATTAATCCAGCAGGTCTGGAGACATTGCTAGCGTCCTTTTCCTTTCTTTCCTGGGATAAACATCTAAACATGACATTTCCTGACTGTTTCTCACCATTACTATGAAATAAGATTAGATTTCTGGTTTTATCTAGGCAACTACCTTTAAGCATATAACTGAAAGTGAAAGGCTCAAGCTGTTTTCTCTTGGCTAGTAAGATGCTTCACCAGCAGCTGGTTTATATATATGTCTCAAAGTGGCCTGCTGTCATTGGTGAAGAGACCTTTCATCCTAAATTACAGATTTCCAAATACTCAGTAGCAGAAATCATGTAATGACAAGATATCAGTTTGTTGCAGTTGAGGATATAGCCATAAACAAAATATATAAACCATTTATAGAGTTTTAAAAAATAATCTGTTACAGTCAAGGTAGATCAGTGCAAATTCATAGAAATCATGTAATATGAAATGCTAAATTAATTAAATTGAATGAAAACAAATAATATTCTTCTGATCCATACTCAATATTTATTAAAATAGAATCAAATTCTTTCTTCTTTGAAAATAAATTCATGCAGGAAATAAGATTATGGCAAAAATAGGAAAAAAGGATGTTAACATCCTAGGTCTAATTCAGTAATTCTTTACATGTTGAGCAATTGTAGATGCCCCTATGTATATATGGAAATAAAATCTTTTCACATCAAGATGAGGAAGCATCTTGCATCAATTTTGCCTCCATAAATGACAGTGAAATGAAGAGAACAATGGTAATGCCTTCAGGATTTCTGACGGCTTGTCAGGATGGCTCCTGTAAGGCAAATCAGTATAGTAGGTCTCAGGGCAGATTGGACTTTGTTGCTAACTAGCTTAATAAGGGTAAAATAGATTAAGAGGATAAATTAATCTTCATTATCTACCAAAGGGAAGATAAATAACTGTATGCTTTCAAACCCGCCAACCCAGATCAAAGTGCAAGTCCAGCAATGGGCTGTGAAGTCCCTTATCCATTGCTCAGGGCACAGCAGGTAGGAGTGTCTTCCCAAGGAGTGAAGTTTACAAGTGGATAGGATGCACAGCCCTAGCCCAGAAGGACAGGGTTGCTCTCCCTCCAAGTGCTCTGCTTGCCCCATAGCTTTGTGCTGCTGAGAACTATACAAGTCTCAGGGAAAGAGGGCTCTAGAATAAGATTCATCACCTGGTTGGTGCCGTGGTCTGTGCTGAGGGGTCTTCATGACTGGGAGAAGCAGGTGGTGGGAGTGGTATTCTTGCTTTGTAGGCATAGCCGAGTTTGTGGCACTGGAGAGGATCACACAGAATTTTGCCGTGGGGTGCAAAAGCAGCATATCTCAGAAGGTCTCAGTTTACTTTGATTAGTTTGGTTCAAGGAGCATGGAAAGAGCTGCTGATCCTGTTCCATGTTGTTACCATCAATGTGTGGAAGTACAGAAGAAACAGCTTTTATGGCAAATGCAAGGACACTGGCCTCTGTGACATCTTTGCTATGAAATACAGCCAATTCCAGCCCATGGGGTGGGAAGAGGTCTAGAGCCTCAGGGTAGAGCTTACTCAAAGGCTGAGAACAGAGGTGTTTGTTTGTATTAAGAACTGATAAATATTTGGGGAATGTTGTCTACCAGAATCATAGGCTTTACTTAACCTAAGCTAGTGGCATTGGAAGTTAAAACTGTCTTAGAGGATTGTCTACACTATTAGCAAGAGAAAGCTGACAGGCGCTGAGGAGCACTCGGTTCAGTCCCATGCAATCCTCAGGGAGGGTGGGGCTTTAATGTCCAATGCACTGCCAGAAAGGTTGGGAGGGATGTAAACAGAGAACTGTTATAAAAGGAGAATGGTAATCAGTTTCCAGTTCAGTAGCATTTGCAACACTGAGCAAGACCAAAAATTACAGATGCTTCTGTAGCAATAGCAGAAATTTAAAAATTATAGAAAAATTGGAATGGTTGACACCAGCAGCAAACCTGACAGAAACTACATCACAGAGGCTGTTGAAGGGAAGTAAATAAGATTATTATTGTGCTGGGATATCAATTTCATAAAATGTAAAGACAGGATAAGAGGGTGAGAGAGAGGCACAGTACAAGAGATATAATGTTAAGTTTAAATATAATATTGTGGGAAGTTCAAGTATAATATGGTGGGGAAAGAAGAGCACTGAGGAATCTGTTGGTGAAATCCAGCACTTTGATAGTAAATATATTGCATTTTTTTTCAGCAAACTGAAGAAGTTGCAGTTAAGATAGATAAAATAATAGTCAATTTTAACTGTCTAGCTATAGTTCAGTGCCTCATAAGGATGAGGTGAAGAATTTTTTTTTTTATGCAATAAAAACTCCTTCCTACATTAGCCTCTTTCAGAACCAGAGGAAAAAAAAGAAACCCAGACATTTCAGTGAGGGCACAGGACCTCAATCAAGAATTACTAGTGGGTGAAGCACTCTGTAACTGTGTAACAATATAGTGGAAGTTAATTTTGTATCATGAGAGAAAAAGACAGTTCCTGAAGACAGATGCTCAGTTTCAAGAAAGAGCACTAAATGAAAAAAAGAGACATTAAAAAAATCAAATAAAACAAAATGAAAAATTCAACCAGCCAACAAAAATGTCCTGTAAGGAATAGTTCTACAAGCAAGAGCCTGGAGTATGTATCGCAAACCCAGTTAAACTGTGTACTGCAGTTCCAGGAGAAAATGAAGTCATCAAATGAAATCTCTTCAAGGCTCTGGGGAAAAACTATCATAGCAATTATGGAAAATGGAAAAAGTTATTATTTTGGGGAAAAAAATTGGCAGTTTAAAAATGGGAGACATGCACAAAGGAGAAGAAAGAAAAGCCTATAATACATGACATATAAAATAATTAAGAGGAAAAAGAGTATTTGAAACATATCATTTAAAAATTGTAGTATATTGTTCCAGAGAAGTGGTGTTTAAGCAATCCCATCTTTAAAGGGAGGTGTGGATGGGCAGGGCCTGGGCCTTACAATCTGGTGAATCTGCCCTCTCCTCATAACAAGGCCGTTGAGTCTGTAACGAATAAAAGGTCTCTGAGCATACTAAAAAGGTGATTTATTGGGAGGATTCCAGTAAGAGTTATAACTGTTTCACTGGTGAAGTTTTCATCATTCTGGTTTACCAGATATGCCAGTGAATGTGGACAAAGGAGCTAAAGTAGTCTGAAGTTTCTAAAACTTTTTGACAGTTTTTTTTAACCAAAGACTCATGAGGAAATAAAGCTTCTTGAAAGTTGAAAATAAAGTCCTTTTGTGGATTGAAAGAAGCAAGCAAATGGAAGGGTTCAATAGTCACTTTTGAAGAGGTCAAGAGTTGGTAGAGGGGTCATAAATGAATCTGTATTCAGGCAAGTTTGGTTCAAGATCTTCATCAGTAATCTGGAAAAGGGAGTGAATTGTGAAATTTCCAATTTCACAGATGATAGTAAGTTATTTTGAGAAATCAAATACCATGCTGCTGGTAAGGATCTTCAAAAGAACCACAGCAAGTAAATAGGAAAAACTCAACAGATAAGCTTGAGAGTAGATAACTTAAGGCAGAAAAAAATTATCCAAATCATTTTAAATGATGCTGTGCTCAGAAATGACAGGTACAGCTCAGAGGAGTGATATAATTATCATCAGCTGAGTGGAACTCTCTGTATGACAAAAAGTGACGTCGTCAGGAACAGTACTGAGAAAAAACCAAAAAAGTATTGTAGCAAAAAAGAAGTATTTTGCTGCTATTTAAAACATTTGTATGCTTATATCCTGAATATTGTGTGTGTGTAGTCTCTGCATCTCAGAAAAGTCAATAGAGTTAGATAAAGTACAAAGAAGAGCAACTAAATGAGGTGGGAGCTAAAGCCACTGCATTACAAGGAGACACGAAGGAGTCTGCAACTCTTCAGTTTCAAAAGCAGAAAACAGAGTATGACAAAGATTTCCAATATCTACAAGATGATGAATAAGGTATGTGTGAACTGTTAGTTACCAACCCCACTCTACCAGCTGATTGAGGAGTAAGTGAAGTCAACAACAGGAAAGTTCCAACCAGACAATGAAAAGTACTTTTTTACACAGTGATACAGGACTTCTTGAAACTTCTGAAACATGAGGTTATGAAAACAAAATCAGCAGAATCATAAAGAATCAAAGGGAAATAGAGAGGAAGGAAGGAAGGAAGGAATTTAGGAAGGAAGGAATTTAGGAAGGAATTTAGGAAGGAATTTAGGAATTTAAGAATTTAGGAATTTAGGAAGGAATTTAGGAAGGAATTTAGGAAGGAATTTAGGAAGGAATTTAGAAAGGAATTTAGAAAGGAATTTAGGAATTTAAGAATTTAGGAATTTAGGAATTTAGGAATTTAAGAATTTAGGAATTTAGGAATTTTGGAAGGAAGGAAGGAAGGAAGGAAGGAAGGAAGGAAGGAAGGAAGGAAGGAAGGAAGGAAGGAAGGAAGGAAGGAAGGAAGGAAGGAAGGAAGGAAGGAAGGAAGGAAGGAAGGAAGGAAGGAAGGAAGGAAGGAAGGAAGGAAAGAAGGAAGGAAGGAAGGAAGGAAGGAAGGAAGGAAGGAAGGAAGGAAGGAAAACCTTCCTATTTTGGAAGCAGTAGCCAAGTTTTGCTGTTATTTGATTGTGCTGTAAATATTGTGCTATTTGACACAATATTCTCAATAGGCTCAGTAAAATGGTACCAAGAGTACCTCTATTTATTAACTGTCCTCACCTCCTGCTAACAGATTTCCATCCAACATCTGCACATTAGGAGAGCCTGTGTCTTTCTGTTTGACCAGCATAGGTAAGCTTTGGCATTTCCTCATTCAGTTGCCAGATTAATAATTGAAAAAAGTAAGTAAACCCTTCACTAGCAAGTCCAAGTATATTTTGAGAAAGTCTTAAAAATTATTTCAAAGCTAATGAGCCAGTTTAAAAAGTCATGAGATTTTTAGTGGAAGCAAATATGATTGCTCTTATGCCTTGATATTGGGTGTGTTGAATCCAGTCAAGTTAGGTCTTTAAACTTTTCCACAATCTTTGCAGCATTGGACACTTCATTTTTAAGGAAAATGAAGTTTCTCGCTGCTCCAGGAAGTGGGGCTGTGAACATTTCAAAACCCTAGGGATGTGGCAGCAAAGATAGCCTCTACATGCCACTACAAAAGAGTAAAAAGTGTCCCAGGAGAACCTGCTTCCAGCCAGCCAGTGAGGAGTTTTGAGTTTTTAAATATGATTAGCTCTGATAATAACCTGTCCATAGACCTGCAGGACAGGAGAAGGAATAGGGGCTGCACAGCCTGAATTTCTAGTTAGCCTTTGTCAGAGGATATCATGCTAATACTTCATGCTTTAATGCAAACCTGCATAGACTCCTCACAGCCTGGAAATAATTGCATATTCAAACCTTTAAGCTCTTAGCTGTATTTGTTTTGTGTCCTTACATGCACACTTATGCCCTGTTCCCATGTTTTATAGTGCCTCTGTCCGCAGTTTCCTTACATCTTGTTAGTGATTTTGAATCATCTGTAGGCAAAAAGAGCAGGAAATAAGTTTTGAAATAGGGCAGACTGGTATGACCTTCAGCAGCACAGGTACAATTACTACCTTTCACAAATATATTAGTGAATGGAGTGTTGCAATTTCCTTTTCACCTCACTGATTTCACGGAGATGCCAATGCAGAAACTCATGACTTAATGGAAAACAATAATGACTTTTTCTTATTCTTTTACTTGCAGCAAACCCCAGAATAGGATTTAAACAAAGAAACCCTTATTTCTTAAAGCAACCCCATTCCCTACCTCCAGACACGCTTATACATGCATAAAATCTCCCTAGAGAATTATTTACTACCTTTCTTTCCTTAAATCACACAATCTGCAGATTAAGTTGAAGAATGTTGTCCGGAAGTGTACCTTATTATTCCATGGTGACTAAGTGCCATTTCTGTGAAACCTGAAATTCCCAGAATAAATTAAAGACTAACACCAAAATGAATAGTGTTTACTCCTATCAGTGGGTCCAGAAAGACAAAACAGTATCCAGTGTTTATGAAAAAATGCTTTCAGAAATCATTGGAAGAAATTATACTGCTTAATATCTGCGTAAGTTTTCATTCAAATGATAAAAATATGCAAAGTGTATTTTTCTTTATTTTCTGGTGCTTGGACATTAAAGGGTTTTCACCATCATGAAACACCTAAAACGGGAGGAGAATTACAGTTTTTGTCTTCACACCCTGTAAGGGAGAAGTTGCAGTTACACTTGGTTTTTAATATAAGCATCCTTTAAATACTGATTGCAAATATTACCACTTGGTAGCTAAGTTCTACAGGCTGGAGTAACAGATGCTGAGTCTTAAAAGTCCTGTTGAAGTAATTTTAATAATAATATTTACAGATGCTCAAGAATTCAATCTCATGCCTTGGATATATACACTTTTCTTTCAGTGCCAATTATTGTGAATAGCTAACAAACTCTTTTATTTTGAATAACATTACCTCAGTGTTACACTTTCCTCAAACACATTTTGAAAATTAATTCCATTTGTCAGAAGTACTGTCTTGAGAGGGTATATAAATTAGGAAAAAAAGGAAAAATATAAGCATATTTAAGCATGATTCAGTAACTTTTAATTAAAATTAGAGACATTTATAGATAAAAAATAATTCATTATATTTTTCAATTACTATCATTCTGGGCTACATTACTTGAACTCTCTTAACTGAAATACCTCAAAAGTGAATGCGAAACTAAGCCTATCTATAAAAAGAAATCATATTTGTCTTTAGAAAAACCCAAGATGTGTGGAAGATGGATATCATTAACCCAGCCCAGTGTTTGACAGGGGAGGGGACAAAACAGATGGTATTCAGGGATGGAAGAACTCAATCAAGATAAGAGTTCTAATACAAGCACCAGTGACAGGGTCAAGAAGGAGGATAGTGTTCAAAGTCAGGTTGGGTGGAGCTTTGAACAACTTAATCTAGTGGAAGATGTCCCTGCCCACAGTTTGGGTGTTAACAACTGTAGGTATTTTTAGGTCCCTTTCAACCCAAACTGTTCTGTACTATTCTATGGTATTCCAAGTCACATTGAGGACTATCCATTTGAAAATGGTGAGGGCACAAGGGAAGCAGAAGTCACAGCAGCCACAGCAGCCAGCATGAGAAAAGATGAGTAGAGAAATAATATAAAATATCACAGAGAATTACATATGAAAATATTCCAGTTTATTAGAAAGTTTTCATCTCAAGCCAGTAACATCGTCTTACACGATCATCAGTCATACTATGACCAAATACTGTGGGCACTATAACTTGTTACTGATTTTATGAGGAAAGAAGTCAGATAGATCTGAAAAATAGTGATAGATTCTGAAATTGTCTAGCTAAGGATCATAAATTATACTAAATATTACAATATCTACCCTGGTCACGTTCTTATCTTGATAATTCAGTGAGGACTAAAGTTTACATGTAAATTGTAAGAATATTCAAATAATTTCAAAGTACCAACTAGGCAAATATTTTGTTTCATCTTTGTCTCTTTTCTCTTTTTTAATAGAATGACATGTAGTAATCAAAGAATCCATTAGGTTGGAAAAGACCTCTGAGATCATTGAGTCCAGCCTGTGAGAGAACACCACCTTGCCAACCAGATCATGGCATGGAGTGCCAGGTACAGTCTTTCCTTAAACACCTCCAGGGATGGTGACTGCACCACTCCCCTGGGCAGTTCATTCCAATATTTAATCACCTATGCCTTCCCTGGTACAGCTTATCTCTATGTCCTCTTGTCCTGTGACTGGTTGCCTGGGAGTACAGGCCAACTCCCCCCTGGCTACAGCTTTCTTGCAGGTAGTTGCAGAGAGTAATAAGACCCCTGAGACTCCTCATCTTCTTCACCATCTCCTATTATAACATACATAGAAAAGCAGAATTTCACTTTTAACAGTGTTTCCTGAAAAAATGATGGCTCATTTAAAAGAAGTAACCAGAGCCAGTAGCCAGGAATTTGTAAAGACATCCACAGAGATAAAAATCTCCAGTCCATAGGGAAAGTGCAGTATCTCAGCACTCACTGCCACAGAAGATTAACATAATCAGAAGATCATAGTACTTTTGACTGAAAACTCTTCTGAAAAATCTAAAAATTAGTGTCCCAGTATAAGGAGCTGTAAGTGGAAAACTTGAAAATCAGGTCCCGGTATCGATACCCTGATGAGAGTAAGAGTTTTGGAAAAATCTGGCTTATGCTGTCATTCTGAATACTAAAAATACAGCTTCATACATGCAACTCACATCATTCTGCATTTAACTGTTCCCAACGCAGCAATGCCACCATATGGTGTAGTCCTCATAGCTATATCAGTTTTTAATTGACAACACCAATGGGAGCCCTTGGAAATACAGTGATTATGAGTCAGTATGTGTATAACAATGCCAGGTACAGACATCCTCAGAGGGAGAGTGGGAAATGCCTGAGGGAATTCATTATTTCTAACATCCTTTCCCATTACTTTCAAGCCCCTAATTTCAGTCAGTAGGACTCACCAGCAGGTTCATGTCTCCTGTCTTCTGAAAACTGCAGCATGAAATTTCCCCATGCACAGCTTGGAATAAAACAATCCATGTGCAGTTGAGCAGGCAAGAAATGTGTAAGACTAAATGTAGTTTGCACTCAGTTTTTTCTGCCCAGGCATTATACCTCTTAGGGAGAATACTATGCAGTGAGTATGAAAACTGTCATCTGTTGTGCTGGAATCCTCATCCAAGTGCATCGGAATTTTCTACCAAATTCTGGTTTGGTTTTATTTTTTAGTGAAACCTTCATGAAGCATACAGAATTTTTAAAATCAACTTACAAGGAAAGACATAAACTCAAACCTCATACAGAATATTTTCCTTCTTAGGTATCTTATTTCTGAAAAGGTTCGAGACCTGGAATTAAAGTTGTTCCACCCTGTTCCTTAAAAATCTGTTCTCACTACTTGCTGACCACAAAAGGTCATAGAAATCATAGAATATACTGAATTGGAAGGGACCCATCAATATAATGGAATTCAAATCCTGTCCCTGCACAGGACCATCCCCAAGAATGCCTGAGAGTGTTGTCCAAAAGCTTCTTGAACTCTGTTGGATGAGAATCCAACCTAAGCTCAGCTTCATGTCGTTTCCTCGAGGCCTCTCACTGATCACGGGAGAGATCACTACCTGCCCTGATTCCCCTCACAAGGAAGTTGTAGACCCCAATGAGATCTTCCCTCAGTCTCCTCTTCTCCAGGCTGAGAAGACCAAGTGACCTCAGCTACACATACATTCTCCCCTCCAGACCCTTCACCATCCTCGTGGCTCTCCTCTGGACAGTCTCTAACAGCTTTATATCTTTTTTTTATACTGTAACACCCCAAACAGAGCACAGGATTCAAGGTGAGGCCACCCCAGTGTGGACCAGAATGGAACAATCCCCTCCCTTGCTTGGCTGGTGATTCTGTGCCTGATACACCCCAGGACCGGGTTGGTCCTCCTCACTGCCAGGGCACTGCTGACTCATGTTCAACTTTCCACCTGCAGCAGAACTCTTTGTCAGCCCCAGCCTCACAAAGAGGCTTCAGTCACTGCTGGAACCTGTGACCTGGAAAGCCCTACCATCAACAGGTCTGGCTGGCTGGAGGCCTCTGACATGGCTGGTTCTGTGACCCAGGAGCTGCAGGGGAATGAGCTCTACAGCATGTCAACACCAGAGTTGAAGTTTTCACTGTATACTTAAAAGGCCGAAGGGGTCTTTATGTACTCTTCTTCTCCAGATACTGAGTCTGTTTATCTGCCTGCTGGCTCCTCCAGGCAGAGGAGCCCTTCCTGCTTGCCCCACTTGCCCAAACAGCCATGCAAACTGCCATGCCACACTTTCACTGCCACACCCCTGCTTCTCACACTCTGGATCATTCATTCTCCAAAGATCCATTTAAATTTCCCATCTGCTCCTGGAAATGGCCCCTTCATGCCTGATTGGTTGCCCAGGCTTCCAGGCCCAGATGGGTCTCAGGGCTTCTGCTCAGGACTTCCTGAGCTCAGCAACGCCCCTGTGCAGCTTGGTCTAACCCTCACCCTTGGACTTGCCTTAGTCACCAATGCTGCCCCACTGTTGCTGCTGTTGCTTCTCCAATTGACCCAAGAGATGAGACCATTTCCTACTAATTTTTTTTTTTTCATTTGCCCTATGAACACTGGAGGAAGAGAACAGACTGTGGGAGCTCTGGAAGCATGGGGCCTCAAACCTTTACTGTCTTACACTGTAGACAGGCCAGAAAATTGGCCCCACAGAATCACACACAGAATCACTAGGTTGAAGAGACCTTCAAGGTCATCAAGTCCAGCTGATGCCCTAATCCTCCACTATACCATGGCAGCGGGTGCCACGTCCAATCTCTTCTTAAACACACCCAGGGATAGTGACTCCACCACCTCCCCGGGCAGACAATTCCAGTATTTAACTACTCTTTCTGTAAAAAACTTTTCCTAATATCCAACATATACTTTCCCTGGCACAGCTTAATACTTGTGTTCTCTCGTTCTGTCAGTTTCTGCCTGGAAAAAGAGCTCAACCCCCACCTGACTACAACCATCCTTCAGGAAGTTGTAGAGAGTGACAAGGTCAACTCTGAGTCGTCTTTTCTCCAGGCTAAAAAACTCCAACTAAGAGGACCAATACTAGTCACTAAAATTCTTTAAAATTTTGGCATTTAAATAGAGGATTGAAACTGCATTAACTCCACTGGACAGCTTCGAGTATCCACTCTACCTTGTTTCCCTCCACATTTTCAAGCAGATAATCCATTTTCCACAGCTCCTGTAAAGTACCATACATTTTCAGAATACGTTTGAAGGGTACATACACTTACAGTTTGCAATATGCTTGTGCATCCTTTGCACTGAAAGCTGATCTGTTAATGTACTGTAACAGTTATAATGGACTTCTTCCAGAGCACATTAACATCAACAAAAGATTCACAATAAACACTAAAATCCAGATCAAATCATGTTTCCTTGCTATTACTGCATGGTTGGGCACAGATAAATAATCCATTCTCACAAATATCTCCTGAACTCTTCTGATAGGTGCCACATCACCTGTTTGTGCTGAGAGATGCTTCAAATAGCATCTTAGTAGCCCTGGTGTAATGGATCTACAGATTATTTCTCACAGAGAAAAAGAAATTGTTTATATCCTTGGGCACTCAATTTTCATTCTGAAAATATACTGAGATATCAAAGAGGGTTAAGTATAGATGAGTAAAATATTTAATAGAAAAAGAAATTGAAAATCTTTGGTTTCACATTTGCATACTCTCCTTGATTTACTTGTTACCTTAATTTTAAACAGAGAGATCCAAGGATGAAAATTATACTTTTAATTACATATCACTCACATGAAAAAGCTTTTTTAAAAAAATTTCAATAATAACAAAAACATTTTATCAGCTTAGAAATCATGGATTGATTTCAGGTCTGTTTCTAGAAAGTCATGCAAAATGAGGTTCTAAAAGGACTGCTTTCTCGCAAATTTCTCGTATAATATTTTTCAAAAATCCCCTTTTTTTATATATCAAAGTCTTACAAGTTTGTGTACTTTTTCATCCATGGCATTCACCAGCCGTAGGAAGAAAAGCATCAGAGACAGAAAAAAAGATGTTCTCATGGGCAGTTCATACACTTCATATCCAGAATCTAGCATAATTGCTCTGTGATTTGCCTTCCATAACAGTCAAAGCAAGTACCAACGTAGCCCTGCAACATTTATGACATTTTTTTCTGGCACTAATTAGTACAGACTAAAAGCAAGACTGATCAGTACAATCTGACCCCTCTTAGTCTTCCTAAATTTCATCTGTAACATTCTAAAGTTAATGGAAAAGTGCCTGTTGACTTCAGCAACTTGTAGGTTGAATCTTATTAGAATACTTATTCCTGAGCAAGCAAAAAAAGGAAAGCATGGGGGAAAGGTATTATTTTATGCTGCATTTTAATAATTCTACTCTCTCAAAAAAATTTTCACCTCTGGGCTAACCAGTAGTGTCAAGGAATAGAAACAAGACCAGAAGCACAATAAGTGTGCTCCAAGACAATTATTTACTGTTAAAAAAATAAGGTGCACAAAATGAAAATAGTATAAAAACAAAAGTAAAGTTTTACACTTTATTAGTAAATGGTATAATAAGGATTGCTGGATCACATTTGTGCCATAACAGGCATCTTAATGTCTCTGTTTATGCCTGGATCTGTGAAGTGCTGTGACATTTGGCATTGCAGATTAGGATTCAGGTTTCATCACAGGATTTTGGTATTGTCAAAATCCCTAAAATACAGAATGCATAATTTGTGTTGGCTGTGCAAGAAGAGATGGTGCCTGTTCTAGCACAGAGGGAGAAAGGCCATCTATAGATGATCCATTGTATATCCTACAGGAGCAAAGCCAACTGCCCACAGCTTCCAGATAGATTAGAAAGAGGATAGTGTGTTTAAAGCGTTGATGGTAGGTCTTTAGGAGATTTTGTAGTCTTTTGAAGGTGAATTTTGTTACAAGAAATGAGAGGAAAACATTAAAGATGGAGGCTGAATCATTCGAGGTGATCTAGAAAAATGAGACATCCAGGTCTCAAATCTTCCTAGTGCTCTCAAGGATCCAAAGATATAAAGAAAACTTTCTTTCCCAGACAGCCCTTACCTCTCATTGCAAACTGGGGCCCTGAGAAATCATAATTCCTCAATCCTATGGCTACTTAAGGGTCTATTTTTTCTTTAATTTTTGTTATAGTGAGCTGGTGCTGATTGGAAACTCTAGAATCAAATATATTTGGGTTAAGTTCTCAGAAAGATTCTTAATTTTATACCTTGCAGATGCTTGACACATTTATTATAAAGTAAGCTTGAGCTGTAAACATATTTCTGCCATAGTCCAACAATTTTTAAATATCTAGATTTTAATATAAAACCAAATCTGTTGACATTCAACATGTCAAGGATAAGTGTCTATGCACAAACACTTTTAAATAAATGTTTTTGAGTTAACTTTGTTCATGGCACCTTGAGCCATAAAAAACATGACAAAGGCATCAAGTTGATGTAAACTCATTATCTGAAAAATGTTAAACAAATGTGTCATATTTGTACTTCTGGGTGGCAAAGCTGATGCACAAATGTGGTACTAATGATAATGGAATTATTTTTCAAGGTTCAAGCTGACTTAATAAGTCCAAAAAAAAGATTACATGTTGATGATTGAATATTGAAAGAGCTGCAAGGAAAATTTCAATATTTACATCCAAGATGCTAAATTCTGGGCCAAGAACAGTTTTAAGCAAAGCTCCAGTTCAGTCTTTTTCAGAGGCAAGGATAAACAGGATTTTTTGATGTATTCAAGCATGGAGAAATGCAAGGAGGCTGAAGCTGCTTTGATAAAGTTCCCTGTGCCAATGTATTGGCCATACCTCTCAATAACAAAAGAAATGTGTGTCTCAGTAATAACAAAAGGCCTGGCAGAAAGTTTTTGCTGGTTTTTGAGATAGTGAAAAACTGATTATTTCTTTTCACTTATCAATAATTTGATTAAGATACATGTATCGAGCTTTGAAGCTCTATTTTTGCAGTAATTAGTGGTTGTTAGAAAGGTCTGATGCAGACCACAGAACTGTGAAATAAAACTGGGTGGCTCTAGACAGTCTGTGAATGAGAGCATTAAGATTCAAATGGCATTTTCCTGGGAGCAACAGAGGGTTCAGATAGAGTTTATTTTCTGTATGTCTAAGCTTCTTTAAGATGGCTTAACTGCTAATGTTGAAAGTGGTGACTGAAGGCAGTTAGGCTCAGCTGGTGTTACTCAGTTATGTATAAAACAATTACTAAAAGCTATGCTTTATTTTAGATGATTGAACCCAAAAATTTGTATTTCAATATCCTCTGCATAATCACTATAATAAGCAATTTTCAAGGTGCTCTAAAAGTTGGCATCTTGAAGAGATACACCATAACAGCATAGTACATTCCTGTCTTAAGACTGTCAGACTATCAAAACTGTTTTGAACTGATTAATCAGTGGCTCTCTAGAAAGCAGGAGTGACCATTTGGTAATTTCTGTGTTTTTTTCTATTTAACAGGTTAATGGTATAAGTCAGCATTCTAATTTGATTTTGAAGGATTAAAAATATTTGCTTAATTTTATTGCATATTTATATCTTATTAGTTTTGGGAAGACTTTATCCTCAATTTTTTATCTCCTAAGAGTTTACCAATATCACAAACCCAATGTTTATTCAATCTTCAGTCAGCACTGACTTAGAGGATTATAAGGCTGAGTAAACTAAGGTATTATACCTTTCATTATTACAGCTTTGAACACAATGATCTTGTTCCTATTAAAAAAACAGGTAGACACTCTTAGAAACATTAAGCAGAGTTTGGATTAGGCATCTAGCTTGCAGATAGTCATAAATTATTGATATAAAATATTAAATTTATCCTCACAATCAAAAGAAGAAAACACAAAATTTCTGTTTTCATGTCTGGAAAGAGATTGACAAGCTTCAGTTATTTGAGAATAGCTTTTACAACTTCCTAAGCCAAATAAACTTGACTAATAGAATAAACAAAGACACGGAGAGAGATGTGGCTGTAAATATCAAAAACAACTCTTGGTGCAAGGACTTTGCAGTCAGAGAGGAGCACTGGGTATTGCAAGTGTTCTCATAGTGCAGCATGGTGTTTGGTGCTTCCTGATACTGAGAAGCACAGGCTGGTCCTTAAATGCACAAATAATGAACTGACTGAAAAGTATGAAGAGGGTTGAAATTTTTCAACAGCCCCATTATGAGGTCAGGTAGTCTATTTCTCCAGCTAGAATGACAGTAGACTTTTGAAACTGTACGAGTAGAACATAGTCTTTATCATGAACTAGCCATCCATTACACATCTAGGAAGGTAGATGATGTATATAAAAATACAAATACACAAAATTTGAGTGATATTATGACAGCACTGAAATTGAACTTAAGATTTGTAGTCGCTAATGCAAAGCCCTCTCCTCATAAGTTAAAAAGCAGGCTTTTCATTGCCATGCTGTTAACAGTGATGTCAACCTCTAAATACAATCTGTCTATCATTTTGGAAGAGTAGTGTATGATACTTAATAGTTCAAGCTTATTCTTCATTCTAAGATCCATAAAACTTGAATTCCTAAGTACACTGTCACTTGCAAAAATGTTTTGGACCAGATTCAAAGAGTTTTCTTAGACAAAAACTACAAGATGACCTTTGACTGTGTGTTTAGTGTCTCAGAGTAAGTGTGGGTTTTCTTCAACAAAAAACGACATAAGACTTTTTATGAGCAGTTTCTCAAGAAATTTTCTGGTTTTTTCAAATTCTTTTTGTGGCAAAAATAGACTGCTTCAATTTGCTAACTTTTATGGTAGAGTCATAAGGAGTTTAAACAATCTACATAGCTGAGGAAATCATTATTAAAATACACAAATAAGAGTAGGATGTTTCATAAGATATCCTTATTATCATAAATTAAATGTTCAAAAAGCCAAATATTTGCCTTGGAACATTATTAGTATTATGTACTTTGCAGCTGTGATAAGGTTCTTCAGTTATTGTATGCCCTGAAAACTTGAAAAAAAAAATTTCTGAGTTGATTTTACAAACAGGAAGAAAAGGAAGTAATAATTTTAAATATACCTTTCATTTTCATATTGAAATTATATTCTGCTATGCCTTAGATAACTGCTCAGCACTAAAACAACCCTGCTATTTCTTGTAGTTGGGAATTTTTGGGTTGGTTTTGGGGTTTTGTGTTTCAGGGTTTTTTGGTGGAGTTTTGTTTGTTTGACTTTTTTCCAGAACAGAAAACCAATCTCCTTTTCCCTAAAAGTGTGCAAAATGAATATGATAGAGTAAATCTGTTATGATACCAATGATGTGCTATATAGCTGTTAATAGTGGATCTGTACATATAAACAATTTCTTAATCTTAAATTAAAATATTTATATTTTTTAAACAAAGAAATAATAGTAAAAAGTGATAATGTTTAATTTAAAAGAGTAGGAAAATATGATAGGTTTTTTTTACTCTAGAAAAAAAAAATTCCTAAAGATTAAAGATATTTTTCAAGACTTTTGTAGTTGCTTTCTGCTTTTTAATAGGGATTCATGCACCATGTCAGTTAAAATAAAATAAAAGGAATTATTAAGGGAGGAAGTCTCAGTTTGGAAACAAAAGAAGGCCACAGACCAGGGCAGGGTTTGTCCTCCCTGCTGGGTGTGGTGGCACCAGGAGAGGGTTCCCTCCGTGCAGCCCCTCGGAGCTGGGGCAGCTCAGAGAGAAACGTGCATGGGTGGCTGTGGTGACCTCAGTCTGACAGCAGGGACTGAGTGACTGAACCTGGTACAAAAACAAAGAGATTCCAGTGACAGGGCTAGGAAGAAGATTATGAAGCTGGAACGGCACAAAAAGGAATTTTATCCTCTTTAGCATTTGTAGCCCTGGTTGCATCTATCTATCCACAGCCAACACAGCTGCTGTTATCTTTGCCTGGCATTTCAGCAAAAGGAAGGGAGGGAGCAGAGGTTGCACACAAATTGCAGCCTCCATATTTCCTCTATATAAAATTTCTGTTTTTGACAGGATGGATGATCTTTTTAAACACAGTATACTTTAGCATCCAAATACACTATTTATTTCCTCAGCATCATATGTGCTGCCTTGTGATATTTCCTTGAGAATAAATACAGACTGCAACCATCTGTGTCTGGACTGTTCTCCCATGTCTTCCCACAGTTATTTCTTCTATGAGTTATTTTAGCTTTTCTTTTCTTTGTAGGTGCATGTGTATTAATATATAAGCTATAAAGTTCCAGTTGGAAAAAAATCTGTGTCTCTTTTTAAAGCGTGTTTAATCCAATTTGCTCTCAATCACGTGGTATTTTAGTCCCACTTTCTGACAGCTGATACTTGAACACTTATATTCTTCTGATGGGTTGTAATTATTCACTCCCTTTCTTCTGTGTAAGGATGTTATCACAGTAGCTGCATTCCCTAAACATGCTGGGTGACATAGTATGATAGATAAGAGATATACAAATTCAGTTTTTATAAATATGCAATAAAAATAAAGATAATATTTTCATGAGATCAATAATACAACTTGATCTTTGATTTATTTAAGATTGAATCTTTGTTAGACACCAGTTCCTGAGGACAGTTCTCACTAATTCCTATAAATGTCATCAGCTTCTCAAGAATGTTTTGCCCAATATTTCAGAGTGTTCTGAAAAATACTTTGTGTTGACTGATAAACAGTTATTGAAAAAACCTGTGAATTCCATCATAGGTTTTTTGTTGTTTTTTTTTTTCTGATGAAGTTTGTAGGAAATGTTGCAGCCAGATTTTTATGAGGAACTTCAGGCTTATGGTTTCACCAGAATTTACATTAGTCAACAGACCTTTCTCACCCACAAAATGTGAATTATTAACTACTGGCTTAAATATTTCTGAGCTAATTATGTAGCATATCTTCCAGTTAATTTCCTTAGCAATCACTTTTCACACACAATTTTCTCTTCTGCACACAGAGAAACAACTGAAAAAACCTTTATAGCATAAACAAACTCCTGTAGGCTGGAAAAAAAGAAAGGGGTTGTTATTTATAGTGATTGTTATCTTTGTGGTATTAAACATTAAGGATTCACTAGATAGTACTGTACTTTTAAGGGCATAACCAACAATCAAATATTCAAGACAGAAGGAAATGAAGGTTCAAATATGGTTCTGGAATATCTTACTTCAAACTTAAAACTGATTAACTTGAACCTGGTTGAAGCAGATTACAGAAATGTTGACTTTATCCCGGCAACTTTTTGGAATGGTTTGAGTGACTTAGCATTAGCTTTTTTTATTTCACACTTTTATAGCTTGGGAAAAGATGGCAATAATTGTGGTGTGATTTGACCCAAATTCATCTTGAAGAATCCCCATAGAGGAATTTACAATTAAAGTTAATGTCTTACAAAATAGTGCTGCAGGGTTTTTTGTGTTAAAGGACCATTTTTACATACACAATATCTACAAACATAGGCAATAATTGATATATAATAAATGCAAGTTTTCTACTGTGTTAATGCTCTCTTAAACAGGAGTAAGAGATTTCCTCCATCCAGCATCCAACTAAACTCCTGTAGGGGAACATAATTTATTGTATGTTATGCTTGAACATAAATTTTTTGGACTTATTTAAGCAGGAAGTCTAGTAAGTACTTTTGCAATATAGTGAAATATAATGCAGTAATCTTCACATTTGGATAATTCTTTGTATGTATAAATGAGGTGGATGAACAAATTTAAAAGCACAATTTTTTGTGTAAACTGTATCATCCACAACCTTATTAGAAAATAAGCTGAAATAAATTTGATAGGTTTGATACTGTGCACTAAATTCTTTATTTTGACATTATAAAATGACTGAATTAGGAGGAGAGCTTTTCAGAATTGCTTTTTATGAAAGGTATTAAAAACCTACTAAAGAAGGGAAAAATTACTGACACACAATTTTCTGTGGATAAATTCAGAAATAAAATCTAGCAGAATCTTGTATCACAAAACTATTTCATCCTTACCATCTTCCCATAATTGCCTGTTATACACTTACCCTTCAATCTTAAAGAGTTATTCTCACTACTTTTTTCCAGGAAGGCTTGGAAATTGTCCTTTATGTTTTGCACAATATAAGTGCTACAGCCCTGAAGAAGCAATTTTACATCTAACTTTTACTTTCTGTATCTCTTCTGCTAGTTCATAAGTGTTATTAACATTTGATATACTTTTATTCTTCTTTTTAAGAAAATCAAACATTTCTATGGGCTCACCTTGACTTAGTAACACTTGTGACTTTGAATTATGTTGTTCTTCATGTTTATGATGAGAGGGAAAAGGCCATGTCTACATGAAACTATTGAATTTTGGTGTAAAGTTCTGAAGAGGTGACTCTTTTTAGTTAAAAATAAGACTTCCTGACAGGATGCCCTTTTATAAGAACATCTCAATTTTCCTCTTCCTTCTATATGTTTAGGCAACACATTAGTCAGCCTGAAGGGCTGTGCGTAGTCATCTTATCTTATAAGTCATCAGCTGTCACTAAAGCAGCTCTGCACAGCTTGGGCATTTTAGGTGCACCAGGGGCACTTCCTGTGTTGCTGTGCTAGGAGGGTACCCAGTTCATTGCTGGTGCTGCTCCTGATGCTCTCCCCGTTCAAAGCAACCACTTTATCATGCCTCAGGCTGCTGCGGAAAAGGGTCGTGGCATCCTTTGTGTCTACACATTGATTATTGCTGTCTACTGTACTCTGTAATAGAAATAATTTCAGCTAAACACTATTTAGGAAATCAAGGTTAATAGAGTTCCTGGTGGGAGAAAAGACTTTTGTACTTGTTTATTATTCATGACTACAGAAAAACTGAACAATAGTTATATTGGAAAACATTCTGTGCAGTGTTTTGTGTATTTATAGACATTGTCTCAAAAAAGGACAGTGACCGCTATCTAGTATTTGTAATAGTTTGCATCCATCCCTTACATTTCTTTTCCAGATCTAATTAGAAATATAATTCAAGAGAAAAGAAATTTCAGCAAAAAAAAAAAAAACCCTCTAGACCTCAGAAGTTGCAAAAAAAGCTCACCAATGCCTTTATTTGAGAATTTTGAATTGACATATATAAAGATCTGCAAAATATCTTTTTGAATATTTTATGCACCAGTTTTATGTCCCAGTGATAGATGATTTGGATGTATTTGCAAATATGAGCTGAATTATTGTCTATACTTTTGCTTTAGTGTGATTTTTTTCATACTCTGATGGTTAAAACATCCAACAGGAAGCTACAGATCTAAGTTGAAATCTACTCTTTTTTAAATTTAGTACAGGTATAAGATCTGAGTTCACTTCTCAGAAATTTTTATAATAAATCTTTGTGAGTTTACCACCTCCAGATCCCCTGCTGTTGTAAATTTTCACTGAAGGAAGTGCTTCTTGAGATAAAATAAGTGCATAAATATGACAAATCAGGAGTCTGGACATTCAGAGAACAGGTGTGAAAATTTGGTTTAAAATCATATTATAATATTTAAGTATTTTTGACATGGCAGTGCTTACTTCAAACTGTGTGTAGCATAACAGTTTGATCACTATCCTGTGACTCCCTAAGCAGGGAGAAATGAAAGACAGGTCTTATCACATTTCTGCAGGACAGTCCTCATAAATAATACTTTTATGCCCCTCCAAGGTAAACAGGTGATCCCTGGTATTTCTGAACTAAGTTTTTTTGCAAAACAAAATGTTTTTGAAGTGAAGAAAATAGGGATTATCTTTTTTATTCCGTGAGTGACAACCACCTAACAAACTCATAAATTTCCTAAATTCAAATACAGAAAGGAAACAGTTAAACTGATTTGGTATTCTAACTTCCATTTTATGCTAATTGCCATGTAAGCATTTTGTGCTGGTTGAAAGTCTTGAGGCCATTGACTAAAATTTTGACTGAAACAAAAGAAAGGTTTTATAGGACAAGAATCCTAAGTATGTGATTAAAAGACTCAAAATGTCCCCCTTGGAGTCATGCAACTCAATTCCTGAAATCCAAAGTAATCTAATGAAAATAATTGTCACTAATAGCTCAAATATTCTGGTGATAAATTTTCAAACAAGATGTCCATGCTAGAATATTCTGCACAACTGAAGATATCTTCATTTTATAAGTTTACTGCTTAAATATAGTGAAAGTGTGGACTTCCACAGTATACACAGCCTATTTCTCAGGCTTTCTTTCACAGCAGCAATAATGTCTGCCTTGAGTTATCAAATAAAAAGGCCAAAAACTAGCTGACCAGTGTTTTCTTTGGGCAACATCAGACTCCTTTTACACATGGATAAGCCTTGCTTTGGCATGGTGGAGGTGCCTCTTTTAATAAACTGTGTTGCTGACAGCAAAGAGCAAGATTTTACAGCCTGGAGCCAGTGGGAGTTCTGCCTTTGACCAGAGTCAGGAGTGCATCAGAGCACAGGTTACATTCCCTCCCGTAAGACACTGTCAGATCTGAGACACAGTTCCTGTTTGGGAGTCTTTCAGTACAAATCTTCTTTTACTTTAACATAATCATAAATATTTGACTCAGAATGTCTCAAACAATAGCTCACTGAAGAGTGGTTAGGCGTGTGGGTTCACTTCCTGGCTTCCAGCTAAACTTTGTTTCAAAAATTACATTAGAAACCAGTAATGACGTTATAGATCCAACATATTTGTACAGTATCTTTGAGTAAGTGGAGACATATGTAAAGAATGATTATGTATTTATGAACTGGAGAGGAGGTTGTGCTGCAGCAGAGATTTAAAAGGATATGACTCATAAAATCCTACCAGCCAGGGCTGATGGTAAACTCCCGTGAAACCTGGTTATAGTCCTAATCCACTCTACTGGATACATACAGCCTAAATCATGAGCCTTCAATTTCTCAGCACAACACTTAGATAGGATAATTGGGAATTACTATTTCTCTAAAACCCTTTTGAAGGAAAACATCTTTTTGACTAGAGTGAGCATATCCTTCTAATCAAATTTTTTTTAAAGTATTTCTTTGTAAAATTCTATTGAGGACAATCAGAGAACTCCCATTCTTTTGTGATCTTCTGTTCCATTTCTGTTTATGTTGAAGGGTTGAAGGGACTTTGGCATGCAAAGTTCTGCAAACTGAAAATATGGCAAATACAATTGAGGAAACACTTCTTTTCATGCATTTGTCAGCAATTCAAACTCATTTGTGCAGTGAAGAGCTTTTCAACACACCTTTTTATTAAACAGTAGAGGAAAACGTAGTTCACTGCACTCATAAGAGAGCACATCTTTCACCCAGGGCTTTCAAAGTACTTCCCAAATTAAACTTTCTGACCATCTTTTGAGTTAGATAAGTATCAGGTAGGTGAACTGACCATTTTATTTCAGCACTTCGGTGTGAAACATATGTACAAAAGGGAGCTGATCCTGCAGAGAGGTGAACAGTGCTCCACGGGATGCATGGAGCTTGGTCAGCCCAGGGTCCTGCAGACAATGGGGCTTCTGAAGTCAGGAACAGCAATCCCAGCATTCCACCTCATCTCCTGCACTTCCAAAAGCCAGCTCAGGCTCCCAGTACCTGCATCTGCTCACAAGGATCTTCTGCTGCTTCCATTGTGCCTCACACTCTGTGTGCCTTGCCTGCTCTTTGATTGTTTTCTCTCACCTTAAAATGTATGATTAACTTCATTTTAAGACATCAATAATTTTATATCAATAAATATTTTCCCCTGGAAATTCATACATGTATATACATAAATATGCATGTGTAGTCTGATTTGCTGTTTGCTGTGTAAAGGTGCTCAATATCATATTTTAGAAAAATCTCTTGACTTTGACTGGGTAAAGCATGCTGTATTGCCAGATGTGTAGTTAGTCAGAGTAATTAAATCAGCTAGGTTTGCAGGTGGTATGCAGGAGAGTATTTCTTAGTTTATTTTTCAAAAAAATGAAATTATAAAAGTCGCTCACATTTTTATGTTGAGGATTTCAGCCAAAATTCAGGACCATATAGTTGAATAAGAGAAGAAAACACATATTCATGTTTCTCAAGATGTAGAAATCTAATTTTCTGTACAGATTTGTCACAGAAAAGTTTATTTTTCTATAGTTACCACCTCCTTTTCAGATACTGCTCATCTCAGAAATTCCCCCACAGTTTTTCTCAAGGTCATTTTCCAGTGCTTGATCAGATGATTTTCTGCTGCTTCCCCCTCAACGTTTCACTTGTTTGTCTTCTTTCTGAGGTGTTAGGTTTTTATCACCAATCAGTGCTTTTAGTGAGTCACCTCCAAGACCATGTATGAACCTCTTTTCTGGGAAAGGTTATAAGCCTTCAATCTCTTACATCCTATAAGGGAGTCTGGTTATTTTTATATTTTTTGGGCAAGCATAAGTGTGAAAAATAGCCCAAGTATAATGTTTCAGAAAAGCTTTAAAAAAATAGAAGTTCAGCCAAATTATGATATTTGAAATAGTTATGGTAATGTAAAATGTGATATATCATGAAGTAAGTAGAACAGAGTGTCAGGATAAACATTTTATGTATCTTTTTTCACAATAACTTGTGATGGTTATGGTGAAGTAATGCAGTGAAGCTTATGCTGCTAAAACCTTTAACCCAAGCAGTACATGCACATATATTTCCTGTCCAGACTTTTCACATAGAAAAGCTCTGGTAAGAATTATTCACATGACAGAAGGAGGAAGAGTACAAATGACATGTCAGTTGCAATTTCAATGTTCATTGCAATCCCTGAAACATCCCTGGCATAAAGCAAAATCAGACAACTGGACCAGATATCAGGAATGTTAATGTGTGTCTTTAAGGTTGTATTTAATTTTCATTCTTTTGAAAAGAATTGGGTTTGGTTTCTGGGAGTTTAGGAGGGCATAAAGAGATTTTCATTACCCAATAATAACCAGTGTGAATGTGAGAAGCATGTTTAAAGGTATTCTCAATATAGTATCTCAGCTGCTGTAGCTGCCTCTACTTAGTGTCCTCTGTAAGAGTTAATCACAATAAACCTTTTAAGATCAAAAACCAGATCAATTTTTCAGTAGTTTCATTCAAGTTTACAAAGCATGAAGCTAATTAATATGCACCATTCCTGTTCCTGAATTTTCTAAAGACAGAAGGTTTTAGGAAGATTTTGTGTACAGCGGTGACTCTGTTCAAAAGCTGAATAGGATTCACAGTGGT
Organism: Petroica traversi; assembly: GCA_025920805.1. NCBI lineage: Eukaryota > Metazoa > Chordata > Aves > Passeriformes > Petroicidae > Petroica > Petroica traversi. The sequence continues at coordinate 20,946,306 of JAHLSL010000015.1, read as the reverse complement.
ACAATGCTTTAAAATTCACAGCAAATTTAAAATATGTCTTGCCAAATAAGGAATGATTCCTTTTGTTAAACATATATGTTAGATTAAATGCCTCTCTTCATACACTGCTGATTACGTTAGACAGAATCCATTCTGTCGTAAGAACAGACGGCTTGGTTTGATGGAATGTGCTTCATTCAAGGGGGAGAATTGAATAGTTTGACAAAATGCATTTTGTGGATGGATTAGACACAGGAGAGTGAATTGTGGCATGTTGTCTAAGGAAAACACCAAAGAATTGATTTTAAAATGTTGAGTATAGAATGGATTGGAGTAGTTTAAAACATGCACATTATTGATCAATCAGATTGAGGGGCCTGACAAAAAGTAAAAAGTGCCCACAGAACTCATTCTGTCAATGGAGATGTTTTTCATCTACCTGCATCCTCAACAAATTGTATTTTCTTGTACATTTCTTCTGCTCTTATCAGCAGAATGCTACTTTCTCCCAATTTCTTTCAGCTCTAACAATAAAAACAGTTTGGTGAAATTCCTTGCTATGACAGATTTCACAGGCAGTGCATAGCTCAGTTGTTCCTTTTTGGTACATGCTTTTCTGGCCTGGAGAACGATCACAGACAGGGTATTTGGGCATTTGGCTAAAAATCCATCTACTGCAGATTCACCCATCGAATTGGGTGAGTAATGCACAGGTAGAAACCCATCAAGGCCACTGTTTTGTATTCAAGTACCCGATGCAGGGCAGCAGTGAAATTTCTATCCCTAAAACACCTGATGCTAATTAGACACTTAGTAATGGTGTTCAGGAAATCCCAGGTGCTGAGAGAAGAGGAAAGTTAGCTAGAGCATAATGAGAGCACAGCTCCCACCCACAGAGCTGTGTTTGTTGCTGCTCAGGATAATTCCCAGCTCACATACCTGCGTCAGGCTGGCCCTTTCCTCTCTGGGAAATGGCAGTCTAGCAGCTCAGGTCTTTAACATTTAGCTGTAGGAAAATTTGGTTCACATGCACAGCATGTGTACCTGCTTTATGAGTGACCTTAAGGAGCTTTGCACTTCTCTGGAAAAAAACTAGTCTTGTTTGACTTCTGCAAGTATTGGGGAAGTGACTATAACAAAAACATAAAAAGGACATGATACAGCAAGTTCTGCAAAAAACCATACAGACAGCTTCCAAAGGCTGAATTGGTTGTCACTGCAAAATTTAGGCATGCGTAATATAAAAGAAGACTGAATTCCCTTTTTTTTACCTTTACTCCTTTTGTGAATACTTTTAAAACTGAAATCCAAACACTCTTACCCAGAAAAAATCTAATGCCTTTAAGTGCAGAAAATTACTTTTTCCAATATGAAAAAAATGAACATAATTGGACCATAATCTCATATTGCGTTTTACAGTGGCCTAGTTAAGGTGGATTCAATAACTTTTAGATGGGATATGTTCCAGGTTGAGATAGTAGCACTGTCTGGGATGTGAAGTCAGACATGACCAGATCCTTGCAGACCCACTTGAAGAGTATCTATGAACCTGTTGAAAGTTTAATTTGAGAAAAGTATGTTGTTGGCATATGAAGAAGCTTTTTGATTTTTTTCCCATCTATTTCAAAATTGTCATCTTTACTGTTTTATATCAAACACTCTCATAAGAGTTCATAATGCTGCATAATAGGGGTAGGTTGAAGTGTTTATGAATTGTTAATGAACAATGTTAACTGACCAAAGTTAATAAAGATTCATTAAAATTCATGAAATGGTTCATGTATATTTCATTGCAAGCATAAAATGAGATACTTTTCCAAACATGCATGTTTCCTGAAACTTAAAATTAGGAATTTTCAGAAGCATTAATTAGTGGAAAGCCGAAGAAAAAGGTTATGATAAATGTACAGTTTGAGCTATTTTGAATAACTCGTCTGTATAAGCTCATAAATTATTCAGTACAAAGCACTTATGTAATATTTCTTAAAGGTAAAAGAAGCATCCTTTCAGGGTTGGTTGCCCTTTCCTTAAAGCAAAATAACTCTGTTACATTACTGGAACCAAGTTACAGAAATAAATTGATTTTTCCCCCCAGGGCAGGCATCTGTTACTTCCTAAAGTAAAGAAACGCTCAAGGAACATATGGTTGAAGGGATTTGGCAGGGTTCTGCTTAGAAGAAGAGATGTATATGAGATTGAAACAGGAAACAGGAAAGTATCTGATTCAGCCAATAGATTCTCTGCATGCTTTATCTAAATTTAAGTCAGTTTCTGAGTCAAGAGCAGTTCGGCTTCTTAATACAAAAGGAAGTCAGGCCTTATCAGCTGGGTAACAAACTTTCCTTAGACTTAATTCTGCATAGTTGACTAGGCTATGGCCCTAGTCAGATGTTCAGTTTCATTAATTAATGCCTTGGGGGTGAGGGTTAAGGGTTACTCTCATGAATAAACATTTCAGACGTGCACATATCATATCCAGAAAGGCTAATGAAATAGCATGTAAGAGCATGTGAAAGCTGGGTATTTGGCACAACATTTGAAGTCCACTATTTTTTTTTGAAATAAAGTCACCAAAACTAATAAAATGGGGATTTATCTTCCTTTAAAAGGGAATGTGATCAGAATTCAAAAGTGTTAATTAAAACATTGTGCATTTTCTTTAGGCTGGAGGCTTTCAGTTTTAGGTTATTTCCAATAACTTTTATTTTTGAACTCTAGGAACAAGGATGGGGATAATGCATAGTCATGATGGCCAGACAACTTAATAGAGCCTGGGATTTGTGGTAAGACTTTTCTGGAATGGTTGCACTTGAAAAAAAAGTGAGTTTTCTATATTTTTCTGGAGCTGTCAAGCTAGGTTTCTGCTCTCATTAATTTGCCCTCTTTGTGATAAGGTTTGTGACATTTGCCATTTCAGGCCTTTTTTAGATGAATTGCCAGTTACCTTTGAATGAAAGCCAGTAGAGTCAAAGACCTTCCAGCTTTTTCTAATCTGTGCCCCTTTACAACATAAATCAATGGAAAGTGAGATGTTAAACTTCCAGTGTCATTTGCCAGGATACTGATGATTGATTTTTAGAAAAATAATTACGAGAAAAATCCAGACTCCAATGGAATAAAATGTTATTTCCAAACTGGTATCAGTAAGTTTTAGTCCATACTGCTTTTCTGCACCCATCTTACTGCTTAGAAGTATCTGGTCTCTTTAATAATTCAAGGAATCTTGTGTTTTTAACCCAAGGCATATTACTAACAACCTCTGAATGTTATTGCTGGAAGAGCCCCTCCCAAATTGTGCCTTTTTTTTTCCCCCAAGTGGAATTAGCTGCATCATGACTTGTGCACTTGTTTTCATGCAATATTGAATGTTTGAGTAGTATCTTCACTCAGCTGAGCTGCAAGGGAAGGGGGCTGGCAGGAACTTGGAGCGTCCTCGAGAGAATGGGTGTGCTACAATGAGAAGGGTCAAAATTTCCTGGCAGCTGAGAGCAAAGAAGCTGTCAGTCAAGGGAAGCTGTAAGATAAATACAAGGCAAAGGTTTAACTTAGCAGAATAATTCTGTTGTTTTAAAACACCCTTTTAATCAGCAGATTTTAAAGGTACTCAAAGTCTGAATTTTATTGAATGGACAGAGACGTGAGCTGAAGCCAATGAAATGGTGCAGAAATAATGCCAAAATGAGAGCATGTGTCCCTCTAATCTCAACTTGCATCTTATCTTTGAACCACACCACCTCATTTTGTGTCAAAGTAAGCTTAAAAAAGTTGAGACAATAGACTGAAATGCTTCCCTGGGTTCCTGTGTTGGATCAGTTGCAGCCTGGAATGATGTCAGGTTGTTTTCTTGTGAGTGGTATGGACATCTCCTTCCTCAGAGCCACAGTAAATGTTTTCTTTCTTTCGAGCACACATTTATTTTCTTTCCTTCACATCACAGAGTTTTTGGCCACTGGCTGTTAAGAGGTTCAATTATCATTAAAGCATATGTATATTTTCTTCATTTTTGTTAAGATTCCATTCCAATTTGTTGATTTACCATTGTTAAAAGATTTTTTAAGAAGTATTTGACCTACCACTGAACAATTTCTCTTATCTGCGTATTGAATCACTTGACAATGTTCAGATGAAGAGTTGGATGTGCCAGGAGATATTTGGACAGATATTTAGCACTTTCAGGTGCAATTGATGCCGGAATGATTTTTGTCTTTTCTTTATATACCTTTTACACACTTCTCTGTATCCACAAGTATTAGCAGTATGCATACTTGCAACTTTTTACTTAGTTTAGTGCTTAGTGTTCTGCAGGCCCTGAGACTGAACACCCCAGAACTGCAGAGCCGGGGAGACCAAACATTCCTACTATCTCAGGAACCCAAGGTCTCCTAGTAGGACAGATTCTGTAAACTAGAGGCTAGCCCACCCCAGCCCCATTATTGGGCTCCCTTGTTAGATATGCTAATGTGTAAAGTCTATAACTGGTGTATGTGATTGACGGTGGGTGTGCATTTTGCCACGCTGTCACCTGGGTGCAGTGAATGCATCAAACGGGATCCTGATTAAAATACTGAGGTAAAGACCCCAACCCTCTTAACCGTGTCTACTTCTTTTCATAACACTAGGAAAAAGGCATTACAATGACATTGGGCATGATGAGCAAGATTGGAGGAAGTTTGATCTGTAGAATCCAGTCCAACAGCAATAGCAAGAGTTCTGTTCTCTGACAGCCCAAACTGTCAGGGACATCAGCAATGAAAAGAATAGTATGAGATTTTATCTGATGTATCCAGAGAACTTTGGCAACTACTGTATTTCTACTAATATTCACTCCAGTGCAGTAGAGCATAGCCTGATGTCATTTATGAATCTCAACTTTACACAACATGATAGAGCAAGTTTAAGACTTACCATTTGGGTTACAGAATTTTCTGGTGTTGTTTTGTGTAAATTGTCATCTCCTATTTAGGCGCATTATGTGAGAAATTGTCTCTACTGCTACAAAGGCCTCAAAAGTCTCCTCAAAAGAAAAATGGCACATTCAGCACAAGAAAGTTCTTCTTGTGGATCTGAGTAAATGTCTAAACACTCAGCTTTTGTTAGGCTTGAAACAAGTGGGTCATTTCTATTATTTCAAATTTACAAGGTAAAACCCACTCCATATACGGCTACTTTGAAGAGATGCCCCAAACTGCTGAAGGCTTTTGTTAAAATAAGTGTTATCACTAAAAAACATATATTTTTTAAGTGGGGGCTGATCAGCATTCAGAACCACATTCTGATGTTTACTCCAGACACCTGTGTTTGTAGAAGCAGGAGAGAATGAGCAGTGAGGCAATATTTCCAACCTGTAGGTTCTCAAGCAATACACTGTGCATACACTCAAAAGGTCTTCCCATATTACAAGTACAGATCTTGTACCTGCAGCACAGCAGAACTCTTAAGGTGATCTATATAGGAAATATAGGAATGGAATATCAATCTTTAAGAGTGGGGGATGAGGAATTTCTTGCATTTTTCAATTTTGAATTGCTTTAGGCCTGATAAGAAAGAATTGAATATTTTGAAAATAAAGCTTAGGTGAGATGGTTGAGAGACACATATGTTTGCAGATGAGAAAGAGATGTAATTTCTTGTACCACAGTGCAGTGCTCTGATATGACACAGAAGTAGAAGCCTGGTTTGGCTTTGTTGCAAAACAGATATGAGGAAGTTAGGTGAGTTGTAAAGATCATTGGATGGAAGATCATTGGATGCCATCAGCTTACAGGATTGTAGTGTGAAGGAAAGTCTGAAGAGGGTCTTAGAGATTTCTTTGTGCTAGGAAGTTATGTACAATGGAATCCTGTGTGGAGCTGACAATTTGTATCTATATATACCTATACAAAGAAAGAAAAAGTAAAATTATTAATCTGAAGCTCCAGCTTTCAGTAATGACTTGTAGGGAAAAGTGAGTTTAAACCTTTAAAGTGTTTCAGAAAGAAAAGTGATAACACAATAAGGTCTAGAGATCTAAACTGGGGTATCAAATTTAATGAATGGCTCCATTTTAATATGAGGAAATACACCATGAAAGGAATGGTACTGGAGACAGTTAGGACATGGAATGATAGTTCATGGCTCAAAGAATTTAAGTGTGATACATTTTTCTTAGTGATCAGAGGTGTTTAATGCAAACTTCACAGTCATCCCTCATGACCAGAGTGAACACATATGCTGGCAGCTAGCATCCAGGGGTTTTTTTTGCAAGAAGAAGCTGTGTTACTGCTTTTGAAATTCTGTCCCTTCAGATACCGCTGAGATTTGATTTAGGTTTCTGCTTAATATAGTTTGTTGTGAGAACATTAGAATAACCTGTCTGCCTGAACGAATGCCTTCTTGCACTTGTCTCTTGCACACCTATATTTTGATAGCATTTGAGTAATTTTGTGCACATGAAAATATCAGACTGGGCACTACTGTTAGGTGTATTGAAATGTAGGAAAAGGATGATTTTTCTCTTAATGTTGCCATATCTCCAATAAAATGAAAAATTTTCAGTCATGTCTGGGATTCCTGATGTATTTCATCCTCAGACCTTTTTCAAAGTGTTTTCCATTGTATTCAGCTTTACAGGATACTTAAAATTGCAAAGTTAAGAAAAGTTCCATTAAATTCCATCTGGCTTTCTCTGAATGACATAAATGTCTCTTTCCTTCTGAATTCTGAATCTTGAGTCAGTTTTAATCTGTCTTCTCTTACAGTGTCTTTTAAACGTTTCCTCAATTTTGTGCCATTAAAAAAATATTTCAAAAGTATACATGGAATGTTTCACTGAAATAAACTGAAAAACTGTAGGGCTGAACACAGTAAGTGCTGCAGTGTAAGCCATCTCTTTCTTTTGCTCAGGAAAGAACTCTGTCTTCTTTGCCTCAACCTTCACTATTTTGCTATTTTGGTTAACTTGGGAGGGGTCGGTACAGGGTGATATTCTCCAAGCCAGAAACATACTTTGACAAGTAATACATTTGCAAATTTTATGTGGTATGAATCCCACATAAGTGCTTTCTGCAGCCAGCTGATAGTTGGAAATCACAGTTATACTTTTGATCTTTCTTAAACTTTTGAACAATATTAGGCATCCACCATTCCTCTTGTGCTTCCTCTGCCTGCAATGAGATATTTGTAAGATTTTCCAAAGGCTTTCCTGCTTCCCTTGCTACTTACTTCATAATGATGGGATATTATTCTTCTCGATCTGCTGGCTTGTCATCTTTTATTACATCCAGTTGCCAGACTTTATACCATCTTGTAATCATAAAGTCTTAGTGCATTTTACTCTTCTCCTCAGAAAAATCAGCTCTGGTCTCCAGTGTGTGATCTTACTTCCTTTGTTTTCTTTTCCAGCACTAAGGCAAAGTATTTACAATCAGAGCAATGTGTAGGCTTTGTTTTTCTTATGAATTCCTGATTCATTTCACTCCAACCATTCATCTCAAGATTAAGATACTTGAAAATTGCGTAATGACATGGCTTAAAGAAGAAGTATCATTTATTTGTTTACATTTTAAAGAAATGTGTCTAAGTTAGAGTAATGCTGTTGGAAAGACCAATGACTGAGTTGTCTTTCAGGTGTTTTTCAATACCTCCCAGAATAATCTTCTCCAAACTTTACCAGGCACTGAAGTGAGATTAACAGGCCTGTATTTTCCAGCATCCTCCTTCTTGCCCTTCTTGCAAACTGGGACAATGTTTGTCAGTTTCCAGTCAGCTGGGACCTCTCCAGATTCCCAAGAACACTCAAAAATCAAAAGAGCTTTCGCAAGAACATCAGCCGGATTTTTTATGAGTTTTGGATGAAACCCATCAAGTCCCATAGGTTTGTAGAGATCCAGCTGATACCCACACAATTTCAGGGTCAACAGGGAATTGATCATTCCCACAGGCATGGTCCTCCAGCTCAGAGCACTGAAACCCCCTTGGTCTGTCATCCATATTGAAGTCAGATGCAAAGAATGCCTTAAACACCTCTGCCATGTCATTGTCCCTGTTTTGTGAGGTGAGGTGACCATCCTCATCCTGTAGTATGCCAGTGTTATTTTTACTCTACCTATTGCCATTAGGATATTTGAAAAAAACTCTTTTTAAAAATTTATTTATTTATTTTTATTTAGAACACACAGTTCTAGCCAATTCCCAGAGAATCTCAGTTCTAGACAAAAGGGAAGGGATTGTAAAATTGTTTAGAAAGAAAACTTCACCTCAGAAGGAAAGAAATAAAGGTAAGTGATGCAAGAGCAAACATATGGACTGAGAATCAGATTTATCATTAACACTTTCATATTATGGACCTGATGCAGGATTGGGAGTACAAGTCCATCTTGCATATTACAGGAAGGCTGACTCTAAATTAACTAAATACCTTGCAAAAAGCCAGAAGTGCTGCCAGTATCACAGCCATTGCATTATTGCAGCTTTTCCTTACCATTTGGAGAGCTGCAGGAAATTTTGGACAGGTGGTTATCCACCTTGAGTGGATGAAGGTCAAAATCTTGATTTCAGATGAAGATGCAGATATTAAATGAGAAAGCATTAGGGCAGCCAAAATCATTCCAATCCATCTGCTCAGCTTATTTTTCTAGTGCATCACTATACTTCTTTATTGACCTAGTAAACAAATATATATGTTCTTGATCCCAGTACAAACTTGTCATCCTAAAACAGGATTTGCATTAATAGGTATCCATCATCCATGACTAGAAATTAAAACTAATATTAAAAATATGCCTTTATTTCTGTACCATAAAAGTATTGGTTCAGAAAGTAAAAAATTATTATATTTATCAGAATTTTTCAAAGAGTCTGTGTGTCTTTTCTGGATATTTAAATTCACTGTTTTAAAATCTATTCTTTGCACTGAAGTTCCTCATCATCCCTTAAGTATTATTGAAAAAATAATTTCAGACTGGTAGGCCACTAGAAGATATTGTTGTTGAAAACAGTGTGGGGTGATTCTGAGAAATAACAGATAACATATGAAATTTTTAGTGGGCCATCTCTGTAATTAGAGTCCAGATGTGACCTGTAATTTCCTAAGGAGTTACTGCAGTCCCTGCAAGAATGTAATAATAGTGAAGGTCATACCTGCAAAGCCACCTCTTCTAATGTAAATGGAAGCATCAGGAAAAACAATGCAGAAACAATGTAAATGTCTTCAGGATCTATTATTTTCTTTCTATTTTTTTCCTTGGAAAAGAATGATTGTGGTTTTTTCTTTTTAGATTTAAGTATTTGTTATGTAAAGGCCTTTGGAAAGCATTTTCTATATTTCATTGGAAGTTTTCTTGCCACACATCAGGCAAGGATGTAAATCTGGTTGTATGATGAACACCCAGTCTGCACCTTGTTAATCACTTGCCATGTATCCTGTTTTCCATCTTCCTTCCTATTAAGTCCTCTTGATTAAACTTGATTAATCTGTCTTCTTTTGTCTCACCTTCACTCATACGAAAGTCTGAATCTCTGTAACTAATGTAACTCTGTAACTAAGCTGCTGACTAAGGACCTTCCAATCATAAAAAATAAGTTATATTTGAGTTTAGAAAGTTTGCTGCTGCTGAAGCATCTGGTTTTCTACTGATTCCTCAGCCCATAAAGCTAAAGTTTCATTTATAAGTGAAGTGATTGTGAAAGTCTTCAGAAACATTGCCTAAATCTTCAGAATCATGTGAAGATATAACAAACAATTCCATTCAGAATGTCTTGAGGAGTACAGGACAGGAATTGAATGCCAAATTCCAATATGGTGATTAAGAAAGCACACTCTGACTGGCTGCCATGTAGCTTTCCTAGCTGTGACTCCTTGTTTGATGGGAAACTCCAGCAGTTACCTGTCTTGTTTCACTGTAGATCAATAAGTTCCTGAAACTCTGAGGAATGTACTCTCAGCACACTTAATATGTGCCAGCAGTGGGTCCCTACCCATCACATCGGAACTTTTTGGGCTGCTTTATGTTTTTTTAAGGTTTATAGTTGCCACGGAGTGCCACTCAAATGGTTCACTCCTGAAAAGGTCCCTCCCCAACCTTCGATCTGCCCAAGGACACAACACTCATCTTTTCGGAGAGGGTATTCCTCTGAGGCTGATACTGGAATGTGGGAAAAGAGAGGAAATGTCCCTTGTCTTTCTGGTGGAATTTACAGGAAGGAATACAGATTTGGGAGGTCAGGAGGAGACAGTGCAAGGAAAGGCTTGTTTATGTACCAGAAGTTAGAAGTTTCAGAGGAAGAAATTTGGACTCTCTTCTCACACACACATATGCTTATTCATCCTGTAGAGAAAGCTCATGCTGAGAGAGAAATGTAGGACCCATCTCAGAGGTGAGGGCAGCTACTGTAGCAGAGCTGTGAGCTCTACCTGGGTCTTTCTTCTTGGTTCAGCCTAGAGTGCCTAACAGTGGTGCTGTTGAAGGAAGAAGAGAGGAATAATTCCACTCTTCAGTCTTGTGCTGGTATTGGTTAGAACTAGGGCTTTTGTACTTCCTGGATGAGCATACCAACTACTAGACAGTTAAAACAAACAAACAAAAACAAACCACCAAGGTAGGAAATAAAGAAGTGCAATTATTTGTAAGTGCAACCTGCACTTTAAAAGAGCAAAAAAGGAAACCTATCTTAATTTCTTCTAAAAAATAACTTTTGTTGTCTTAAAAGGCAGATTCTGACCTTTTGGTTGGATGGATGCCAGCAGTCATCCACTGGAAAGACACGGTAATTAAGGCTATGTGTTCTGTTCTCAGTATTTATTAGTTCTACTTTTCCAGCATGCCATATTTTCCAAATCAGTCTAGAGTGTGTATGGTATTTAGGAAATAGTAAGAGACATTTGCATTTTTGGTCCTGTGCCTGGCATTTCCCACTGACTGCTATAGGCAGTATATGGAATACAACATGAGGAATGTGAGGCTCGTGGGTGCAAACCTGCAGTTAGGAGCCTCTATATCTATCTATGGGTTCAAGAATTCACATGGGCTAGGGATCTGCCTTGTGGCCAAAATCCTGTGCTTTCAAGTTCTTATTCAATGTAGCCTCAAGTGTATTTTTTCCAAAGGCACAAAGTAGATCAACGGTGGAGGAAGGGACTAAACCTCTAATTTTCATTGTGTCTGTATACATGAGGAATTTAATAGCACCATCAATTTTTGCTGAAATAATTTTCATTATGTTCTTCAAGCAAGGCATTATATTGCATGGCTCTATATTAATCAATGAGAACTGAAAGATTGTTATGAAACAAAATGCTTTGTGCTGGTCATAATTATACAGAAAGGCTAGAAATAAGACTAAAATATGTCTGTTATTGGTCATCATTGTAATTTAACAATGTTAATAAGAAGTTGACTTAAAAAAACTGCACTAAAGATCTTTGATTTTTCTTGAAGACGTCCCATTTTCCTCCTTTTTGCAAAATTCCTCTAGGAATTTCATAAGCACTGCTTTAAATTTCTTTTATCCAACCTATCTCATACAAAAGTGAATTTTACAGCCAGCAACATTAGGAGTATCACAAGGAATTTTATAAAGATTTTAAGCAATACTTATTTGTTCTGTAATGTAGCAGTTGGCTTTTATGAAACTATATATTTTTGTCATATAACCAATGGCTTTGCTGTAATTGTATTCAGTAGTATAGAGCTTTCAGTGGTCAAAGTGTTTCCAAAGGCTTTTGCTACAATTAAATTTAGTCTGCATATTGTGTATATAATGATGATTGTAATGGCACTGTTATTAGAAGGAGGTTCTTTGGGGTTGATAACTTGGAGGTCATTTTAAGACAGAAACTTTATCATATTTATATCATTGTTTTTTATGAGAAGTACAAACTGCAAGCCAAGACTTGAAGTTTGCTCATAATATGCTTATTTTATTACTGAGGAAGAGGCAATTAAGGTTCAAGAAATTAATCTCAGTTTCTGCAGATGACACTTTTCATAGTTCTGCTATCAATTCCTGTTTGACATAACCTTTTCACTTTGTTGCCAGTACAATACTGGTCTTGTACCACTCTATACTTGGTCCCTGCACATTTGTGCAAGAGAGGAAGGACAAAACAGGTGAAGTCCTGTGGGGTTATGCTGATATGGAGAGAAACACAAAGAGGACAAGAGACTGTAAAAGGTGATAGGACTTCTTTTTCTGTGACTGTGCACATGTTGTTTTTCAGAAGGGCATTTATTAAGTTGTTCTTTTTCTGAACATTCCATGGCAAATCAGACAAGGAGACAAGCAGTGACTGGTTCTAGGTGAGCAAAACAAACCCAAGGTCTTTGAAGTTCCTAAACACTCTTTCAGGATTTAGAGAAGAGTTGCTGGACTATAAGAGAAAAGATCTTCATAGAAGAGATGAGGCACAGAAGTGATAGGGGAAAAAAAGAAAAGGATAACAGGAATAAAGCTGTCATTTCATAAGAAATTTTTTGCTATTAAATTGTTTGTCTACTAAAGAACTTCAAAGAATATTGAATAGGGAAAAACTTTTCCCATTGAAAGTAACTTATCAATAAACCAGTTAAAACTGGAGATAATATCACTTACTGTTTCACAAAATCGTTATTCTTATCTATTAGGAAGAAAGCTGTAACAGTTGTATTGATGAAAATTCCTTTTAAATATAATTTTTCAGAAGCTGTCCAGAATGCCAAGAAAAGAGACCGAGATATGAAAACTTCTAAAACAGATGATGTTTGCAATAGCAATGCATTGCAAGTTTATGTAGAGGTCTTCACAAGATGGTTGCCAGTACTGAAAATTGCATCTTTGAAACCTAACTTTATTTCGGCAGAAATTTCTGACTTCTGGCTGAAATTAAGGCCCAGCTTGTTCAACTTAGCCCTGATAACCTGGGAGGGCCTCATAGGAACTGGGGGTTTGCATGGCTGATACCCTGTCAGTTGGTCTCACCAACATCCTGAAATTCTCGATCTGTTGATATTTGTTTTATGTTTATGCTTCTTTAGCAATTTGTGTCAAACAAAACAAGGGATTATATCTTATGACTAGGAAACAAAGGGCCGAGTTGGGTCTTCTTGGCAGAGCCTTTACCCAGTTTTACACATAAATCCAGCTCCTCATCAAACTGGTAAAGGAAAATAACTGCTCTAAGCACAGACAAGAGATGGGGAGAGGGTGGCTGTAAGCAGAGGCATGGGGAAGTTCTAGAACCTAAAATGAGGATCCTTTCCCAAAGAGAGCCCTTCAAATAAGTGGGAACCTAAAGGTAGCTCAGCTTCCTCAGCCTAAAGCCATTCCTCTCTTCTAGAGGAATATCCTAGATTTTTTTAGCCGATTTTGGAAAAAAGGCACTGGACTGAATGGACTTTTGGTGTAATAGTACAGACTGTGCTGTTTATTCTGCTCCTTTATCTCCATTTCTCTGTGAAATCATGTATTTTACCCCCCCTAAAGCCTCATTCTCCTCTCCTACACCCAAATGTTCACCAGTCTCTGACAGCCCTCCCCAGGTTGTCTGCTGGTGTCTTGTTTTCTTGTGTCAGCTATCCTCCTGCTCAGTGCCCTCTCTGCTGCATTACATAAATCAGTTGTTCATAAGCCTCTGTAGAGGCTGGGGTTAGCAACAACATTACCACTAAATTCCCTTTCCTTACAGTGAGTGGAGTTCGCTGGAGCATCAGATCCCTTTACATGATTCTTTGCTCCATGAAATCAATACTAATAAGAATTACAGGATTTTAGTCTATGAATACGTTTTTCTGTTTATTCACTGTAATGATTTCTGCAGAAACTGCTTTGAAGTTTATGCCTCTCCACCAAGTTAAATTTTTAAGTAAGGAACACATTTTAATGCAGATAAATTGAGAATAGGTGCCTTTGTCTTGCCTCCCTCTGTATTAGGGAATTCTCAAACTTCTCAGCATAAAACCTCTTGACCTACTTTTCCCCTGAACCCTGTTCTGCAGTCCAAGGCAGAACACACAAATCAAAACCAAGACAAACATCCCCCAGAATGATGATTTCCCCCAGCTGGTTTCCTGCATGGCTATTTGCTCTGTCACTGTGAGCCCTGATCAGCAGAAAGCTTTGTCCTGTATAAAAGTTTCTGCAAAGCTAATTTAGGGCACAGCAAGGGACTCATTTAAGCAAAACAAAACCCAAGCAAAGCACAGAACACAGCAATTTAAGTGTTTTTGTTTTGTGTCAGAGAAATGTATAAATATTTTACTGTAATTTTCCAGGAGGTTATGGTGAAATATCTCTTTCTCTGGAAAACAGGAAATAATCATTCCTGAGGTACATGTTAGTGTGGTGGTAGTGCATTCAGCTTTATGAGACAGCAACACTCAAGACACTGCGTTGAGCCACTTTGGATTATGTATCTCTACTTTTCATTTTTTTAGTTTGTTTTTGGTTTTTTGGCTTTTTTTTTTGCTTTGTTTTGTTTTGATTGTTTGTTTTTTCCAGGAGCTTTTTCTAAGTCTGAAGACTTTTTTTTTTTGTCCTAAAGACTTAAAAAAAAAAAGTCTAATCTTTTTTTGAAACAATGAAATATTTCTCTAAATGGGAAAATGACCTAATATAATTGCAACTAGTCTATAGCCCTGTGGAATATAAACATTGAGTTTCTGGGATCTGTTTATCTCTAATGATTGAAGAGTGTAGAAACAGACTTATACGTAAGTCTATGTGATACTATACAAAGGCTTAGCTTCACATTTCCTTATTGATGAATCTTTCTATTTGGCAAAATTTATGATTTCTTTATCAGACTGCAGAATCGTAGAGCAAAAGACTACTACTAGAACATATAAAATATTTTCTATCATTAGTAGTGCTCAAATGAAGAGTTTAAATAAATTACAGATTTTCTTTGAATTGCGCTTTGTTAATTTATCTGCAAGTATTGAAAATTCAAGCTTGTTATAAGTTTCAAATTTATAGGGAACATTGCCCTACATCTACTAATACCACTGGAATTTAGTTCATAGATGCTTCATTTTTGAAGCCCAAGCAGTGAAAAATTTAAAGCATCAAGGCATTCAACGGGATTGTTGCTTTTTTCCAGGCTTAGACATGGTATTAAATAGAAGTCTGAAGGGATGCACACTGCTGTGAAGAATACAGTAGATGAATTAATTCAGTATTTCAAATTGACATGCTGGTTACATGTAAAAAAAATTTCAGCTTTGCTGTGTACAGAGAAGGCACAACACACCATAAAATTTCAGCACTTTCTTGATAATTTTGTATTAAGTATTCTGTAGATAATTTTTCAGGACCTTTGACTTCTGCCAGAGATGGTGATTGTAATCCCTTTGAGTAGATGATGATACTTGTGAGTGTGCTGATCCCATGAAGTCAAAGTGAGAACATCCACTGGTCATGCATAAGGGTCTGTACATGGAATATGGTCATATAGTTGAGGCTTAGAAATGTTTTATGCATTGGATGTCAGTAAACATGATCTTCTGGAATTTGATATTATTTCCCATGGTAGGAGGTCATCCCTTCACTTTTACAGTGAAGAAGTTGTCACTAAAATAACTCTGGTGACTCATACAACTGTGAATATCCTCCTGATAACAGAGTTTATGACTAAACTGAAGACGAAAGCTACGGCAGAACAAAATAAGCATAGCAAAGAATAGCAAAGCAACTGACCAACTTCTTCAAGAGTGGTACAGGAAAACACAAGTACTTGAAACAGGCTGACAGCATGGCCAGAGAGAAAGGCACAGCAGGGTACTACCACTTAGGCTGTGGCTATGTCTGCATCAATTTTTGCTTTCATACTTCTTTCTTTAGCACAGCAAACTGCCTGAATTTCTGTGGCTCATACTGGAGGTCAGAATGTTGCAAAGTGATGTCATTTAGTGCTCCATCATGTGACCCTCTGGGCACTTATGACACAGCTGTGTGAAACTGGGATATTCTCGTAAAGCCCCTGTAAAGGCTGTGAAGTTTTTGTGCTGTGCCAGCATTTAGGGTGGCAAATGTTTTCCTGGGTTTCAATTAGGAATAGAAGGATGATCTTCTGTACTTGTAGGTAGTTACAGACCTGTCAGTTTCTGTCACTGGTCACAGCCAGCATGGGGTCATAAGGGGAAAGTCCTGCTTATCACAAACTTATTCTCCTTTTATGGCACCATTACCCACTTACTTCATCAAGGGACGCTAGCTGATAAAATCTTTAAGAATGTCAAGTCTTTTGATACTGTCTCTCACAGGATCCTTTTGGACAAACTGTCCAGCTCAAGCTGGATAAACACAGCATGTGATGGGTGAGCAGCTGGCTCATAGGTCAGACACAAAAGCTTACAGTGGCTGGGTGGCATCAGGCTGGAGACCTGTCACAGGTGGGGCTCCACAGGGCTCCATCCTTGGCTCAGTGCCCTTCAATAGCTCCATAAATGACTTGCACACAGGACTTGAATATTTTCTAAGTTTGCCAGTGATACCAAATTGGAGCTGGTGACTCCCATGAAGGCGTAAAGGTGCTATAGAGAGACCTTGACAAACCAGAGGACTGGGCAGCAGTGGCCAGATCCTGCACCTGGGATGGGACAACCCTGGGTGAACAGACAGTCTGGGGGATGAGAGGCTGGAAAGCAGTGCCATGGAATGTGACCTGGGTGTTGCTGGTTGCTGGCAAGTTGAATGAGAGTCGACAGTGCATTGGCAGCCAAAAGGGCTGGGGCACATCAGGGGTCACTGTGTCCTGGGGAGTGTCAGGCACAGCATGGCCTGGTGGGATTGTTCCCCTCTGGGGAACATTGCTTTGCTCTGGGGTGGCTCCACCTCGAGTCCTGCATGCAGTTCTGTGTGCCACAAGCTAAGAAGGATGTAAAGCTATAACAGAGTGTCCAAAGGAGGGCTATAAAAATGGTGAAGGGTTTGGAGAGGAATTTGTGTAAGGAGAGTCTGAGATCACTTGGCTTGCTTGTTCAGCCTGGAGGAGACTGAGAGGAGACCTCATCACAATCTACAACTTCCTCATGAGGAGCAGCAAAGGACCAGGCACTGATCTCTTCTGTCTGGTTACCAAAGAGGAGGTCCAAGGGAATGGACTGAAGCTGTATCAGGGGAGATTTAGGTTGGATATTAGAAAAAGTTTCTTCACCCAGTGGGTGGCTGGGCACTGGAACAGGTTCCCCAGGTAAGTGGTCACAATACCAATCCTGGCAGAGTTCGAGAAGTGTTTGCACAATGCTCTAAGACATAAAAAGTAATTTTGGTTTTTTTTCTGTTCAGGAGTTAGTGATCCTTGTGTGTACCTTCCAGCTATTCTCTGATATTCTATTACTCTATGATTTAATTGCTACTATTTCTCCCCATTTTCAAGTGTATTTTTTTAAAGTCAATAACTTATTTGCTTTGTAATTCTGAAGAAAATAATTTTCAGAAGTCTAAAAGTTCTGTAAAACGTTGGTAATATCTCAGCTCCTTATCCATACATGTACATGTAGCAAATATTAACCTCAAGAGAATAAAACTCAGCAATCATCCATAAATAAATTGATCTGACAGCAAGTTCACATAGTGCTGCAGGCAACATCTTGAAACAGGTTTGCCTGTAGTGAAATTTGAAAGTTTGGAAGAACGCAGTGTGAAAACAACACCTACAGTTTCATTGGGTTGGAAATGTCAGCATATCACAGATAAGACAAAACTCGGTACTTTCTGTGTTGGGCATGAAGGAGAATTAAAGATGGAATAGCATGCAGGTGCTGAAGTGTGGTATGAATCTTTCTTCACATTCCTAGAGAAAGGTCATTCAGGTACAAACAATGTCATCCTTACGGGAAATTATTTTTGTTGGAACTATAATCTAAATTTACATTAAATAAAATACAGACTTGTGATGAGCTTTAATGCAAGACACTAGGCAGCAAATTATTGCTAGTTCTATATTGAAAACCTAATTCTATATTAAAGAATGGTTGAAATTATAAGCAAAATTTGCATCAAGTTAAGAATCTCTGTATGTCGGTGGGGCAGAAATTCATCTTTGTGATAAAAAGAGCTGCATTTACTCTTAGGAAATGTTTGTTTCAGTCCTGATCCTGCCTCACACTTCCTGTATTATCTTTGAAAACTTAGTCTTTGTTTTTAACTGTAAAACTGGGATGAGACAATTTCCTCTAAAACATTCTTCAGTTTATAAACGGTCTCAGTGAAGGACACTTGCATTTGTATGTCCTGCATTGACCTTGAGTAAATGAAGGTCTTAAGATGTGTTGTAACAAAGATAAAAACTTTACAAGTGCAGAAGGTGCCAGTTGGTACAGAAAATGCTATTTTGACAAAATTAACAATTCTTTGGAGTTCGGCTAAGATGTTCATGACATTTCCACATAGGATTTTTCCCATTTGGAGAGTACGGTTCCCAGAGAAAGTTCTTATAACATATTTAGCATACATACATTTTCAAAAAGAGATATTTAAAATTTACATTTTGACAGAAATTATGTACATGTCTTTTTCTTCTAAATTGAGAACAAAACCACTGAAATGTCAATATATTAGTAAAATGGATAAAACTAGCATTTACAAGATGAAAATACTCCTCCAAAATCTATTGTAATTATCTTTTTAACTGAGAATTAAGTTAAGGATTCCTTTCTTCTGTAGAAAGTTAATTTCACAATGTATTCAATATCTTGACTTCCTTATCTTTTGTTTGTTTTTACACTAATGTCGATGCTTTTTCAAAGATTTTCAGCTTACTTCTGT
This sequence comes from Petroica traversi, assembly GCA_025920805.1. Taxonomy (NCBI): domain Eukaryota; kingdom Metazoa; phylum Chordata; class Aves; order Passeriformes; family Petroicidae; genus Petroica; species Petroica traversi. The sequence goes on along the minus strand of JAHLSL010000015.1, from coordinate 20,927,607 downwards.
GTGCCTGCTCTGTAGTAACCACTCAAAAATGTAGAGGTATTTCTGAAAATAAAAGGAAACAAGTCTGAATAGAGATTCTTATTGCAGAATTATCTTTACAATGCAGAGTCTTGCTTGCTCTTACAGAGCATTTTCCCTGAGATTTATGAACAGTGTATGCACAGCAGTTGCTGTTGAGTAGTATGAAGGAAAATTAAGTTTGTAAGGATATCCACTGTGGTAAAACGTTAGCAAATCATGGGTAATTCAAAGATAATATCATGTCCTGTTTCCTTTTTATTACCTTCTGCAGCCCCATCTTTAGGATGATTCTTTTATCTATGGTAATGCCTATTTGGTTTGCCTAGTTCTACAGGAACAGTTTTGAGACACTCAGCCTTAAACTGGCACTGAAATTTTATTTGCTTTGCTGTGCTTTTAGAATTTAAAATTTAATAATGCAGGGATTGAAAAAATAGCAGTGTCATGCATATCATTCCTTATTCTACCAATGAAACAGTGATTAGAAATAATAATTTAAGTCATTACTCCTTCTGAACATTAGCAGTTCTAAATCTGGAAAATTCAGAGAAAGGAGAGGAATGTGTTGTTTAACACAGTCTTCAGTCTGGCGAATGAGTTTTCAAAGGACAATATTTTTCAAAAGATTTGTCTTTTGGGATAAATAACCACTGGCAATGAGCAAGGAACTGAAAAAAGTCATATACCTGAGCAATATTTCAGAGTGTTTAGGAAACCCTACAAACTGTTAATAGCTTTTGCCAAGAAAAGAATGAAGGACAGGAAACTATGACAAAAAAGCTTGCTTGAAAATAACAGAAAAATCATAAATCCTCATGTTAGCTTATGCCCAGGCAAACAGAACAGCATTTGCCTCTTCTGGGTTATTTTTGTGCTTGATTTTAAAACCAGTACTTGGGTTCAAAAAGGACCAAAAGGACCTGTTAAACTTTCACTCATACTTCTGTAAAAAGCATCTTTTTATTCCACCTCCCACAAGGGTCTTTCAGTAATAAGGTCTCAAGTATATAGGATCTTAATGTACTTTAACTACTTAGAAGAGAAATAATGGGACTCTCCTTTCCTAATTTGAGGCAAAGAGGTTTATGGGATTTTATTTGTTTGCCTTTGTTTCTGATGAACTAAAGAAAAATCAAGAGTGATGCTTGCATTTAAATCTGAAAATGGCAGCAATCAAAACAGTGATTTCCTGTAGAAGAAAACCCTGTAGCTTAAATATCATTCCTGTGACAGGTATGTCACCTACAATTACCTGTCTTCCTCTTCTGGAATAATGACAATCAGAACATTCCTTTAGTGACTTATCAGTAAGGGGCTAAACTTGTAGATATTCAGTAGAAATTCAATGCAGAGAGAAGCCCCAATAATTCAGAGTTCTTTTAAAGGAAAAATTATAAGTCAAATATGTAAAATGGACATTGTATTTTGGTAGCATGAACTCCAAAGTCTTTGCATAAAGAGATGGCTAACTTATAATTCCAAAGTGAAATTTCTCATCAACAAGCTGAATGAAAATTTTGCCTGAATGGACAGAATTTTCATCTGATATTACACTTGTACAAACATGTTAAAAATGAAAGGTGTTTTCCGTATTCAACTGTGCTGTGAAAATGTCCTCTATACTATAAATCATTGATATCAGGTGCTCACCTGGTACACAAGGAAGTAACCTGAGTAATCTGTTTGATACAATGCAATTACTCACGTGAGCAATATTAAACCATAAAATCTTAGAATAGTCTGGCTTGGAAAATGATCTTAATGCTCATCTTGTTCCAATCCCTTGCTATGGTCAGGGACACATTCCACTACAGCAGGTTGCTCAACCCCATATCCAACCTGGCCTTAAACACTTCTAAAGATATGTCATCCATAACTCTGGGCAACATCAAGTAGGAAAGGCTGAGCTCACCTGGACCAAGTGGGGAATCGGCAGAGAGGAAGATCTCCTGCATCTCAATTGTATGGAGCAAAAAAATAGCAACAAGGTTTTCCCAGCATTCATATAAAATTGTAAACGTGTAAAATTAAATTCCACTGGGACAACAGCAAGTTCTTCATTTATTTCAGAGGAAACAGATCTTTGCCACAGGTCTTTTCTGATACATTTTAGCATAACAGTGAAAAATAATCCAAATTCTGGGTGTTGGTTGTTTCGGGGTTTTTTTTTTGGAGGTGTTTATGCATTTCTCCAATAAAACACAATTGTTGTGAATGAAAATGTCCTATTACTTGGCTGCTGTTGTAGAAATATTCTTTCTTTCTGTATACTACTCAGAGAAGTGTTTTTCTTCTATGTAGTGATAGTTGCTTCAAACAGTACTTTATGTTACACTGTATTTTCTTTAACAGGGTGGATTTCCTGCCAGTTTCCATTTTAACCTCTAAAACCTATGTCAGCAAATATGAAAGAAAGGAAAAAAAAAAAGAGATGGCCAATGAGAAATAGATTAATAAGGATTATTGAAATACTGTTGAGAAATACTGTTTCTGCCTTTATCTTTACTCTAGCTGTCAGTTTGTGAGCCCTGAAGGGCTCAAACGCAGTGGCATGTCAGAGAAAATGCAATTGCCCTTTCAGGAGTGAAACAGAGACAAAAGTAGCAATAAAAATGCAATTTTAGTTGGTGGTCTCTAAGCACATATTAGCTGCTGTTGCTCAGAAATCTCCTCGTGATGCTTGCAAACCCTTAGTCCAAAAAATTGCAAGTAAATTAGGCTTCTTTCAGAGCACCCTTTTTTGCTCTCCTTTTTTCTGTCCTTCCTCACATGGACTTGTACTCCCTCCCTGCTTCACTGACTGCAGCCTCACCAGCAGTCTCAAAACAGAATTTCTTCACCCACCTTTCAAGGGAGGTGAGCTGCAGGATAACCCTGTGTGTAAGAGAAGGGGAATGTGGAACCTAAGCCATCTAAGCCATTTGCTGCATTTTCTCACTAACTAATAATAGAGTTTTCAGGCTTTGCCTTGCCAAATGTCACAAGACAAGGAATATGGAGTTGGGAAGATGGGGACTTAAAATATCGTTTAAAGAAATATGTGCCGGTTTCCTTTTATTTCTCAAGCTGCCTGGCCCTCCTTCACGTTACAAATATAGGGATCAGATTTAAAAGTATTTTGGACAGAAAGGCTCAGAAAAAAGGAATTTCTTGTCTTTCCTATACAACACAAATTAGGGTTTCTAGAGATTTTTCTGAGATTATGAGATTTTTTTTTAATGTAGAATATTTTCTTACAACACTGAGAATAATGATATTGCAGCCTAATTCCATTAATTTAAGATTATTCCTATAGCAGTTTGTTCCCCTTTAAAATATCAAAATTAGAAGATATCTTTATGAGCCATCATTTTCTACTGGTCAGTGGTACAGAATAATATGCTTCCGTGGTAGATGTAGTGAATGACTTTAGATTCACCTTTTCAACCTGTTCTAGTTTGTTTTTTTTTTTTCCTACAGTGTTTTCTTTCTTAAGACAGCTTGTGTTAAAATAGGTTTCCAACAGATCAACACATTTCCCCTGACTGGGGTCAGGGAAGGAAGCAAGGTCCTTTTGGACTCCTTTCTAGTGGATTCCAGAGCAAAGGTGCACATTCTTCAGTCAAGCACAAGGCATAAATCACAAGCCATAGTCCCACAGAACTATATTTGACATTAGGAAAATAGGATGTTATCAGGCATATACGTTCTGGCCCACTCATTGAACAGAATATATAAACTTTTATCTTACTCAAGGTTTAGTTTACTCAATAAGGGGTAAAATCAAGTGTTCTTCTGGTGCTGATGTCAGTGTGCTGACTCAAGTGGTGTTACACCACCTTGCAGGAGTAGAATCAATGCTGGTTTTATTTCACTGCTGGAAATTGGTCAGTAATCTAGAAATTGTGTCCTGACACTGCAAAAAGTTGTGTTTGTGAGTAATCTTGGTACTGTGAGCAGGGCTTTTGGAAGTGATGAGGTAGTTGGCTTGCAATGAGTTTTGTTTGACCTGCAAGTTTAGGATCTTAGTAATTTCTGTAAGATCACATGAGCCATGGTTTTCAATGTTTACTTGCAAAATTTCTATTCCAGCTGAGAGTGAAAACACTTCATTTATTCCTTTGCTCTTTCTCTCTGTTCTTGAGAAACAATATCCACATCTCTTCCCAGCTGTAACACATCCTTAATGCTACTGAGGGGGACTCTGGCCCTGAATAGTTGTAATTTTCATGCTGTTGTCACTTTCCTGTCCCTGGCACTGAGAGGTTTTCAGTGTTTTGACAACTTTCCTGTTTTCTCCAGCTTGAAATTTCCTTGTCTGTCTCTTGCATGATGCCTTTTAATTCAGGGATGTGTAACTGCTAATGCAGCATTACTGAAGCTCTGAGAAAACAAATTTATTAGAACTATGAAGGAGTTTGGAAAACTACTGATTTACTTACTTTATTTATTCTGGTCTTTCCATCTTAAATCGATTCAGATGAAGAAAAGAAAACTATCAAAGTATGAAAAGCTTCTCTACAATTGTAGGGAACTTCCTAATACAGGAAAAGGTCCCTGTACATGATAAAGGTCAGTAACACAATAACTGTGCAAAGAGGTTGCTTTGTGCCACAATCAGGGACGAGGAGACTTTGTGAAATAATAAATGCAGCACTTAAAAGGAATGAAGCCTTTTTTTCCCCTCTATATGTAATTTAAATGATGACTCAATTTGCGAGGAGGTCAAAATTATAAATTGGTTCAAAAACGTATTAGGCAAATTTATGAATAATAACAGTATGAAATACAGTGGCCCAGAGGTAACCTCCAGCTTAAGGAGTCTCTAAACTACTGATTACTGTCATCTGTCAGGAAAAGGGTCACAACTATTTGTGCTTTATTCTTCCACAAGTACCAGCTGTTGTCCACTGTAAGAAAAAATCTGATCTGGGACAGGAAGTATGCCCATTTCTTTTTGTTCAAGATTGAAAATTTATGTCCATGAGTTTTTAAATAACACAAAAGAAGTAAGAATTCAACTACAAATGCATTAATATCAAGGAGCATGAAGAATTATGCACAGTGTTAAAGTGACATGTAAGTAGTAACAATAGATTAAAAAGAAAATTCAGCCTAAGAGAAATTCTGAGCAAAAAAAAATGTACTGAGATTGGGAACAGTATCTTCTTAGAGCTACTAGAAACAAAAACCACTTGAAAATGTACTCACTGTGAGAGAGAATTCTGGACTGACATCCAGATGGCTTAAGCTAAATGCCACAAAGAATGAGTTTATTTCAATGGAAGCTGGCTTTATCATGACACACAAAATTGGTCTATGGATCAAGCATGCTTTGAGTTGCATCAAATGTGACTTCACAGAATGGATGACAGATTCTTTACATCAAAAAAAATCTGTTTTTGTAGTGATGCAAACTTGAAATACATTAGCCTCAGGGATTCTTCCTAGGATTACTGAGAACAGATCTGGGCCCAAGACTTCAAGTTTGAAAGACGTCTCCAGGAAAAGTTTCTTTCTGTTTTAGAACTTTCAGGATGATGAATAAACAGTATTTACTTTAAAGGCCTCCCAGAAGTCTTAAAAGTTATACAAAACTTTTAATGGCTACCAACATTTCCATAAAGGGGAATGTTATTTAACAGAAACCTTGTGCTTAAACTGTGTCTTGGGCAATGCCATTGTCTCCATTTGTTCCCAGAAAGAAAAATTACTTTGAGGATGAAAAGCAAATCAATCAGGCACAAGTGACCATGAAGAGATGGGTCAGAGGCAGAGAGACAGGTATTATTCAGACTTGTAAGGTACAGCTGGACTCATCCATGTTTTGTCACGTGTGGCAATGCAGATATTTATACAACCAAAAGATCTTTCTCTAAGTTCTATCAATGAGTTAAGAAGTTAAAAAACCAAATTGGACACTTTCTGTCAATTAATGAGATTCAAATACCTGCAGGTTGATATTAGCTCTAATTGCATATTTGGGAGTGAATTTTTCTTCTTTCATCACACAGTCTGTTTTCAACAAGGAGGATATTTATGGAAATTTGAATAATTCTACAAACAGTGATTTAGAGGATAAATTGGAACATGTTTGAAATACTACCACATGAATTTCTGACCTATTTGCTCAATTCCTCTTCCTTGAGATTTTTTTAAAGCGTGCAAAGGGATTAATGTAAAATTTCTACTGTCTTCTAACAACTGGGTCACCTCTCTAGAACATATTTGAAGGTCTTTCCATTAGTACTACATCAAGTATAAGATTTTATTATATTATTTATTTTTATAAAAAGGTACTCTTTAGAGGTACTCTTTTGACAGAAGATGGCTTGAATTTTTAATGCTACTTGCAATTTTTGAAGATTGACTAGACTGAAAATCTAACTTGTTAACTCAAATGGTGTCTGGAAGTTCCATAGAAAACATGAATCTTAAAACTAATGAGTATGATATAAATGTGATGGCACAATGGCTTGGTTAATAGATCATGCACCCTAACCAGTGGTGTGTGTTGTGATTAATAAAATATCCTTGCCTAAACAAGACATGACAGAAATTTAAGATTGAAGTTTAAAAACAATTATTATTTAAACACAAAATATCCCAGAACACTATGATACATAATGGATGTAAATTAATAAAACTTTGAAGGAGAGATAATTCCAAGAAGAAATTTATCCAGAAAACTGTTCCTGCTAGCACTTATGGGATTTACAAACATTTTTAAAGGCTCACAATTCTTACTTCATGCAATTTCATTCTAACTTAATGAAGTTGCAGATAGCTTTGCCCTAAATTTGCCTCGCTTAACTAAGACATGATTAGTATAGCTATTAAATTTACTGGAGAAGAATCTTCCCAAATCCAAACTACGAATGAGACATGACTTAGGAGACCATGTAAGTCTGTATGTGTGTATGTGCCTTCTCTTTTTTCTTGTTCTCTACATACCAGCATGAGCTATGCCTGTTTTATGCTGGCTGCTATTCACATCATGGAATTGAAACAGCAGGCTAGAAATCTTATAGGGGGTGGAGAAATGTCGTAACCTTTCCTACTTCCTTTCAGCCATGCATCCTGTGCTATTCAGGTGCTAAGGAGTGGCAGGAGAAGTCATATGGTAAAGTCTGCACTGACAGAAAAAGGATAAACTGCAGTATGACTTCTTATCAACATCTCCATTAACCCTCAGCTTAGCTCAGTTGGTGAAAGCATGGTGCTAATTAACACCAAGATCATGGGTTTGATCCCTGTATGGACCATTCACTCAATGATCCAATGAATGAATATTTTGTGATTCTGTGATAAAAGCTCTAAATTATGGTATTGGAATCACTCTGGAGGAGTTTGCTGATGACTCAAACTGAGGGATGAGGCAAATACAATCAAGGGAGAGACATCTTACAGAGTTGAGAGACTGGACAGACTGGATGATTGTGCTCTCACTCTCAAGTACTGTGATGAAAGTACCGATGAAGGTTAATAAGGGAAAATTCAAATTCCTGCACCTGCATAACCAGATAGCACAGATCAGGATTTGTGTGGCTGAAAGGGACGTAGGAGTCCTGGTGACAAGAAGCTAAATCAGTCAGCAGTGCACTAACGTAACATGTAAAGCAAATCTGATCCTAGGCTTCATCCACAGGAGCATTACTGTCAGACCTAGTGAAATTACCATCCTACTCTTTTCAGGCTGAGAGAGACCTCATAATTGTCTACGACTTTCTCATGAGGGGAAGTGGACAGACAGGCTCTGATGTCTTTAGGATGACCAGTGACAGGGCCCAAAGGATTAGTATGGAGTTGTGTCAGGGGAGGTTGGATATTAGTAAAAGATTCTTCAGCCAGAGGGTGGTTGGGCACTGGAACAGGCTCCCCAGGACAGTGGTCACAGCACCAGCCTGACAGTCTAAGCACCTTTCAGATACTGCTCTCAGGCACATGGTTTGACTCTTGGGATTGTTTCTGTGCAGGGTCAGGAGTTGGACCTGATGATCCTTGTGGGTCCCTGCCAATTCAGGATATTCTGATTCCATGATTCTAACTGTTTCCTTAAAATTTGAGAAAGATTAAGACAGATGGAAGGGGATCCAAAGGAAGGCCATGTAGATGTTCAAAGGGATGAAGCAAATCATGGTGTTCTAAAGCAGCTCAACTTATCTTTAGCTGTATAATCAAATACTAAAAAAGTTCCATTTCTTGGTGGATTGAAGTTGAAAAAAGGTGTTTTGAGGTAAGAGTGTTACCTTTTCATCTATTTTTCTCCCCAATTTGTATCCCATTTCCAACTAATGAGTTTTAAAAATGTCAGTTGCCAGCAGCAGTAATAAATTATTTTCCAGAATATGGGGCTTCTAATCATGATTTTCTTAAACTGATCACATTATGCCACTGCATCTATCCAGCAGTACACAGTGTTCATCTGAGCAACCCAGCTGACATAATGAAATATAATTATTCTTTTCAGTTGTTCATTTAAAATGTAATTGTATATTTAAATTACTGTGCAATGTAATAAAATCACAGAATGTAATTGCCTTCTTTCAGGTTCTATATGTTATAGAATATTATAACTTTCTAAACTTCCATGCATTCTTCTGTCTTCAAACTTATGGTTAGCATCATTTAAATTAATATCTATTTATTGCTCATTCTGAGTCATCTTGCTAATTTATCGATAGCCTGTAGTCTTCAAATTTGTCATAGTTTCTGAATTAGCCCTGGTTGAAGTCCTGTGGACCATAATATTGTATAATATTGTCAGCTTCCTAAGTCTTCACAGACCAAACAGAGATGATTTCTTGATTATGACTAACGGTGTTTCCCAATAGACAATGAAAATCTGCACCACAAATGGAGAACACAGAAGAAATGGGAGAAGTGTCACAAGCATTTCCTGCTCAAAATATTCTATGGATGAGAAATAGATTGCTTAGTGGATGGCAAGGTTTTTGTAGTGGGAGGAATACAGGACTGGCACCTCTGAGAAGATGCCAGAAGCTTCCCTATATCCAGCAGAGCCAATGCCAGCCAATTCTAGGATGGACCCACCACTGGCCTAGGCTGAGCTCATCAGCAACGTGGTAGCACTTCAGGTATAAGACAGTTAAAAAGGTGGAAAAAAAGTTATTGTGCAGAAGTAACTGTGGCCAGAGAAGAGAGGAGCGAGAAAACGTAAGAGGAAAAGCCCTACAGGCCTTGAAGAGTGAAGAGTGTGAGGGAAGAAGTTGTCCAGGCAGTGGATCAGAGATAGCCCTGCAACTCGTGGTGAAGTCTGTCCCCTGCAGTCCGTGGAGGTCCATGATGGAGCAGAGAACCACCTGCTGCCCATGGAAGACCTCACGCCAGAGCAGGCTGGGGCCTGAAGGAGGCTGTGACCTGTGGGAAAACCACGCTGAAGCAGCCTCCTGACAGGACCTGTGAACCCTTGGAGAGAGGAGCTCATGCTGGAGCATGTTTGCTGGCAGGACTTGTGACTTCATGGGGAACCTACACTGGAGCAGCCAGTTCCTGAAGACTGCATCCCATCAGAGGGACCTACACTGGAGTAGGCCACGAAGAACTTTAGGGAGCTGTGGGAAGGACTCACTGGATAAACTTATGGAGGATTGTCTCGCATGGGAGGTACCACACAGTGGGGCAGGTGAAGGGTGTGAGGATTTCCCCTGAGGAGGAGGGAGAGACAAAAATATGTGATGAACTGAACACAGCCCCTATTCCTCATCTCCCTGTGACACTGAGGGGGAGGAGATAATCAACTGGGAATAAAGTTAAGCCCATGAAGGAGGGAAGGACTGGGGGAAAGTGATTTTAAGATCTGTTTTATTTCTAATTATCCTACTCTGATTTTGATAGGTAATAAATTCAACTAATTTTCTCAATTGGAGTCAGTTTTGCCCATGACAGTAATCAGTGAGTAACCTCTCCCTGCCATTATCTCAACTCGTCAATCTTTTTTTATATTTTCTCTGCCTGGTGCAGCAGAGAAAAGGAATGACAGTGTGGCTTTGGTGAGCACCTGGCATCCAGACCAGGTCAAACCACACTTTGTTTTTGGACTGGTCTGACTGAAGTGGAAGACAATTTTACCTATGGAATATTAAATAAACATCAAACAGTTCTTGTTGATATTTATCTGTGACGCTTGGTATGATGAAGTCTGTTCAGGTGAAGTGTATGAACCTTTAACAAATTACCCACGGCCAGAAGCGAGGGCTTCCCACGGTGAAGAGGGATCAGCAGAAGACTTTCTTTATCAGATACTGGGTCATTGCTCACAATGTGGGCCCAATCCCCATAATTCTGTAGTGATTCCTGCTTCAGAGTTTTTACAACAGAGACATTGATCTTGCTGCTAAAGAATTGACTTGAGCATTTCACATTCAGTAAACAAATATTTATGCCTTGAAACTCAACTAGTCAAGAGCTAACATTCAGGAAGATATTTTTTTGACAGAACAAGTGTTTTTTATTGTTTTCAAAATAACTTGAGGAATATAATATTGGAAATATTTTCCATGGATTGAAGTGAAGCCAGTTTCTTCTCTTCACAGCCCTTTGTCCTGCATTAGCACTAATTTTTTAAATACTCTGGATTCCCTGAATGGTTCTGTCCTCTAACAAAATTAGTCTATGTAATCTGTAAGAAGAAAGAGGCCCCCTTTGCTGGGAAATGGGGAAGAATCATGACTGTGATCCTTTTGAACCAATTCAAGTAAGGTCCATCTGGAATGACTTTTAAGACCCTCATTTCTGTAGTGCTTGGGACCTCCATAAAGATCAGTTAATTCCTCATAATAATACTCCTGGTGTTTTATCATCTCTACTTTACTCAGGCCCTAGAAGAATAATAAAGATCAGACAAAAATTATTGATTGTGTATTGAACCACATTTTAAGAGGACTGTACTAATGATTTAACCAAGTTATCTCTTATTTCCCTGTGTTCTCTCAATTTCTGATTTATTACATGAAAAAAGTGACCTTGTGATCTTTCTACAAATGTCAAGATGCTTTATGCAATCCTTTAAGGGAAAGAGAAAGAATGAAAGAACTGCAGAAATTATTTCTTTAAATTACATGCTTTTAAATTCCCTCTTTTATACTATCTGACTTTAAGGAGCTCTATCGAAATAAACTGCTAAAGTCTAGAAAGACAGGAAGTCTCCCTGTGGGGAAGTATTCTCTGTCTCCATCAGGCTGGAAGTTTACTCTTCACAGGTTTTAGGATGAGGCTAAATGGAGTCTCCAGGAAGGGGTGGGATGGGTTCTTAGTCATCAGAAATGCAGAGCAGTAGTGATATGCTGAGAGCAAACAGGTAACATCCTTTCCCAGAAAGAGCTGGTGTCATTAACTCTATTCAAATTTGGCCACAAAACTGTGTGTCGGTGTCTTTTTTTCTATAAACACACCTTTTCAAATAGTTGTGAAATATTTTACCTAAGTAAAGCATTGTTTGAAAATGCTATTTCTCTGCTTTTTGAATATGTAAAAAACCAGCTTCTGAATGAAAGCTCATAAGGACACGAACAGTAATCTGTTAATAGTTATTGTTATATGATTAAAAACTGGGGTTCCATAAAGAAGGAACCTAGTCTGAAGAGTTTGCTAACATATTTCAATTTACAGTCAAGTATAAAAATCCGTGCACCCATTTTGTAAAGCTGAGTGTAGAGCTGTCTATGTTTTCTGTCTCTGGCAGAAGGATAATTCCATAAAATAAAGACTGGCACAATCTATATCACCAAAGTCTAGAGTTTAAAGCTGACAAAATTAATGTGACTGAAGGGATGCCAATCTGTAGCCCTTTTACTGCATTCAACCCTTATGTAGTTTGGATTTGGCATCTCTGGGAGGAGAATATCCCATAGCAAAGCTCTGGGGTGCAAACACACTGAAGGTCTATGTGTGGCCTGTCCCATATGATGGGGAAAAGTGTATCCAGGAGCCCTTTCTGCCCTTAATAAGGGAAATTTTGTGTGTGTTAGCACAGTTGGCCTTGTGAAGTCTTATCACCCAGCTTGGGAAGGCTGAAGGGCTGGCTTCTGCTCATGAAGTTTGATCCTCCTTACCCATACCACTATTACATTACATTTTCATCTAGGAACTTCAATCCTGACTCCAAAGCTGCTGTTTTTTAGGCCTAAATAATGGGAAGTTTTGTCACCAGGAGAGTCAGTTGCTGTGTGCCACTGGCAAAGAGACAGGAGAGACCAAGGTGTGAGCTGGAAGCCTCTGCAATGACAGGAAACTGATTAGGAGAGATGTGCCCAGATGATCATAGCAGGAAATTCATGACCTGTGCTGTGCGGAAAGATAAAAAAAAATCCCCATGTTTCTGCCATCCCCTTGAAGTTAGTTTTTTTAACTGTACAAGAACTTCTTGTTCACTTTGTGCTGTGAACTCATGTTGAGACAATTACCTATGATGACCTCTAAGTCCCTCTCTGAATTACTTATTTCCAAGACAGAAATTTGTACAACCTGCACTCTGGGTTCCTAGGTATCTTGTGTTATAATTGACCATACAAAATGTACATATATGACTTTGTTATCATCTACCAATTGATTCAGGTCTCCCTGTAAGAGTAACAGGACTATTAAGTATACTCTTTGATCTTCTCAGTTACTATGCTAATAAAATTTTTGTTGCTTTAGCTCAGATAAAAACAGGATACAACAATAAATTCCCTTTAACCTTATGGTTAAAGCTCCATTCCTGACTATTTTTTCCATAGGATTTACATTTTGAGATCCATCGGGGGACCAAGTTTTGATTAATTTTACTGTCTTTTAGTTCCAAGGTCTTAAGATCAAAAAGTCAGAAACTGAATTGTCATAATTCCAAGACAATCCAAAATGTATAAAAATATAACTTGATTATATCCCTTAGACCTGAAATCTTGACATAAGAAAGGAACAGTTGATTTGTGAAAAGACCTACTTTCCACAAATTCATGCTGGCTGATGGTGAACAGTTCCATAGTCTCTAAATTTAATTGGCAGACTCAAACTGGTTCCATATTTTTTTCCAGGAATTGCTATCTAAGTGCTCTCAAATTCCCATAGCCCGTGCTTTTATTCAGCTTTTAATCATGGCACTCCTCCAGTCCTTTTAAATTTTTATAAATTTCAAGTGTCTGTTAATTATGAAAAGTAATAGATATGCTCAGAAAGAAAGATTCTCAGCAGCTTCCTCTAAGACAATTGGATTTTGTTTATTCACTCCTGCTGTTTGATTGGCAAACCTTTCATTTTTCTGCAGCTGTCTTTTGTTTTTTTTCATTTTAAATAGGGTTGAATCACAGCAGAGTAAGGGAGAGATTTTCCTTGTTTGTTAGTAAGAAAATTTACCAACCATTGCTATTCCTCTACATTTCCTAACGGAGGTATCTTAATTTGATATTTCTTTAATCCTCGTTACCTAGTTGACTCCTTACATGGACTTTAAACATAGATGCTAAATCCATGTTAAATCCATATTGCAGTCTTTTTAAAACACTAGGACTAGATTAGTTTTCTTTGTTTGGGCATAGTTACTGCAAAATCACTACAGATTGATACACATGGGAGATATGTCATACCAGAAGAGGAAATGGCACATATTGATGAACCTGTGACAAACCTGATCCTATCCAGACATATTCTGAATGTCTTTTTGTCAAAAAAAACTTTTTAATTGAATTTAAAAATTTCTATGGATTATGCAACCAAATTACTAGACATTTCTTGTTTAAGACATCCTAGTTGGTTTACCAGTCAATTAACATGGCAGTGCTTTAAGGCTGCCTTTTTCTAATGTTTTCTAAATACATATTCTAGTGGTCAAGCCTATATTCCTCATGTCTTATGTAAACCTGGTTTCTAGGTCTTACAGCTAATATTTGGGAAATTGTTAATTTTTGGCCTAATTTGAGTGACAGAGGGGGAAAAAAAGAGAACTAATTGGATCGAGAATCTATATGGAAAACTTGTTCCTGAGACTTTCCACATGACGAAATGTGTTTGGCTTGCTTTATTTATTTATTTATTTATTTATTTATTTATTTATTTATTTATTTATTTACATTAAATAGCTTTGAAGTAGCTTGACTCTATTGTCCTTTGAGATGGTAGATCTTAAATTTATTTAAAACTTCATTCAATACTGCAAGGCCAGTGCATTGATCAAATAGCTGTCTTGGAAAACACACAATAAAACTTTTAACCATAAACTCTTGGTGCCAGGAGGTCAGAAGAACCCACTGGTTAGTGCTGCTGCGTTTGACATCACTGCTGAGGAGTCAACCTCCAGGTGTCTCAAAATCTTATTAACTTAAAATCTCTAAGTGCACTGTTTCTCAGCTGCAGTGCTGCAGCCCTTAAGCTGAGCACAGTGGATTTATTATGAGGTTAATTCTGCTAGTTTAGAGAAGAGAATTTTTTTTTTTGTCATAGCAGACCACTTTTCTGTTGCTGGCTGACTTTTGCCTTCCTCAAACCCTTACTTTCAACCTTCATATATTCAGCGAAGGTATAAAGAAAATGCAGGACTATCTCTATGTGTATATGATGTTGTGCTTTGTATTTTCTTTCAATTACAATGGCTTCAGGCCTCAAGCTTACTTCTCCACTCTCTATTTTTTGTTTCCTCTTTGTCTGATTTTTTTGCCAAACAGAGACCACGGCACCTGGTCTCCCCCTTGGATGGAAGCTTTTCCTCAGCATGGCAAACATAACCTTACAGAGCCCTCTGCTCTCTCCAAGACACACAGACCAGAGGCATCAATAGCGCATCAAACACAAGCAGTGGGGCATCCAGATGTCAATCACAGTCTGAGATTTGTGCAATATCAAACTTACTGATGCTGTGGAAGGCTTGACTGGAGCCCCAGGAGGAAGAGCAGCAGATGTGATAGGATGAAGGGCTGACTGGCCCTGCTCAGGGGCTCACAGCTACATCCCCACCTGGGGGGATGTGAGATTGCGCCTGCAGCCGCACCGACTTTTCCTACAGAACAGGGAGCAGGGCAAGATTTTAGACTGCTGTCTTGTGGGTAGTTGATTCCTTTTCTACCTCTTCATATAGAAGTGGATTTCACAGCAAAATACAGCTATACCTAATGAGCTGCATGAGGTTGCATTTTTCTCCTTTATATGGAAAAGTAAAGTACTTGGTAAAAGTTGGGGAACTGAGAAAGAGGAGACAGTTTAATACTTAATAACTGAGTACGCAGAAGTTCTATATTCAGTCTTCTGGACATGTTTGGGTCCTTAACTTTACATATAGATCTTACTTTGCATCCAAGGGACTTCACTTATTGAGATGAAGATCGATATCAGCAGATAGCAGCAAAGCAAACTGCAGCCGTACAGGTTTATGTGTGGTGCCACCATCATCACACAGTCTCACTGTGCACCTTTTTTCTCCACTGAGCTCCCCTGTTTCCCATCTTGAATTAACTATCATCAGAATACATGAGGTCACTAAGGAGGTATTATTCTTGCTCTCAGTAAGGTAATAGTTGTTTCACAATTAATATTTAATGGGAGTGAGTTTGGAATCTCCAGGAAGTCATTAATAGTTGATCTGCTGAAAGGGGGGTTATTTGGGTTCATCCCATCTACAGTAATTATGATACATGTAAGCTTGTGAGCAGCAACCACATAGGTTGCTGGGTCTTAAACCCTGAGGGGAGCAAAAGACCGTCTGAATGAGGAGCAAGTATCCGTAATTCATATGAGGTGGGGGAGATGCTCTCTGAGAATAAATACAGTGTATAAAATAATCCCTAAAGCTATTAATGTTTATGTTTAAAGTTTAAAACAAATTATTTGAGAAAAAAAGTTCCTTCATTTAGACATGCTTTTATTGTTGTGTTCCGAAGTACAAATAGGGTACAAAGCTCGAGTCAAACTTGACACAATACAGATCATCAGACTTCAATGCAATTTCAAGAGCACTGGAACAATATCACAAAGAAACCCAAATGAAATATATATATAAATCTTAGGTTTAAGCAATCAGTAGGGAACATCAGTGGGTAATTTTTTATAAAAGCACAAATACCTCGTTTACCCAAACCCACAATTTTTCATTGACTGCCGCTATTTGTTATGTTATGTCAGGTTTGGCAAGTAGCTCCATACTATCATAAATACTATTTTCTAAAAGGAAATAGTTATTTTTGACAGTTTAT
Source organism: Petroica traversi (assembly GCA_025920805.1). NCBI lineage: Eukaryota > Metazoa > Chordata > Aves > Passeriformes > Petroicidae > Petroica > Petroica traversi. Next base: position 20,911,426 of record JAHLSL010000015.1, on the reverse strand, counting down.
AAACTAGGTAATTTGATTTTTTGTTTTGTATCAACATTCTAGAACAATATCTATATAGATATAGAGACATTTATAGATGATATATAGATATAGGTATAGATATCTCAAATATTTATAGATTTTTATTCTTTAGAAGTTACTGAAGCTAAAATGTTTCAGTTAGGGTGGAATAATCAGATTTTTTATTAAAGACAATTTATGGAGTTTTAATTGTATTTTTTTTTTCTAAGATTCTGAAAATTCAGGCATTCATATATATCCCATAGCAAGCATGGGATAACAAGACACTCTGAAGGGCCAATAAAAGCTTACAGCTTACAGTCCAGATTGTACTGGTATTTATGAGTGTGAAACCAGAATATTTGAAACTTTAACTGAGTTTCTACATGGAAAGTCCTTCAGAGGGATTCTGAGTGATTTGGAGGATGTGAGCATAAAGCTGAAAATTTATAAAAGGCCCCAAACCTTTTCTGTTGTTTTCAGTGTTTTTAGCAAGCTTGGCTGCTACTGGGAACACATGCAGCCATTGACTCATGGTGCCATTGAGTTTATTGTTGCTTATTGATCCAGGTAGATTCTGAGTACTGACCTCTTTGCATGCTAGCTCTGATCCTCAGCAAGGATAGGGAAGGCACTCTGTGCTTCAGCCATCCTAAATTTTGTCTCAGTGATGTCCTTAATATTCTTGGTTCTTTCCAATTTCCAGGTGCTTCTCTAAAGGAACTTAAAAGAATGAGGCTCAAGGGCTAAGCTCCAAGCCTGGACCAACAGCTCTTAGAAAAGGGGACTGATCTCTGCTGGTCCCTTGTGGCTGGTTTCAGCTCTTGCTCCAACAGGATAGTGAAGAAAAACTGGATTTAAGTAAGAAATAAAGCCTTTAATCATCAAAAGAAGCCAGTAGAAAAAAACCAGAAAATGAATCCATTATTTCTATTGGAATAGAAGTAGACTCATCAAAAAACATAGTTTGCACTTATACCCAGAAAACTAGATTATAAATTAATCTGATAGCAGTGATGCAGATTAAGAATTGATGGGTTTTTCATGGCTTTTAAAAAAATTCTTTTAATATATTTAACCAGCTCTCAAGATCCCATGATATTGCTTTCTTATCACTATATTATCTCTTGGTATATTTTTCCAGCTTAAATTTCATTGTTAGACTTTCACAACTTGGAATTTGTGGAACAGGTCTCATTTCACCACTAAGTTATGACAGTTTTGCTGTGTTATTAGCTTTGCCAGCACTTGTTGAACTGGAGTACCTGCCTTTGTATATTGAACAGTGAAACAGGTGAAAATTTACTACTGCTGTTGCTGGTAGAAATCAACCTTTGTGCTGTGTAGTTTCTGAAGCTGTCCAGTTCTGAACCTGTTTGTGTGCCCAGAGCACACCAGAAACCCCAGGCTTTGGCTGAAGTTTCATTATTACAAGAAAATCTGCTGACCTGTGTCAGTGTACATAATATGACTAGTGACAGAAAATGTCAGGAACTATTGTGAACAACATATTTGATGAGAAATCAGTGAAACAAAAGAAAAACTGCTACAGATAGTGCTAGTAAGTAGTGTCATGTTATGTTTAATACATGCTTTTACATGATCTGACTATTCCTGGTAAATATATTGGAAATGAAGTCTCTAATTAAAAAGAACCACAATTTAATCCTGACTTCATTAAAACTGTGCATTTTCCTGTGTTTAATCATACCTGTAGGTACTTGAAGTAAAATCCTGATGCAGAGACACTCTTCCACATTTCTAACCTCTTTCAGTGTGATCAAAAAGGAAGAACTGAAAATGGAGATAGTATTGATTGATGTTACATGATCTCCAAAGCACCTTTCCTGTACATTGGTAAGATTTATTTCTATGGTAGAGCTGTTTCAGTGCTGAAGGCAGCAATCTCAGGATTCTGCATCTCCAAGGATACTTTAACCATTGTGCTCCTGCTTCTTCACCCCTGGAACTTGTTTTATGCATATGAAGAAATATTTTTGAAGAGAAGTGTTTTGCTGTTATTCAAAGATGAGAACTGTGGGTTTGAACAGCTCCTCTGGGCTCCAGACAAAGGCAGGCAGCGCTGATTTCTTGTTTACTCTTCTCTAACTTGACATTAAGTCAAAGAGAGATTTAGCAACAACACCCATTTTATAGGTTTTGTGCCAAAAAATAACTGTTTCTGAGGATTCTGTGACTGGAGATGATTCCAGGAGGAGCCCATGGAGCATGTCCACAGCACTGCCACTTCTCCAGGCTTCTCTGACACTCTCTCCAGGGACAGGGCAGGAAGAATCAGGCTAACCAGCTATTTAGGCAAGGAATTTTCTTGGCTGCAATATTGTGATCTGGGTGTATAATAAACTTTCATCCAGGCCAGAGACAGAGGGAGCTTAGTTTTGCAGCTGGTGATCTCAAATTTCCCTTTTTGGTTTCTGCAAGATTTTAGGCACCCAGAAAGCTGATTTCTCAGCTCTCTCTGCTCTCAGTTTACACTGCACTGCTGTCCCTCAGCCACCTGCCCTTCCAAGGACAGCCCATCACCACCCCTGTTTATGTTTAGTTGAGCATAAAGAAATTTTCTAGGTCATCGTTTTGGATTTAGGATTCCTAGCATCCTCTTAAATCCTGTTTTATATTATCCTGTCTTTATTCAACTCTAAATCATAGAGGTTTTTATCTCAGTCTTAAGGGTTAAGACAGTGAACAGTGTCTTGAGGTGATGTGCAAGTCCTGTATGAGTACCTCTTATTTAAGAATCAATCTTTAATTTGCATTTGCTTTTCATGATTACTTAATAATAATGTGTCAATTTTTCCTCAATTCCACAAAACTAGTAATATTTCTTCCACAGGATAAAATGACCAGGCAATTGACGATTGTGTGAAGTAGAGACCAAATTCAGGAGGAACAATTTTTTCTAATATAAGACTTTCTTAGCCATAATGGTCACTTAAAATATGAGCATTGAAGCTTTTAAAATTTAATTTGCTCATAGGTCAGCAGTGTGAAAACATGATCTCCACATTGGCAATGCAAGTGTTTCTGGCTAGGGAAAAGGCTTGTGACTTAGTTCTCATTTTTTGTAGTTTGTTGTATGGGAAGGGAAGGGTGGTGTTTGCAACATGATGTAATGCTATGGAAATAAATGCTCTTGCATAGTAGCAATTATTCATGGTAATGGACTGAGAACAATCACTAGCAATTGTAATCACAGAACCATAAATCATAGAATATACTAAGTTAGAAGGGATCCACAAGGATCATCATCCACAAGGCTCCTAGCCTTGCACAGCACCGTCCCCAGGTGTGACACTATGAGCCTGAGAATGGTGTCTGAACACTTCCTAAACTCTCTCAGGGTTGGTGCTGTGACCACTGTCCTGGGAAGTCTGTTCCAGTGCCAAACCACCCTCTGACTGAAGAACCTTTTTGTAATATCCTACTCAAACCTCCCTTGAGACAAATTCAAGCCGTTCCCTTGGATCCTGTCACTTTTCACCACAGAGAAGAGATGCCTGCCCCTCCTCTTCCCCTCACAGGAAGTTGCAGCAATGAGATCTCCCCTCAGACTCCTCTTCTCCAGACTGAACAGACCAAGTGCCTTCAGCTGCTCCTCGTACACCTTCCCATCCAGACCCTTCACCATCCTTGTGGCCCTCCTTTGGATGCTCTCTAATAGATTAATATCTTTTTTATATTGTGGCACCCAAAACTGCCCCCAGCACTTGAGGTGAGGCCTCCCCAGTGCAGAGCAGAGCAGAACAATCCCTCCCTTGCCCACCTGGCAATGTTGTGCCTGATGCCCCCAGGACAGGGATGTCCCTCCTGGCTGCCAGGGCACTGCTGGCTCATATTCAACTTGACAGCAACCAGGAAGCCCAGGTCCATGTCTGCAGTGCTGCTCTCCAGCCACTCATTCCCTAGTCTTTATACACAACCAGGGTTGCCCCATCCCAAGTTCTGAATCTGGCATTTTTTAAACTTCATAGGGTTGCTGATTGCCCATCTCTCTAAACCATCATTTTATAGATGATCATGGTAATGGAGCTATTCCCTAGTGGTTTCATCCACTGTTATATAATGGTAAGGAAAAGCAAAGTATGTAAGAATTTTACCAACAGAGAAATCAAGCATTTACTCAGTGCATTACTGCCATTGGTTTTAATATTCGGGTTTTGGATTTCTTGTTTACATGGTTAAGTAAATTTGACTTTCTGTGTTAATGGCTGAATTTATCTAGCTTGTATTTTAGATATTTTCTTTTCTGTAAAAATGCCTTACAAGAGAAATAAGTGTATTTATTTTCTCTCTCAGATATATCCATGTCCATTTTTTTTTCCATCGTCTCTCCAAAGAGATGCCAGAAGGCAAGTGCAACACCTTTCCTCATGTCTCAGGATGAGGAGGATGAATTGATGATGGGATGATCTGTGCTGATTTTAGGAGGCTCCTGTATATGGCTCCCTGCTGTTTTTCCTGCCTCTTTGTGCCCACTTGCCCCAGAGGATCTCAATGTGCAAAGGCAAAGATAAGAGGAAGGTTTACATGAACACCTTCCTTTTTCCTCTGGAAACAAAAGTCATGCTTCAGTGCTAGAACCATTGTTTTATTTTTGTTCTCTTGTTTTTAATTTTTCTGCTTTTTTTTTTTATTTCTTGCTTTTAGGTGGATGATAAAATTGATTTATCTTAGATCAAGAGTCTCCTGTGTCTTTCATCATTGAGAGGGAGGAGCCAATTCCAAGTGCAAAGGAGTAGAGATCTTTATTGCCAACATCTGTAATCACCAAGGTTATTCATTTATCTTTTTACTCTGTTTCATTTGGGGGCATTTGTTTTTAGTTTTATTTTTGTTTAATGTCATTTTCCCTCTAAGCCACCAAGACCCTCTGAAGGTCAGTTGACCCAGTAAAGATCAATAAATGCTTTACAGAATATTTTGTTCCATTTTTAAGAAACTGAAAAGAAAACAATTACAGGTGTCAATGCATAATATTATAAACGATTGATGGAAAGAAATGGGGCAGATTTCGGGAAATTAATAGCTAAATCTGCCTCAGTGTTATTCACATAATTTATAATATAAGCATTTAGTGAAAGCATAATGTAACTGTATCTATTTGATGAGTGAAGAAATACTGGGCAGAGTTTTATGACAGAAGGGCAACAGTTTGTGCAAATGACCTCTGTACAGAACTTACACAAGGAAATTCATAAAACTTTAACCAGACCTTGTTTATCACACCCATATCATATGCTTTCCTGTGATCATAGGGGGTGTTTCTACAGAATGAAAATATTGTGAACAGTTTTGGTTTTATTTGAACAATTGAAGAATTGGTAAGAATTGCCATGGCTGGAACTACAAAGACATATATGTGTACCAAAGGTAGAGAATTATAAGAAAAATTAAATAGTAGACTGGAGGGTAAGAGAGAATATAGGGCTGTGAAATGGGGTGCTGGCTTATTTGAATAGATAGCTGTGTCCCCCAAGTGAAAAACAGAGAGCAACAATCTACCCAGTAGTGATAGGTGCAATTATTACATGAATAAGTGGAGAATTAACAAAATGGTTTGGTTTGGTTTAGTTTGGTTTGGTTTGGTTTGGTTTGGGGGGTTTTTTAAACTGCCATTGTTTAGTAATATGCTTTAATGCTTCTGATGATATAATCTATTTTTTTATTAGCAATTATATGAACTATCTGCTTTCAAATGTTACTGTTTTTGAAAAATTCACCCAAGATCAACTGAGCCTGTATGCAGGAGGTTAAAGCTAGTCTAGGGGACAATAACATTTTTGTTTATTTTTATGTCATAAGTGCTGTTGAAAAAATGGACAGACAAATGAAAACACTTCTATTTGTTCAGGTTAAGACAATATTATTCATGTAAGTGGTCTCCTTAGCCTGGAAAATAGTCATGATGAGTTTCTTGGCTTCCAAAATATTCAGGAGTGAACATCAAAGAAAAAATATGCTTCTAACATTAGCATAGTTCACATTTCAAATCCTACTCAGACTGCTTGGTTGTTTTGTTTGCTATTACTGCATTCGAATTGTAATGTTTTCATTGCTGTGAGAAATGTTTCCCTGTCCAAATCTCTTTCTCCAAGTGTGTTTCTCTAAACATCATACTCAAGGTACTCAGCATCTAATAACGAAGATGTGTATGCTTGTTCTGTCTCTTTGGTCTTCTCCTTTGATGTCTTATGAGGATACATTTTTCTTTTATTGTGTTTAGTAATTCTATTGTTAAGATTGAGCTGTGTGTTCAGTCACTTAGTGCAGAGACTTTATGAATATATGTATTATTCTCCTCCAGATGATAGTTTGATTTGGGTCCTGTTTCCATCACTTTTTGTGTCCCTTGAAGAATAGAGAGTTTAGTTTGTTGATTGTTCTTTTTATGTTATTTGTTCTCCTTGTAACACTGGAGAAGAAATGTGCTGGTGTGTTAATTCCATAAATAATAAGAGAATTTGGTGAAAAGGAGCTCTTTTTAATTTCCAAACATGAAGCCAAGAGAAGAAAAAGAAAATTAAATCAAATATTATTACAGAATATAAAATAAATTAAATAAATATAAGATATATCAAATTAATCCACAGAATACAAGATGATCAGAAGCCAATGGCTGTAGTATCTAGAAAACATATGGTTTTGCAGCAGGATGTAACAGAGGTAGTGGGGGCCTCTGACTAATCCAATGGTGTTAAAACATCTCATGGGTAAAACACTTACCCAAGTGCAGACAAAGAGTATTACAGCATCCTTCACTTCCCAGTGTCTCCTAGACCTTCCCTTGTTTCCCTCCCTCACCATCCCTGTGTCTATAAAATCACAATCTTTTCAGCAACTAATCTGGTACTTATATAATTACTGCAGCAAACTACACATAACTGTTTTTTTTTGTTTTGTGATCTCAGTGTTTCTTCTGGCCAGTGAACTGTTTGTCTCCCTCCTGGTGCTCTTCTGTCATTCTGCCTGGAGACTCACACCTGCACTGTGAACCCTGTCTCTGTGCTGTTGAACTGCTACAGTAGATCAGCCATCAAGTGACTTTTGACTGACTCAGGTCAGACAACACTGGATGTGAGCTGGAAACAGAGGTCATCTGGTGAAGTTACTGCGAAGGACAGAAGTGCATCCACAAGAACAGTGAACGGCTAAACCTTGGCTGGTCCTTAACATTTGAATTAAGTAGAACTCTATTTAGAATACTATGTGGCATTGGAATATGTGTCATTCAGTTCAATGCAAATATCTATCACTTACACTTAGTGCATAAATGTATGCTAATACTCACCTGCTTCCCTGAATAAAGTGCTTTCCTAAGTTGGATCCTCAGCTGATTTTCTGCAGGCTGAGCTTCCCTCTTGCTCCTATGGATTCTGCAACATTTTCTACTCTGTCATTTGACTTCATGCTCTTCTCCACCATGATCCACACCAGCTCCACAAACACATTCAGATCTACCAGGTTTTCCCTGTCTAAGCTTTGTGATTTTGCTGGTGCTGATTCTGATATCTAGAAAAGTTCAATCATGGTTTCAACAGGTTTTTTGTTTTGTTTTGGTTTTTTTTAAGAGTAGCAGACTTAATTCTTTACAACTCCCTTATGGAACTGCTCCTATTGGGTTTTGTTGTGTTTTTTTGTTTTTTTTTTTTCTTAGAACTAGCACTGCACTATTCTCATTTATGTCTGAATAGTATGTTCTCTCTTGGTTTCTTTGTGTTATTATATTACAGGATTTTCAGCAGTAGTGCTTTTCTTTTTCTGCAAGTGTGACACTCCATGAGAGAGTTTAAGATGCTTTGACTGAGGTTTGGCAAATGGATATATTTTAGAGAAAAAATACACACACAGGGATTCTTCGGGATTATATTTAACGAAGGATTTTCCAAGTTCTTGTTCTTGAAGAAGGGCTCATGAGCCATTGTAATTTTTTTCTCAGTTAGTTGAATAAATGGTATTTTACCTCCCTACAAAACTTTAATTTAAAGATATTCTATACAGACATAATGCTATTTTTGTGTTAATTAAGAAACTTGCAGACTTACTGAGCTCTTCCCATCTCACTGTTGCTGTGCAAACAGGTGTTTTGTTTCATTTGGGGATAAATGCAAATGCCTGAAAAAACTTTGTGGCATGCAAAATATTTCTTTGAGAATGTCAGATCAATATACAGCTGAATCATTAGAAACACTATGAAGATGTCCAGACTTACACTCAATTGTTATTCATTAAAAACCAAACTTTTACAAAATCCCAAAACACTTCAGAATTGCCAACACTTTCAATTTTCATAAAAGGACAATTTTTGTCCTGATATTTTCTACCTTCTCAGAATTTTTGCTGACTTTTTCTTTAAACAGTTCTTATTGACAGGAGTCCATACTTTTCTACTGGTTTTTACCAAAAAAAATATAAGTTAAGTAAAGTACATGAGAGTTCAAACAAAAATGGTAAGGGGAACAGATATAATATTACCAAAAAGTGACAACTGAAGTTTTGTATACCTGAAAAAAAAAGTCTTTATCGCATCACAGGGAAATAACATTTTTCTTTTACTAGCAGAGGTGTTCTCATCTGTAAATAAATGAGAAAGAATAATGTCATGAAGTTTAAAGCTAAAATTTAACTGAACAGTGTTTTAAGTATTATTTTCGGTTGCCATTTCTGCTAACATTTTATGGTTGAAAAGCTATTGTTAGTGTTCTGAGATAAGGGTGAAAAGAGCTAGTGATTATGTTTGTTGACTGTTCCAAAGACTTCGAAAAGGAAATAATATTTCATGAGTTTCTGGGTGAATACACCAAGCAGGATGAGATGTTTCCTGAGTAAGAAAGGATTTGTAGCCCACACCTGCAGGAACTAGTTCTGTGGCTCTGTATAACTTAGAAGTAAAATTTCTGTTTTTCAGACAATGTTGTTTCCCCAGAGAAAGTTCAGTTCCTTCAGCACTCAGTTTTGTAAGTTCCTTGACTCTGATGGTGTGAAGTACCCCTTGATGGAACAGGACGTATTATTTTAGGATTTTTATGTGCCAAATCTGCCTGCCAAAACACATTTGGAAGTCAAAATACCTGCTGAATGAGTTTCAGAACATTATTCTGCTTCTCCTGTAAGTGTTATGCACATCATGGTTTTCCTTTCTTCCTTTTTCTGTAATCTGTCTGCTCTGTTCCCACATGGTTTATTGAATCTGAGTTAATATCAGAGGATTAAAGTATCACAGCTAATTAAAATTATCCCTATTAGTAACAAAAGCAGTACATTACTGGATTAAAACCAGTGGTTTAATCCTTGGTTCAATGGTGCAATGCACTCCCAAATACAACGCACTCCGAAGTTTGATCAGTGGCAGTTTTCCCTGGGGAGAAGGCAGTGGAGCTGAGGGAGCAATTTCCCTGCCCTGCCTTGGGTCCCACAGACTCAGAGAGGCACCAGCCAAGCACAGGACCAAGAATATGTAAATATGTAAAACTCCATCCCAGTTCAGCAGTTTGGACATGCCAAACTGCTGAACTGGGAAATATGGACCAAGGCTTTTATGGTTTTCTCTTTCTGATCAACACATCTGTAACAACTCTGGTATTTGGCATGGATTGAAAAATCCCTGCAAGCACACATGTAAATAAATAAAATGGCAAAGGCGGTGTCGTGCTAAGCAGCCCACACTGATTGTGAAATGCATGCTCACGCAGAGAAGAACATTGAACTACAGTTCAAATTTTGAGCAGAAACAGATAGCGTAAATTGGGGTTCACTGTATAAAAATATGATCTCAGATCTTTAAAGGTACTTAGGTCTTTTACTCAAATCTTATTTAATGGGGATTTGGCACCTAAATACCACTGAAGACATGAGCCATTATTAATATTTCCTTAATCATTCACAAAATCTTTAGCCTGTTTAGAGAAATAGTATCACAGAAAGTCCCTGTTCAGGTTCCTACGCCAGATCTAATGCCATCATAAAGCTTTAGAGGTTTTAAAAGTGTCTAAAAGCTTCAGATGTTGAAGCCAAAATTGCATTTTATGTGACTCACAGACCAATACATCACTTTCTTTTTTCAGTGCTGTTATTTCCTGAAAATCCTTTCTAAAGAAAAATTAAATTGGGAAGAATGCGATACAAGGTCATTGGAGAGATTGTAAATATTGTAAATAAGAATAATATGCTTTTTTATATTAGAACAGTCTGTTATATTTTTAATAGTCCTTTATGTTTAAGTTCAACATAATCAGTTTATTGTCTTTACGTATGTATTACTGAGAACTCCTTTTCTCGTTCAATTTATGGTGAGGTCTGGGGAAAGAAGTTGTCTTTGAAGCTCCTGGAAGTTTCCTATTTTGTGACTTCTAAGCTCCAAACCACTCAGAAATGAAGTAGTAACTCATTACAAACACTTGTCAGTCTTCTGTCTTATCTGAAGTTTCTATTCTCTTGAGTGACTTTAACAGCATTAAATCAACACCATCTACTCAAGATTTGCCAGTCTAGTACTTTTTTGCCAGATGATCTCTCTTTTAATCTGATTCTGTGAAAAGCAGCAGGGTATGGCAGCTCTACAATTTATCCTCAATAAAAGCGATCAAAGATGTTATTTTCTTATTCTGTAACAGAGCTCTGCTTTATCTCTTTTGGAATTTTCCTTCTCTGACTGGCAGCAGCAGCTCAGGCCAAAAGCTGTGAAAATGGCAGAGAATGATCACTTCTGGTAACACTCTCTGAATGTGCTGACTTTGCCATCAGAGAAACAAAATACTTCTGTATGATAGCAAATTTGGCCATCTAGCACCTGACATATGGCAAACTCCTGAACATTTGGTAGCGGACAAGATCTGTTTCTTTTACTTAAAAGTCAGCTAAAGGAGACTCCTCAAGCTATAGATTTGTGGTAGCAAGCTGAATTTTTCATTGTGATGGCAGCAGAGACTGTGCACAAGCCAGGGTTTGCAGACTTCAAGAGTAAAGGTAAGTGTAGATGTAGTAAATTAAAATACTTCTTTCTGCAACTGGCTGTCCTACCTCTGTTATGGTTACTGCCTTCAAGAGCAGAGGCAGTAGGACAGATTTGCACCTCATTGTTCCATTTCATATCTCAATGTGTTAGATTCAGCCACTGACGAGGAGCTATAGAAACCCCCTAAAACCACAATAACACAGTGGACTGGAGCTGTGATTCTGTCATGCTGATGCAGGAATAACAGAATTATAGAGAAAAAAGAGAGCAGACAACTCCACACTGAGGTCTTAGTCAGCTATGACTAGATTTGACATATTACAGAAACTGCCTGTTCTGGGCATCACAAGTGGAAAGAGTTAGACTGCTGGCTGGTATTTACGATTATGAGCTGGCCTTGTGAAATTTCATGTAAAGTGAGGATGCCTCAGCCAGCCAAAGGGCTGGGAGGAAAGGCTGAAGGCAGAGAGAAATTCGTACTTCTGTTCCAGCTTTCAGCAGCTCAGAAAATTTCTTAAGCCGATGTTTGTGATAGTCTGGCATTTATAGCCAGAAGGGCTGCAGTGCCATAGCTGCCACTCTCTGTTTGGTTGCTGTTTTCTAGCTCTCTTTGAAAATTCAGCTGAAAAGGAAGGTGTCCATTTCTGTCCACCTTTTCTTTAACAGTGCATTTTCAGAGGAAGTCCAAATTTTCTTATATATCCCAGAAGCTGTGCCTTCATTTCCTGATTTAAGACAAGAATTATAGAAGTTTATTCACTGCTCTACTGTTGAAGTAGTACCTCTGTGCAGAAAGGAAAACAAGACTGAGAGGGCCAGAAAGGAGAAGAGAGTAAACAACTGGGAATGTAAGCCTCATAACACACAGCCTGGCCCAGGAAGAGGCCAGCTCAGATACCGCTTCTGTATTTTATTTGTGGATTCTTCAATGCCAAAATGCGTAAATAATCCTTGGAGCAGGGAGTGGAGCCTGGGGGAGGGACCACATCAGATCGCTGAAGAACCTCTTTGTGTTCCCTTTGCTAACTGTTTCCATGCTCCTGAGCCTTGTGATCTCTCCACAGTTGGTACTCTGTGTGCTGAAACCAAAAATGGCCTGAATACAGCGTGAGCCAAACAAAAGATATGAGAACAAGACAGTGTGCTCATGGGCTAATTTACTTCTTCTCATCAGTACATACTAAACCATAATCTGGCTTCTGTATGATTTAAGCATTGTACCTTTGAAGATTTTCAGAACGTAAAGACTAGCTGTCATATCAAAATCTGTTGAGCAATATGCTTCTAGTGTTAAGTCAAAACTGTAATGAGTTAAAAATAGCATAAAGTTGTCCTAATAATTCAGCTTCTTCTTGGATGGGTTTCTAATCAGAGATCAGCATAATCCTCAAGAACTTCCTCATTATATATATGAACTCTGTGACCACTATGTCTTCTGGGCCAGCAGAGGGCAAACACCAGAGGGAAATCTTTCCAGTGTTAGGTATTCACCACAGAGACCACTGAGGCAGTGAAAAAGTGAAAACCTGATAAATCTGAAACATGCTCTCCATAGCTCACAATAAAAAATAGTAACAGGAACAGCCTAGGAACAGCAGTCTTCTACTGCTAGCCAGCCCTAAATCTGCCTACACTATTGGTCAGCACATCACTGTTTGCTCTGCAAAGTGAGATCAGAGTAGTCATTCCTGTTAATAATGAGAACACTACACTCGGTGTACAAACCACCTCAGATGTATTCTCTTCAACTATGTCATTGCTGAGCTTAGTGTGGCTGCCGCAAGTTTTTGATGGGGCCATCAAGCATCTTAAATGCTTGAACTCTCAGATTTTTCCACCCAAATTGTTTAAGTGATTGATGATTTAATTTCATTTCATTTCAGTTCATTTCAGACAGAGTGATGTCTGTCTATGTGATCAACATCTGAACATTATGTTTGATTAGGTGTCCAGCAGATTTAGTAGAGTTCTTAGTTACCACTCACTGTGACAGAGGTGTTTCAATTCCTCATTGTCCCCACATCTTCAGCTTAATTCACTGGGTGAGTTTCTTCTCCGTAAGAGGTGATGGAAGAAGGTTAACACCACTTAATGGTGAAATAACCATATAAAGCTCAGAATGGCTGAGGTCTTTCTACTAACTGTAAAGATTACGTCTTACATCTAATTTTCTAACTAGAATATCTCATTTAAGTAACTAAAGTTATAACAGATGAATCCAGGCCCAAGTGAATTTTCAACTAATTAGATTAGCAGTTAATCATAACTAACTGCTACCCACCAAGTAGTTATTAAAAATGTCTCAGTTACTTGGCTGGTGACGTGTAGTTCAGTTGTCTAATTCATTTGCACACAAAGATTACGCTATTTAAATCATGATGGCAGTTCTCTTTTGGAGTTTTATGGACATCTGTGTATTTTTTCCATAATATATTTTCAGCTGTTTAGGTAATATAATTGGCAGTATTGTTGGTTTGAAACATTGCATTTGTAATCTGAAACAGACGTTATGTAAGCAAACACTCAAGGATCTTTTGAAATTAAAGGATAATGTGTAATTTAACACAAGATCCTTTGAATGCAGCAAAATTGTGATTTACTTCGATGTCATAGAAAAAACAATAGTACCATATCTCTTGTATTTTGTGTATTTGAGGAGACTTACTCATGGCAAACTAACAGACAGCATGACCTTTCTATACAAAATTACAATTAAAGTACACCTGGCTTGAGCTATTCTTCAATAATTGTCATTATTTTAATGGCTTATGTATAATAAAGCACACTACTGAATTGCTGTGATCAAGAATGCAGCTCGTCAGAGCCTCAACAAAATGTCCTGAGTGCAACTTCTGGTCTGACACAATGTTATCCATGAGGCAGAGAACTTGAGGTCTCCTGATATTGTACATCCCTTTCATTAAAAAAAAATAAAATCAGCCTTCAAAATGGTTTATGCGACCATAGAAGAGGATGTCTATTCAAGCAGAATGAGAACAAGTGACTTCACAGGTGTGTTTCCATGGTGAACTACAGCTAAACACCACTGAGCACTGAAGCGGGTTGTAATGTCAATCAGCTCCAAAAAATAAGGAAGTAAAGTTCATTAAAAATCTATCCAAATCATGAAATTCTGCCACATGCTACAAATAAGTAATTAACTGAAATATTTGTCTTTTTAAATGGCAGGGCCAGATTCTAATCTTAAAAATTTCAAACCTCCTGCTCCCCTAATGATTGTGTCAAAGACCTGTAATGATGTGACCACCAAAGTAAAATATTTGAAAAAATGGCTATGGGATGAAACATTGGGGTGATTAAGATGGGAATGAAGACCTCTGTGTCCTCACCATTTTAATTTTGGCATAATGAAGCATTTATTGGAGTATTGTATGTTTTAGATACCATTTTGAGTGTATTGCACTCCTAACAGATCAGGCATAGACCACAGTGAACCTACACACCAATGTCTTTCCATCTCATGTGCCAGATATTAAGAAGAATGGTTTCCTAAATATGACTTATCCCCCTTCAGGAAAATAGTTCAAAGGTAATATTTTAATAATACAAAAATCTATGCTTGTAGAGAATTCTTCTATTTCACCTATGTCCCTTTTCCTTGGTTTATAACTGTTACTTCCAATACTTATTCAAGATTGGAAGAATTAAGCATTCAAATTTTTTACAGGAAACCTTATCATTATTTCAAATTTTGTTGTTGTTTTAATATCTACTTCAATTAGTTCAAGAGAAAGTAAAATTCCAACTTCTGTAATAATTAATAACTTTGCCTTACCTCATCCCTATTAAAATAATACCCATGAAGTCACCATAGTGCAGATACCGTGTGACATGGGCAGTTGCTTCCAAGCTGAATTTTATTCTTCTGCATGTTGTGTTGGTAGGAGGCTTTTCTGTTGTGAGAAACTGTGATGAGCTCTGTAGAGCCCAGGAAGGGAGTGGCATCTGGGCTGTAAAAGCAGAGAGCTTTTACAGCACCCCACCATTTCAAGAGTCTCATGGAAAGAGGAAAATATGCTTCCTTCAGGCTTGACTGGGTTCAAAATTAGCCGCTGTTATTCCTTCATCATTTCATCTCTCTCTTGTTAGCAGTTTTGCATCATGAAAGGGGCCTGGTATCATACATTCGGGGTCATAATTTTTGTCAACTTGGTGTTTATACTGCCTCTGTGGTAAAAAGTTCTTGACATCTGAGTTTTAAACTATCCTCTGCTTGACCTACCTTAAGGCATATTTCTTTGGTTTCAGAAAGCAACAAAAATCTCTGTTCTGATTTAATTCTCACTTATTATGAAGCTTCTCTGTTTTCAATACAGCCTCTCTAAACATAACTTTTTTTAAAAAATGTCTTTACATTTAAACAGCCATCCCAAAAGGCACAGCAAAGTATTAATAGCTCTTGGAGAGACAACTTTTGTCTTTCTGAATTTGGCACAGACATGATGTAAGTATTGTCAGATAACAACTTCCCCAATTAACATAAATAGCATATGCTCAAATGGCTTTTGTTCCTAGTAAGGAACCTACTGAAGTTGTTTGATTTTTTGGATGCATGAAACATTTTGCTAGTCATCCAATATGGTTATCTGGAAGCTGTTATTTCCAGATTAATAATATAAAGAGCATTGGCAAGCACATTTCTGAAAAGGGATTTGTCATCTTAAGCATTTGAAGATAAAAATATGATTAATGTGTTGAATTGAAACAGGAGTTAAATGAAAGCAAGTACCAGGATATGTATGAAAATCCTGATTTCCTCCAAGTGTCTAGAAAATTATTTGTATATATAGATGTTTAATATAAAATTCTTTTGGTAGGTTTAAGTTAAGAATGTGTGCAGATTTTACCTTGAAAAGAAGGATGTGGACAGGATTATATTTACTGCTTTATTTTCCTGTTCTGATAATAAACCCCTTAGTTATTCAGACATAATGCCCTGACATTACTTTTGATACAGTGCCCTATCTTTTTAAGACAAATATTGCTTTCAAACCCATTTTTTTTCAGTTGTAGCAGTCATGTCTTAAAAGCAAATGTCTGGTACTAGAGGAGGGAATGCTGCTGGCAAAAGAAGCTGTTATAAATGCTGGTGAAATGTATACAAGTCTTCTATAACAGTCTTCTACCTTTTATCTAGAGATTTCTACTATATACACTGAATATGTTAAAAAGACAACTTTTAGCAGCTAATGAATATATTTATAAGAACATAATACAAAACATTGAAGTGGAGACAAGATAGAAATGACTCATTACCTTTACTCATTTTACATATGTATATAACCTTTGTATTAACCCACAGAAAAGTTATCTCTTGGGTACTGGTCTTAGCCAAGCACTTTGTTTTCTTAGTCAAGCACAGAAAACAAAAACCTGATGGGATTTCTTTAATTAGTTAGAATTAATTCCACAGTAAAAAAAAAAAAAAAAAAAAAAAAAAAAAAAAAAAAAGCAGAGAAAACCAAGAGACTATCTTGATGTAATATTATTATTTTGAAATAAGTAGGTGTGGAGATGCATTTATAGAAATTTTGTAAGAATGAATCATTAGAGTACTGTTGCTATCTATTTTTATGTCAATCTTTATTCCCCTTCTCTTTCTAAAACTGTGAAAGTCTGTACTGACAATTAAACAAATTCCTAGGAGCATGACTTTGACAGCCTAAGCTCTTTATTCTCCTAACTCTGCTATCCTGCTGCCTACCTGCTCTCAGTTTCTACTTAGTTGATCTGAGAAGGAATACATTGTTTCTCTATTGAGTAGGATACTGAGAGTTTTGAAACCAAACTGCTAAACTCTAGTGATCACTGAAAGTTAGAAAGAGGAATTGAGAATTTACATCTTGTGCCTCCTGAAGCCTGACTGTAGCAAAAAGTGCTTTCATAAAATGAAAAGCAGCAGGAAAGTGTCTGCTTCTGGTTTTCCTGTCCAGTCTTGGCTCCTCTGGTAGTTTTCATTCCAAAAATTTTTGCCTGAGATAATATTTTACTGGGTATTTTATGCACAAAGGTGATACCTCCATCTGATATGGGAGAGTTAGAGCTAAGCTCACATCTCTGTTGCCCATATTAGTATAGGAAACTTGGCTCCCAGAGCTCACAATGGTATGTATGATCTTCTCCACATATGCAGTCTTGGGAAATGATGCATCAAACAACACCTACTGCAGGTATTTATTCTGCCATCTACTTCCATTAGTTCTTACCACAAATTTTTCTATCCTCATTTGTGGTAATTCTGGTCATCTTATCTGAGTGAAGAGCAATAATTTAATGTTCTTTGTAAATTCATTACTGATGTGCATTAGTTGTATATTATGACTGAAAAATACTTCTGCTGAATTTTTCTCAGGTTGCCCAGCAGAATTTACAATTTCGGAGTGTTGTCTGCACTATAAATGATATTTTATTTCTTATTGTAACAGAAGACAAATGTGTAATTAAGAGTGGGGAGAAAAATTTCTGCAGTTTGTCCTTGGACAAGTTTCTACTGATTTAATTTGGTTGGGAGTTGCTGGAATACAGTATGCAAATGCAGCTCAGTGTGTGGCTTGCTAAAGAATTTTGGCCAGTGTTTGGAGGCTACTGAAGCTCTCTGTAACTGCCTGATGTTCCTATAAACATTGGTAGATTCTTGCAGCAGGAACAGAAAATGGTCTTTTATGCACAAATTACCCCTCCTCAGAGATGAGTAATTTATTTCTACGATGAAAAGCTTTTTTATTAATACCTGTGCTTCAAACTCACTTTTACATCATATATTTAGAACAACAGCAACCAAAATCTTCATGCAGTTCCTCACCTGATAGCTCTACAGTCTGAAAATATCAGTATTACAAAGTATCATGAAAGCACCAGCACAGAAAGGAAAGATTATTATGAATTCAGATAGGCTGTCACACATATATCTGCTTTAGAAGTTCCAATACTACACTCCTCTCTCTCCATTCACCCTCACTCCTTGCATTTTTCCCTGTGCCTTCTTATTTAGAAGAGAAGGTGTTAATCTGCATTAAAAAAAAAAAAGAAAAGAAAAAAAAGTAGTCTTTATTTCCTGTGATTTTCTGTAATTTTCCTTAGATTCAAACCTCTAAATTATATAGGGAAATATGGTGCCACATTCACATGCAAACTATTTTTAGAGAACATGAATAATTACACCAGATGGTTTTTTAATTCTCCTGGCATTATCTCTACTGTACATTTATGGCTTAAAGTAATATTTCCTTGCACTTTTCAATAGCTGTGGAAGGTCATGGGTAAGTCCTGTTTTGTTATTTACATCTGATCCCTTTTACAGATGTATTGCAATGATACAGCTGTTAGTGGACTACAGAGATGCTGATCTGTAGGCTTCTAATAAACTATTCAGCTCTTGGGGACAAAGAGGTATGTTCATAAGAAAGCTTTATATCTTTGACAGCAGATTGTTGTTAGTGTTTCATATACAAAGGAGCACTACTCATTCTATGATTGACTTCATTAAACCTTCCAGGATTTACTAAAATTACCCCTTTCAACTGCATCTTCATTTTATGCAACAGTGAGAAGAGGAGAGGTGTTTCTTCACATTCTGCACACCTTGACTGTGCTCTGAGGATGTGTAGAGGAAATTTCTGCATTTCAGTCTCTTTGGTTGCTTAGTGAAATTGCCTAAGCAATTACTTCCTTCTAAACTCCTAAACATTTGGACCAGTGTAAAAGATTTATTTTGTAGGTGTTATTTCTGAAAGCCACAGATTGTTATGTGTCAAAGTTAATTCGACTGATGTAGAAAGCTTAAAAGCACATATTCTCAGGAAGTATTTGGCACTAGACTGTGGAGGATGAAAATTTTGTATCAAAAGAACTTTAGAACTATATTTTTGTTCTGTTTTGTAACAAAAATAAAACCTTTCAGACACTTTCATAGGAAGGGGAATATATCAACGTATCTGGCTTTGGCTCCAAAATGCAAGTAATTATGTTTAATAAGTGTATTTATAACCCATGTTGCTTAGAGAGCTGGCCTTAGTCATAGAAGCCATCTGTTGTGTTTAATTCCTTAAATTTTGATCCAGCATTTCTCTGGAGAAGGCAGAATAAGCCTTTGCTTTGGTTGCCCTGCTCAGACTATTGTTCTATGTGCAATTTTAGGTTATTATTTTGGCTGTAATGAATATCTTTGTGTATTTTCATTTTGTTAGGAAGGTCCTGACAGTTCAGATAAGTCTGGACTACGGGAGAATGGAAAAAAATAGAGAAATCCTGATAATTTTTGACCCTTCTGAAGCTGAAAGCATTGAGCACCCCAGTAACAGGCTCACAGTCAGACAAATTGACTAAATTCAGCATTTTATATATATATATATATTTCTGTGCACCTGGAAGTTATGTGCAACAAGCAAAAAATTTTGCACTCCATGCAGCAATTGATCTTTTATTATCCTCACCCTGAGCAGGGGATTTGGGCTATGAAAAGAAATCTAATTTAGGACAGTGGAAGGGAAGGGA
>JAHLSL010000015.1:20839012-20891540 GCA_025920805.1 Petroica traversi | reverse complement strand
GGAAGGGAAGGTTTCGGGAAGGGAAGGTTTCGGGAAGGGAAGGGAAGGTTTCGGGAAGGGAAGGGAAGGGAAGGGAAGGGAAGGGTTGTTCAACACTGTTTTCTTAATTTGGTATCAATATGAAATTTCATATTCAGATAATTTATGTATTGGGGATTATAATTATTAAAAAAATCATCTTTTCCTAAATGCTTGTGTTCAAAGACTGCTCTGTCTAATAGGAATCTGACTAAATATGTATTTGTAGACTAGGTGTCAAGAAATGAAAATATATGGTATTGTTCCTGGCTTACAGCATACTTTTCTTCTTGTGAACGGCATGTAACTGAGGTGTGAGTGTAATATTTTAAAGTTAACTCTTAGTTCAAGAAGCCTTTGGACATTGATCTCAGGCACATGGTGTTATTCATGGGGCTGCCCTGTGCAGAGCCAGGAGCTGGATTTGATGATCCTCGTGGGTCCCTTAGAGCTCAGGGTATTCTATGATTCTAGTCTATGATATTATATGGATGAAAGCATTAGTTCATTTCCAGGTTTTATAGCAAATGAATATTCAATGAATATGCCAGTTTATCTGTATGATTTATTCTTCTTGTGGCACCATCTCTCCTTGTGTTTGTTAGAGGACATGTGTCTCTTTCTGGATAGATATTGAGACCAGTGGGAGGATAAGACAGACATCTCAAGCAAATTCAGTGAAGAAGCAATCTTCAGGAGACCAGAGCATTCTCCAGCCCCTAAGGCAACAATGGGTCCTTTCTTGGTGGAGAGGATAGATTTGGGGAAAGTATGGAAAAGTTCTGCAGTGTAATGCTAGCTGTGTAACTCTACTGCCTGACTTACCTTGCACTTTCTGTGTATTTAAGACATGACTGCAATTCCTCTACATTTATTCTTTTTCTTATGTTGGTTGGGAGATGTTGTTTCTACTCTAACCTAGAGTAACTTCCTAACTCCCATCAAACCTGTCTACTTTATGCATTCAAGAAATATTAGAAACAGAAAAGACAAAATATGACAACATACATCAAGCTCATTAATTCTCAACCAATTTTAAATATACTGAGCAAGTGTGAAATGTTGATGCAAAAGGACCTTATACTTGGCATATGGTGAAGAGAAATGCAGGACAGCTGCAAATGTCGATTTGCAACACAGAAAACAAACTGTGGCTAGAAAATTATATCTGTCTCTAAAATGATAAATTCTCACTATCACTCAAAGCTAAAAGAAATTCCACATAGTTGTCATTACAGTTCCCACATATATGACTTTTTTATCACCTTACCTTAGAGAATCTGTCATTTTAAATAGAAACACGAAACATCCAGATAGATTATCTAATTACGTTTGTAACTGCAATATAAACGACAACATAGAAGGAAGAAATATGAGCTAAACCCCAGGGTTAATTGGTGTTTAGAGCTCTAAGGTAACAGAGTTGGACTGCTCACTTCACAGGGTTGTTTTATCTTGCTGAGAGCTCGCAAAAGCCTCCATGCAGTACACTGTGTTCTGCACTGTCAGGTCAGATGAGAATATCCTGTTCATAAAAACCATTAGTGGAACTGTAATAATTATTTTTCCTCAAAATTATGAACTTTCAGCAACTAGCAAACATAATGTTTAAATCTCTTTTAGCACTGCTTAACAGAATTGCTAGGAATCAGATAAGCATCAGAGCTGGTAAATTAAGATAGAAGATAAATTTCAAGCTTTCTTTGTTTTTGTGTGGACATAAATGTCTTGCTTTTATTTCTTTCACTATAAAAAAAAATGCAAAAAAATGTAGAAGGAGTTGCAAACCTAATTACCAAAGCTGTACCAGCTCCGTTACACTGGTAAATAAACTCATCATTGTGTTCCAATAGAAAGTCTCTCTTCACTTTAATCTAACCAGGAATGCATGTGATAAAAACATATTGGGCAACAACACATGGAAATATGTCTTGTAGTTTCTTCTTCTTGTGAGGAACTCCAGGGAAGTAGTGTATTAAAAGCTTGTGTATTTCTTTTGACAGTGCCACTGTTAATATAGGAATATTTCAGCCAATGCTCTCCATCACCTTGAGACTCTTTGTCTTGGGGCAGAATCCTCTGTCAACAGATCTCTGCTTTCACCTGTGGAAGAGTCATTCCTTTTGTTCATTGTTTTGACTTCAACAACAGCTCCAAGAAAACAACAGCTCCTGATATTTGAGATTTGTTATAATATTTGAGAAGCTCAAATTATATTATGATATTTGAGAAGCTCAAGCCCAGAGCTTTCCCACCTAAAAAGTACTAAATTCTGTACATTGATTCTATTTTCTGCTTAACAACAGAGAACTATCTCAAAATAAACTGGTAAATGGCTAAATGATAGCTTAATGGTGAAGGTTGAAAATGCTGTAAGCGTGTCACAGCACAGTAATATCATTGCCTAGCAGTAAACAACAGAACTTAAAAGATGCTATAATTTTCTTCTCATAATGCACATTTAATCACAGATTTATTGTACCTTCAGCATTTTTTAAGGTAATAATGCAATAATTAATAATTTAAACATGACTTTATTGCAAAAACTCTAATACTGGGTGTACTGCTACCAGAGTCATTTAGTTAAAATGGAGCCTGTATCACTTACAGTAGGAGGATAGATATGCACATCCCCAAATTGTCACAGTAAAGTAGCAAGTGATTTTCTATAGATAGGGCCAAATTCAACTCTTCTTATTGCCTCAGACAACCTAGGAAGAACTTCAAATAGCTATATCAGATTTGAAATTGGACCAAATGGTACTGTGGGCAGGTGTCACTGTCTTTTTCTAAAGGGATTTTTTCAGGAAAATCTGTTAATTTGCCATGTAGGTAGTGCCTGAAAATTTGATGGATGGACCACATTTTCTGATATTAGTAGAAAAGAAGACACTTCTCTCCACAGAAAAAGGCTATAAGATTTGTGTATAAAGCACCTTCTTCCTTTGTCAGGGCAATTGAAAGATTACTATAATAATATGTAATGCTAGACTAGAGGCAAAAGATTACAAAGTGCATCCTTGACCCTCCTAGGCTATCCCTGAAGGTAATGCAGCATTCTGCAAGGAAGGAACTGATGTTTTTATTTTGATTAATCAAAATGATTAATCAGGGATCCCCTCTGCAAACCAAACAGAAACCATCACACGAGCATACTGCTGGCTGTGCCAAAAAAAAACCAGGCAGAGGTGACCTGGCAGAAGCAGTATAGAAACATTGATTCTTCCACACTTCTTCCTTGTTCCAGCTGCAGGGGGAAAATTTGCATCATCGCCCATGCTGGAACATCAAAATGTTGCCTTTGGCAATCATTACTGACCCACATGGACTCCAGCACTGGTCAGTACGATGGGGATCCTCTGAAAAACAGTTCTGGAATAAAGTAGCAAAATCCTTTTTCTGGTAGATACTACTATATTCTCTCTGGGACATCTGTCTTTATAATTGAAATACATGACCTCACATAAACACTTCTAGTTTAATTTCTTCTTTAAATTACTTTGGCCCTGACACACAAACCTGCTTTTTAAAGGAATGTGCAGTATCCTAAAATTGTAATGCAGGACTTTCTAATCTTATCAAGGATTAAATGAAGAAAGCTATCTAACCCAGCTTTATCTGTGTGCCTGGTTTCTTCTGTACATCTCTTGTGCCAGCAGTACCTTCCTAAAGTCAGCAAGGATTCAGAAATGATCAGCCCAACAATTGCACAGATAGGTTCCAGTAGCAAAACTTGGTTTTTCCTTGCAGCATAACTCAGACTGTTGCCAGCACCTCTCCAAATCTCCCCCAGCTGTCGCCAACGGTCAGCTAAGTCAAACACCCCTCATGATTTTTTTTTTCTGTAACATCACATCTACTTTCTGACAAGAGAGATATTCTTTGTCCTCATTTATGGATTTGCATGATAAACACGCAGCTTTTTGAAAAACTTAGGTGCTTAAATCTGTGATGAGAAGATGCAATCTGGAAAGACCCATTTGTCTGCCAGGATATGCTGCACTGCATCTGTAACTAAGCAGATTTACAATCAAAAACACATTCAAACTCATGAAGTTTCACTGGTAGAATGGAGAATTTCAAAGGCGTCTTTAAATGGAATGAGAAAAGGCAATTCCTGTGAAACAAAACTATATTTCTGTAGGTAAGAAATGAGCAGTTGGCTTAATTAAATCAGTCATCAGGATTAGAGATTGTAGAAAACTTTGGGAGAGAGCATGCATTTAGTGGAGCAATTCTAACTAAGAAAGAAAATGCAAAATCAATACAGTCATTTCAGTCTGTATTTACTTCAGAGAGGGGAAGCCAAGGACAGGATATGTCAGTGACTGGGTCCACTTAGAGAAAGCATGACAGAAGCTGATTTAACATGACTGTCACTAACCAGGAGATCCTAGGATGATGATTTTACATCATAACACATTGTTGTTTAGTTTATCTGTATCTGTTTCTGAGTATAGTCAGATACCTGCTAAAGAATTCTGAGGGGGTTTTTTGTTGAATTATTTCAGAGTGGCTGCATTCTCCCTCTGTGTATTCTGAGGAGGACTGATGTTGAAGATTTGATGTTTGCCTCTGAAGATCAATCCTGTGCTTATCAATCAGAGGGGTCAGTCTCAGAAATTCATCTTTCTGACAGATGTCAAGTGTTGCAGGACAGTGAGAAAGATGAACCTGATACTTTATTGAGAACACTGAGGAAGGGGACAACAGTCTTAATGATCCCAATGGCTGGGACATGTTAAGCATCACCAGCACCTTCAGCTCCTCTGAAGTCCTAATGCCAGGCTGAAAGCTCTTCCCACTTGACATAGATCCTTCCTCCAATGACACGGTAGTGCAGTTTGCACAACTCATTTGGCTAAGTTCAAGTTATTGCCTACCAGGTTTGGGGGTCACTGTAGAATGCTGTGGAAGAGCATCTTGGGATTATGAGATTGAGATGTTTAGGGGAAGAACCAAAGGCATAGAAGGGAGAAATCAGCGTGCTTTACAGAGGAACAAGCATGGGAACAGGGACATGGATAAAAGGGGCCAGCAGCATGTTAGCTGGCACGTCTGATCATGCCCTGTGCTAATCACTGCAGTCTGTACTGTGTTCTCATCAAACTCTATTTCTAATTATTTTACTGGGTGAGGAACTCTGTTTTCTGGTGCTGTTGGCATTTGCACGAGTGCAGATTTTTCTCTCCATGCTGTCCTGTGTGGCTGGCCATGTGCACATGTACAGCATTCCATGTGTATGTTGTACGTGCTCAGCCTCACTGTGGCTGGACATGGGGACACAGCAGCTCTGCCTCTGCAGGGATACTGGATTTGGCAAGTTCAAATGTTTTAGCTTAACAAACACCTAAAAAGGGCTTTACTGTTGAGAGCTTCAGTTTCTCTGGGATCATCACAGATTATTTCATGTGGGTATTGGCTAAGTTTAACTAAGTTCTGGAAAAAGAGAAAAACAAATCGAAATAAAGAAAGAGTGACACACTATCCCACTGAGATAGAATATATTAATTATCCCATTATATTGGTACATTAGCAATTCATATTCCACCAAGAAAAAAAGCTTGCTTTGTAAACAGATAGAAAAATATCTTTCTGTGAGGTTATACAGCATATTTTCTGT
This sequence comes from Petroica traversi, assembly GCA_025920805.1. Classification (NCBI taxonomy): domain Eukaryota; kingdom Metazoa; phylum Chordata; class Aves; order Passeriformes; family Petroicidae; genus Petroica; species Petroica traversi. Next base: position 20,885,899 of record JAHLSL010000015.1, on the reverse strand, counting down.
ACATGGTACAGGCCTCCATGGTACAGTAATGAAACTGTGTAGCACTGAGTGTCTTGGCAGAAAAAAAAAAACAACCTAGAAACAGAAGTTGAGGCTTACACATTTAAAAATACAGTACTGGAAGTTCTGTGCAAATTATGTGCACCATCATCAAGGTATTGCAATTTCAAAAGGTAATCATGTGTTCTTGTTACTCTCTGGGTCAAAAAAAATACATTCAAAAAAAGTGGAACACTGTATTCTTGTGACAAAATAGTGATGAGAACTGAAAGTCGTTTACAAGACAAACAAAAATCTGTTTTGTTCTACTACCTTATAAGGAGTAATCACTCCTTAGAAAGGGATGAAATAGTTTCAACTGAAATATCAGAAAGAAAGGAGATGCCTCTCTTCATAAAGCAAACGCTTCATTGATGCCTTGAAATTGTATATCACAAAAGGAAATGCTTGCAGCCTTGAAGAAAACAAGTCTCATTTATATGGCTGCATGAGTGGGACTAAGTCTTTCCAAGGCTTTGTCTCATTATAAAGCTCTGTTGGCAAAATGGTGTCATAATGAGTCAGATATCCCAATGCAACAATGCCTGTAAAGTCTCAGAAAGAGGCAGCCATGGCAAGTAGAACTCCTTTGGCAAAGGGGTTTAGTGGTGGCACACTGATTTGTCTTCCCTGCATTAAACCTTCAGCTGAAAATGCTAATAATTTCATGTAACTCAGGATTTATAGCAGAGTATAAACACATCTGCTGTATCCCAGTGTGATGCTCTTCCAAGACAGTTATTGTGGAAATACAGAAGTATCACAGAGGAAATAAGTCACCTTCAAAGTCATTGTAAATACAGAATTAACTCATATCTTGTTCCAGTCACAGTCCCCCCAGAATAACACTCAAATTATTAGGAGTATAAATGTCCATCTCTTGCTTCTACTTTATGTTAGAAAGACACATCTACAAGAAGGCATAGGAAATGCTATGTATTTTTGACTTTTATTTGGGGATCAAGCTGTTAAATTTTTCACAGGTGGTTGAATTACATGTTTTCCTCAATTTTCTGGGCACACTCTGGAGTCTGATTTGCACAGGTGCAGAGTACACAAAGCTGTAAGTAAAGTCAATGAAAGCTGTTCTGTGGACACAAGAAACGCTCTATAATCTAAGCTGAATTGCATTTTTAACACTGTAAAGCCATATACTGAACTACTTCACCGACTTTTTCAGGGATAAGGAAATGATGAGCCATAGACACACACCTGGAGTAAAATCTTTCATGAGAAATTGTTGAAAAATGGCAAAATTATATGAAAGTGAAAACTCAGTTTTTTATAACTGGGGAGTGTTAAGCTTAAGAAAATGTGACATAGTCCCAGTCTGACTTATGGCACCTGTTCTCAAAATCCTTATTGTTCATTACAAAGACCTTTCTACTCTGACAAAAAAAAAAAAAAAAAAAAAAGTTTAGAAGCAACTAAATTAAGCCTATTTTCAATTCAAATTAGTGGCAGTTTTTCTTCCAAATATTAAAAGCACTTATAACATCAGAGAGGCTAATTGACTGTCAGATTTACATCATAAATGGCATTTTGCAGGTACTTAAGTTTAAAGAGATCCACATTCATTTTGCTCTGTCCAACTTTTTGGGAGCCTTATATTATCTGCTAATAAAAATTGCATTAATTAAGGAGAGAAAAATATAACCTTTAGTAAGGTAAGAAGCGATCATGAGTATGTTTAAATTATGTAACGGATTTTTCTCATCCTTAATTGCAACTTATACTTCTGAGCCTCCTTGAAAAGATCAGCCATCTACTTTGATAGTATGTCATCTGATCTGTGTAACATTTCCTTGCAAGCTGATGTATGCATGCTGTCGGATTTGAAAATAGGGAATATGTTTTCACATAATAGCATCATATAATTGTTGCTAGCCATTGATAAAGAGAATGGTTAGGCCATGACTTTGGGGAAGGAGAGAGTCAATATAATAAACTCTTGTAGAGCAAACTACAAAAGAGCATTTTATTTGGTTTATGTGGTTACTCTATAAGCTGTGGAAAATTAATTAGTATGGAAGCAGTATGGAAGTATGGAACAAAGAAGTATGGAGTTCAATAATCTAAATTTCACAACCCAAAATTCAAGTCTAAGGTCCTTTGAGGTTGTAACAGAAATTGAAGCTCTATTTTTGTATTAAATGGAAGGCTACTTATATTTCATAGAATAAACTCATGGTAGGCCAGGTGATCATAATGATCCTAATGCCTGGTCTTACAGCTATTTTGCTCTGTAGTACGTTGCATGGTAGGCATTCTTCAAGCAGTATTCAAGACAGTGGACAGAAAAGAAAGTAAGAAACAGGAATAAGAAAATCGGAGCAAAGATAGGCAAAATAATTAAAATACAGATCAGCACCAGTGGAATATTCCAGCACAATTTGCAGCTGCAGTAGGTGTACACAATATTTTTATAGTGGCACAAAACACCAAAAGGCATAGTTTATGTATCTGTGTCTAAAGGGAATTAAACCTAAAAGAAGATGTCTGTTTGAATCCAAATATTCAAGGTTTGTCTGGACAAACAAGTTCCTTCAAGACACACCCATTTGTTACTTGTATATAAACTTTTATGCTCTGTGTAACTAAAATGGCTTTGGAGCACACATTTTACATAGGAATAGTGCTCTGCTTCTGTTTGGAGGCCATAAACTTTGATCAGATTTAATTGTAAAGACTGTCAGAGAATCTTTTATTTAAACATTCTTTTTGAGAAAACAAAGTGAATTTTCCGACAAATGGAAAGCTGTTTGCTGCTCTTTCTTAAATAATTCCTCTTTCTTTTTAAATTTGACTGAATTTCATGTCAATGAAGGTCATATAATCATATAATAAGCTTAGCAAATTCAGAAGAGGGAAGGAAACACACTAGAAAGGAAGAATAAATTTTCATTTGTTCATACATTCGCTTCTCTGACATGGAATAGCGGGTAACAGTTTCTTCATTTTGTAAAATGGTTAAATTGGTGTCAAAAGTATCTTCCTAAGATATACCTTCACCAAAAGTGCTTTTGGTGTAGCCTGGACATTTCTTTAAGGGAAGTAAGGTATCATAACGCTTGTTAATAATGTTTAAGCAAATACATGAGTATGTTGAACTATCAGTGGAAAATACACACAAAATAATTTAAAATGTTATTTATGTGTTTCTTCTCCAACTTTTTTTTCTTTTTTTTTTTATTTTTTAAGAAAGCCTTAGTTAAAGTCAGGAAAATTCAGTAGAATTCGTGGTAGCAAAGAAGAAAGGCAATTTACAGTGCAGATATTGGGAACAGTTAATTATAGGATGCTCTTGTCTCAATCAATTTTCAGTTGATTGAGTAGTAGAAAAGTTATCCTTCAAATGCAATCTAAAGATATTGAGTTCTTAATTTCACTTTATTTTCTACTCACTTATGATCTCTGACAAGTTATAGTTGGGGTAACTACATTGGCTTTAGAAAAAAATTCCTGCTAAGTTTATTTTACCAGCTGGGGTTTGGAGCTGAATCATAGCACAGTCCCTCTAGGATTCAGGAAGTCTAAGGCTTACTTTACTTTAAAAAGTAGAGGTAAAAAATATTCCTGATGTCTTTCTCCATCTTTTGCTTCTACCCCCTCATGTTAAATTCAAAGTATTTGAATTTTGGCATCCATTCCCAGTGCTACCAAAGCCTGATTAATAACATGAATAGCACAGAGATGCATCATTTTCCTCAGGTAGATACTCGATCTCCATACACAGCCCAGACTTCTAATTATTTTTGCAAAGAAATAATATTTTCAGATCTTGAACCATTGCCTAGGGAGAGGATGGAAGAACGAGGAGCTCTGTAATTCTGTAGTGATGGCTAATGGGAAGGAAAAACTACTAAAGAAGAATGAATAGTTTGCCTGAATTCCTCCTTCCTCAAATACCTTGGTGTGGAGCCACAAAGATCTTTGTAACAGTCACATCCTTCCAAGTTGCACTGAGTAAGTCAGGTCTGTCTGAGCTGCCTAAAAGCTGCTCAGCAGTGATGTAGTGAGTGACACTGGCTCTGCTGCTCTCTTCTGGATCTGTATTAGCTCTGTTCCCACAGCACTGTTTTGGCCAGTGCCTTAGGAGTTCTATGTGCTAATTCCATGTCAGAGATTAAGAAGAGAGATCAATCCTTCATCTTTTCTTATCCTCTCCTGCCACCAAAAGCATCTTGGGAGTCACTTGGGCAGAAGCAACGCACACAATGTAAGATGAGGTACAAAGCAGGTGACAAATTTCCCCTGCTTTTTTTTTTTTTTTTCACCTGGCCCCAACCAGTTTACTCCTTGCTTTGGTAGGAGATTTGGGAAGTTCTACTTGTAGAAAACATCAGTAATGAGCTTCTTGACAAGCCCAAGTCCAGTTTTTTTATTACCCAGCTAGTGGTCTCATTTAAGGATATACCCTGACAATGAAATTCTGTGAAAGTCCCTGTAAGCTGTCCCTTGAGAGTTGCACTCCACATTGCATTCCTCAGCTTGATGGTCTGAAAGGTATTACCTCACTTTTACCCAATGCCACCACCTGTGGCCAGAACCCTTGGGATCTATAATGAAGCTCAGTAATTCATTGTCTCAAATATAAAACACAAGAAATAATTTGAAGTGAAAATCTAGGGAATAACACCTTAATTTTTTTTTTTCCAAAGTGGTAGAACAGCGGATTCTGTTACCAAGGAAATTATTGAGACCAAAAATGTGACAAGATAACCAAATAAGTGGCAAAATTGCAACAACAATAAAAAAATTCTGAAGTTTGTATAATTAATATGAAAAAAATTTTGAATGGGCGTTAAACACAACGCTATACTCTGCAACCACTCTGAAGCAAGTAATAAGCCATACATGTGCCTTGGGGATTACTTTGCATTTTACTTTTCTGGGGCTGATTACTTCCTTTTAGGAGACATAAAGTGTATTAAATATAATCCTATGATACTTTGGTGTTTTAAAAAATCAGGAGGCAGGTACTGTTACTTTCATTAAGTTTTACTACTTTTCAAAATTTGGAAGAAAGGACCCAGAGGATGAAGGGACTAATGGGAAGGAGAGTTGGTGCTTATTTTGTTTGTTTGTTATCACCCAATAGTCCTGAATTCATTCATCTTTTATGCATATTAACATCTGCTCTTCTCTTGGAGAAAATGTTGATACTCTGACACATATTTGAGTGATAAACTGAATATCTCTTCAAGTATAAACATTATGTTAAGTTTCTTGAAAATAACTGCTCTTCAAATGTTTTTGACTCTTTAATATTTGAAGATGCTACAGAATAAAAACCCCAGCAAACCAACCAAAAAGCCAAACAAAATCCCAACGCTATCACTGTAAGCATTTAGCTGGGCAGTTTTTCAAATTAATGCAGTTTAACTATTACATTAAGTTAATGGCTATTTTCCCCTACTTTAACCATGTTAAATGTGCCGGCAATAATGAGCTTCTAATGCTGTCTCTTTCAAGTCTCAGAGGCATCTTTAGAGCTCTGCTTATCTCCTGGATCATAAAGCTGCATAATTTAGTATTTAAACAATTAATTTAAAATTGAAACACTTAGAATTACCATAAAATTAATCAGAAAAAAAATCTTAGCATTCCCATTCTGTTTATCTCTATTTAGTAAATTTGAAAGTGCAGGATGAATAAAACTTTACAATATTCTGTTTTCTACTTATGAATCAGCTGCTATAAGCATAAATATATCTTAAACTATAAGGGCTATTTTCAAAACCTTTTGCAAAAAGAGTTTCTTATGTCTATTAATCTAAGATGATTCTTTTGATGAAACAAATTTTTTAGATTTTTTCCATACCATTAAGTTAAATAGAAACATCTTTTAAATAAATTGTCATTTCTAACCTATTTCCAGATTTGCAATACACAGAGATAGCTGATGCATGTAAGCAGAGCTGCTGCCTTATTAAGTGGCTAAATTATAGTAATTGTGCTATCCACAGCACTGTATCACTTAAAATTTTAAAACACCTCTGCACTTAAACTATGTTTTATTTCTTTTGCTGGGCTTCTAAATGCTACAAGTGTTCCTTGTAGGCTGGGCTATTGGTAACCAAAGAAGAAAATCATAAGTAGAGATTGGATTTAGCTCTTGCCTGTATCAACAGTAAGACCTATATCTAATAAAAGGCTGGGGTGTCTAATGCAGTAATCTTATCTAAGTACCCAAATGACAATTTTAAGTCCCAGATTTAGCCCCCTACTGCCATCACAATTTCCTGGAGACACCTAGTTACCAAAGTAACTTCTCTCATCTTATTTGAGATCTCTTTATCTGATCCAGTGTCCATCTGTAGTTAAGATTGTTGTGGGATGCAACTGATCTAATCTCTTTTGGGAAGATTATAGATGACTATATGTGGCCAAGTGAATCTCGGTCCAGCAATCTTCTCTCTGATGGGAGGGTGGCTTATTTACCAGGACACAGAGGGATACAAATTAAATCCAGTCCCTGTCCTTCAGATAAACCATGTTACTCAGGGAAACAGCAACTCTGTCCGCTCTGTATCTGGGTCTGGATTTCCATTTTCTGACTATTTTTTTCAAATAATTGAGTGGCAATTTTTTCTGTTTTTACTTTTTTCTTGTTAAATTTTTCCAGTACTTGTTTCATATTATACAAGAAATCCCGACTCCCACTTTTCCAGCTGAATATCTTCCTAGCACTAAGCTGCAAAATATTGCCTTTTCCTTGTATTTTGGATGTGTAGTTTCTCCTCTCTGCTGCGTTCTTTGCTGCAACTTTCACAGACTAGATGTAGAATGCTTCTCTCCTGGGCTAAACTATCCTTCTGGGTAGATATGGTCACTAGAAACCTTTCTGAGTTAGCTGGACATCATTTTGGGTTTCCCATTTCATAGGTGATTGCCCTAATCATTGCCTAATCATCATCAAGCTGTACACTTAGTATTATTAGTATAATTCTCCTTTATTTATGTTTTCTAAAATAACCATGGCCTATTATCATAAAATACCCAGATATGGAAGGGACCCACAAAGATTGTCAAAGTTCAACTCCTGATCCTGCACAGGACAGCTCCAAAACCATACCATGTGCCCAAGAGCATTGTCCAGACACTTCTTGAACTCTGTCAGGCTGTTGCTGTAACCTCTTCCCTGGGGAGCTGTTCCAGTGCTCCTGGTATCCAGACTAATGGCCCCTGGACACAGTTTCCTGCCATTCCTTCAGGTCCTGTCACTGGTCACACAGAGAAGGAATCAGTGCCTGCTCCTCTGCTTGCCCTCATGAGGAAGCTGCAGACTGCAATGGGATCTCCCCTCAGATTCCTTCTCCAGTCAGAACAGACCAAGAAACTTGAGCCTCTCTGGAGCCTCCTCCACCTTTCTAAGCTCCATTTGTTTTCTAATAGGTCTGTATGGCTCATGACCATAACTTAGCACAATAAATACAAGCGTGGCAAACTTTCTGGTTAAAACCAGCACTTAATTAAGTACTGCAAGTCTGTTTAATAGCTGAGCAAATTTCTAGATATCAATTTTGTGGATTTTGTCACAAATAGCATTTATCATAGTACACTTTGGCCACCTAAAATTTTAGTATCTGGCTTGAGATAAGCATCTATGGTTCCTCTGCCATCCTATTTATCTTAGTGTTACCAAGTTCCAAGATCTTTTTCAAAAATATTAATAGCTAATTAAAAGGCAGTCATTTTAGAAGTTATGCCTACTAGTTCTTCTAAAACTTTTGAAAGTGTTAATTTTTGAGGTCTTTGATTTCCCGTAAAGAAATCAAGCACAACTATTTCATGATAGATGCCATCTTAAACATTGAAATTTGCTGAAATTTAGTGGTTTTGATGTAAACAGACAGTTCCTGTGTTATCTAGCTGTGCTTTCTGAAATAGGATGTGTCACCCATGACTCACTGTGGGCCTCCCCTACTCAAAATGCTGTCATGCACAACCCTTAGACTTGTGGTGCATTGCTAAAAGTGAGATCATGAGGACATGCACTCAGATAACAACTTGAAGGCAGCTTCATCTTACATATGCTGTGTTTAAACTGGCATTTTGGAGGAGAGCAGAACTGGAGTTGTGAAGTTAATCTCCCTGTTGTAACCACACACAGCTTTAGGTCAGAGAAAGATTTCAGTGTACAAAAGGTAGACTCCTTCCACGGTCAAAACTCTATTCCAGGTGTGCAGAGATGTGCACTGCCACTGTTCTGTTCTTTAGACAGCTTAACACAGTGTGTGGTGGGGACCTTTGGGATGTGTGGGACCTGGTGAAATTCAGTAAAACTCTCCAGCCACCTGCAGTGTGGGTGTGAGGTCCTGAGTAACAACTGCTTTGATCTATTAATCTCTTCTTTCTGCATCAAGCTATTTCCTTATAAAGACATAGCCATAGGGAAATTCAAATAACAAATGAAAAACAAACACGATGTTTTGACTTGGTGCAAGAGTAAAAAGTGACAACTTCTTTGCTTTATAGGTTCTTGCAGTGCCCTCACTGTTATCATGTGAGAGCAGATCCCAGAAATGCATTAACCACTAAGTAATTTCAGTCATGTCTTACCCATTCTCTCTGTCATTCTCTCCTTAGGCAAGGAACTGTACATGCAGTACTTTGTTATGATTTTGGTTTTAGTTAGTTAATTTCTTTTATTTTATTGCCTTTACCACATTATATTTGTATTGGAGTAAGCACATTGAAGAAAAAGTATTTTGTTTTTTGGAAAAGAAGGATTGAACTTTTGATGGACTTTATCTCCATTCTTGGCACCTTTCTCCTAATCAGAGAAATTTTAACAACTAAAAACGTGCATTCAAAAAATTTCCATTTTGTTAAAATCAGAATATAGTTGCTATTTATTTCTGTTTGGGACAAAATGAAGAAATATTAAAATGTATGATGGGGTTGTAATTGTAATTTGTATTCATCTTTAGTAATCAAAAAATATTATTTATGTGATACATTTGCTCTTTTCTGTTCACCACTAATATTCCTCAAAACCTCTGCCTTAAGCTTATTCATATGGATAGAAATTTAGAGATAATGAGGAAAAAAACTCAAAAAACAAAGTGAAAAATGGGTCATTTTCTTAATGTTGAGATTTAGAATATGGGTGAGGATAGTGACAAGCAGCAATTCACCCACAACAGACACGATTTTTTCTTTATGAACCTACAGCTTTACCATGAAAAATTAGGAGCCTCATTTCTTTCTTTTTCTTAGAGAACACAATTAAAATGGTGTTTTACATTAAAAAAATACCGAGGAAGAAATATGGCTAGAAACTGCAACTGAAAAACAAAGCAAAACCATAAAAGAAAATGAAGGTTTTCTTATGCTTTTTTTGCATGTAAACAATGTCAGTATGGCAAGTGTCCTGGGCCTTAAATATGTTTGCATAAAACTTTGCTGTTCCTCTAAAATTGATGTTCCTATCTGAAGGATGTGGCTCTTCTTGACATCCTTAGCTTTTCTTCTAATTAAAAATAAGAAAAAAAAAAGAAGATACAATTCACTTGAATGCAGCAACCTTTACAATTAGTATTTAACTGTCCATAAAAAGTACTGATTCCCTTAATGAACCTGCTGCTACCATTGTTTACTGCCTTGAAATTAAGGAGGAAGAAAGAACCGATCCCTAAGCAAATCTCATGTTACTGTTTACCTACCTCAGTAGTCCCATTATCATTTCTAATTACATATAGTTAATCAGTGCCAGTATCTGAAAAAAAAGTTTATTGAATGGAACAAGATGAAATAGAGGATGCCTCGATGCTCAAACTGTAACATGGATCTAATATAATTCCTCACAAAAAGGTATATTCTGAAGTTTAGACTTAATTCAACCAAATGTCACACTCTAAAATGTGCAGACCATCAAAAATATTTCTTAATGAGGAAAATTAATCAGTTGTCCAGATATTCATGCTTGATTTAGAACAATTAAATCATGAGACAGAAAGCAGTTAAAGATAATTTGCTAAATTCATGGTCTTTTAGGAGAATGTTTTACATACATGATGACTAAATTACTTGCACTTCTCTATGGGAAGGTCTTCAGTACAGGTTTCACAACTTTGTTTTTTAGAAACATCAATCAAGTTCATCTCACAATTTCTCCCAGGTACCAGATGTACACAGTCATGTAGGGCAAATGCAAAGCAACACATTTAGGATTTTTGGGATTTAGGATTTTTTTTCCTCCAGCATATTTTTTAATGAGAAAATGTTAACTACTCAGGGTCAAAAGCATCCACCATGACAAGTTCTTGTTTCTTTTTACCTACACATTTTAAAATTGCTGGCATGATCGACTTAGTTTCATTATTGCCAGGACATTGCAATCACGAGGTGATCCCGTGGGGCCATGGGAGCAGGAACTGTGGGTCAATGATGGGGGCTAGGCAGGGTCCTCATTAACATGGATGCAGTCCCACCATGACTCAGTAGAGAAGGGCCAGTGATAGAACCCAGGGCCATCCAGCAGGACAGGGATTATAAGGCACCAGTAACACTGGTGATGACTAAAAGAAGAGAGTTTATGTTTGCTATTAGAAAGAAATCCTTTACTCTGAGGGTGGTAAAGCACTGGAACAGGCTGTCCTGAGAAGCTGTGGATGCCCCAGCCCTGGAAGTGTTCAAGGCCAAGCTGGATGGATCCCTGAACAAGCTGGTCTAGTGGAAAAGTGACCCTGTCCCTGGAAGAGAGTTAGAACAGGAGGATCTTTAATGTCCTTTACGGCCCAAACCATTCTATGATTCCATAGTTCAGGACCAAGGACAAGAAGGGATGTAAAAACAGGGTCAAGGTCAGTGTAAGGTTGGTGCAAGACAAATCTCTACAACTTTTTCCTACAGCAAGGTGCAGGTCCTGGGCTTGCATTCAGCCCCAAGTGTGGGCAGAGACCAAGAAGAGCTCTCTCACTGTCCCTTCTCAGCAGCCTGTTCCAAGGTCACACACTGGTTGGAGTTGACCTCCAGCACCAGCAGACAAAGCCCTTGCTGGGGAGACACTGTTGAAGAAGCTCGTTACAGATAATGATGGTTACGGCTGATCAGGGCAGCAAAGAGATAAAATAATGCTTCAATCTTTGAGTGAAATGACTACTCATTTGAAATATAATTGAACATGCAGCTGAAAAATGTAAAGCCATGTTTAGACATAAAAAATGAAAGAAGACAGTTTGTTTGATATACTTGGCTGAATGTTATGTCCTGAATTTTTAATTAACTTTTTCAAGATTTTGAATTTTATTTCATAGTCAATATGGGTACTCTTTTTGTATGGGGTTTTGTGTTTTGCTGTTTTTTCATTTGATCTCTATCAAACTCTTGATAAACTTATGTGTATTTTATATCTTATATGGGTAATTATACAGAAAATTCTGGATATTATTTTTTTTTTTTTAGTAGAGAGTATTTTTTTTCCTAACTGTTGATGTGAGCTTTTTCAATGAATTTCTATAAAATTTTACAGGTACCTTTGCTGTGAGTCATGAACTGAAATGCTGACTCTGGCTTTGAGTTAATTGCCACACTAATAAGTATAGAGTGGGTAATACAGTTATGAACTCCTTCTCACCTAGGGCTCCTTTGTGGTTGTAATAACTGCAGAGGGATGTTTTTTCTTTTTAAACATGATTTTTCAGTGCAGTTGCAAAGCCTCTGTAGGCAAATCTGCAAAACAGTAACACATACAACCAAAGATAAAGGTATTTTGAAGCTGTATTTTTCTGTGTGTGTGTATATATATGTATTTACTTCTGATCTTTTCAAGGTAAAATAAAACAATTTTCATCAAATTAAAACTATGAAAATTTGTTGTATTTTGCTTTTTTTCCAATACAACAAAGAGAATACTAAGAAATATGAGCAAAATTGAATTCTGATGACTTGATTTACTGCATATTTAAAACATAAAAACTTACTTTTGTGGATTTGAATCTTTTGACTTTGTCTTTCTTTTCATGTATACATGAATATATTCATCTTTACTTCTTTGATGACATTTTGTTTAAATCTGAAACTCAGAATTAAATTGGTAGGTTATTCACTGGTTCACATACAATAAAGAAATATTTCTGTTCAAATTTAAATTCACCTAATTTTGATGCTCCCTTTCTTGATAATAGCTGTATACAACTAAACTTGAAGAGCAGTAACTAAGGCAAATGACTACATTAAAAATCTTTTTTTTTTGTGTGTCATGCAAATTCAATACATTTTCAAACTAATCAAAATTCAACAAACAATAAAATTTCTCCAGTACTCATGCTTTCAGGCCATGCATTTGAAATAAATTTATTTAATTTTCTGATGTCTATCAACTCTTTGCTCAAGGGAGTGTTTCTTAAGCAATTAATCGATATGAAAAATATTTTACCATTTCTCTCAGAATTTAGGCTATAGTCAACATTGAAACTTCTTTTTGGGAATGGGTGAAAATTATTATCCAAGTAATTGCAATTCTTCAGGTGAGAACAAGCATACATTTTTCTCTGGGAATTATGTGCTTTAGCCTAATACAATTCATGAACATCAAGACATCCCCAATGGCCACTGAACCAGAGTTTCCATTATAGTCTCTAGCTCACTATCCTTTGAATCATATTATAAAAATAACTAATAAATAGGAGAAATGCAGGATAGTGGGACACATTTCAAATACTATTCATTGGACTTTGATAGAGAGAATAGCAAGAGATTTGTGTCTTATTCTATATTTATCTAAAGTGTCATATAAATTCACCTAAAACAGAAGAAGAAGTTTCTTTAAAGCTTATTCTGCTGAAGTTTTGTTTGGCACTTCTGATTGTTAAGGGATGGATAAGCAAGAACACAGACTGCAGAAGCATAAGACTTTGTTTCTCTGAACTGGCCCTCCAAGTGTCATCTCTCCTGAGTTTGAGCAGAGGAGGTCTCTCCATGACCTGAGCACTGTGTTACAGCCCATGTTATCTATTCCTAACAGGCAAGTGTATTTACCAGTATCTGGACTTGCGCTTACATGGAAGGGTTTTCTACTGTTCCTGAGATTTTATGCCATCCCAATGCAAAGCTGGATAAGAAAGGCCAAAAAAAGGAGGAAAAAGTCACTATAAAAAGGAAATTGTAGCAGGTTTTCTAAATATCACAAAGTAAAACAAGTAGCTGTAGTGCAAACAGACAATTCATCTGAGTCGTTAAAATAGAACTATTATGTGTTGCAAGGACATCTATATATATTGGCAAGGACTGCATCCTTTTTCTGTCACAGCAAACACACTTAGCATTCTTCCTGAGGGAAAACTGAGTTAAATTTGGGATTAGTGTGCAGGGAGGTCTAGCTGACAAACTGTTTATGTATATTTCTTGTAGCATAGATGTTTATAGAACATCCATTAGTTGACAGTGAAACAGACCTCAGTAAATAGCATATTTTGCTGTGTGGCAGGAGAGGAGGAGAGGGAATAGCAGGGCAGCAGTGAAGGTTTTCCAACATCCTCATGCCATGTATCAGCTCAGCTGTCGGATGTTCTCCATCTGCTTGATGATCTCTGGAGGACATTTCCTTTTCCAACACCTGTGTCTCAGAGAGTGGTACTACATTCAAAGAAATGTTAGCCATATCTCAGACTTCTCACAAGGCCTAAAGAACCCTGTCTCCACAGCTCCAACAGTCCTCCACTGATTTATACTGTTCTTTACTGCTCCATCTCCATATCCAAGGTTGTTTGTTACAGAGTGAGAAGAAATGAGGTTTCAAAATCTCTACTTTTTCAGTCTCCACAGCTTACAGAGCACTAATGGAAGCAGACTGAAAAAAAATCTTAATTGCTGTGGATCAAAAACTTTAAAAATAGATTATTATGGTGAGGCAAAAGTGCCAGGAAGTTGATAACCTACACTCTAAGTCTCAACCCAGCGTGAATCAAAATGACATTTATGAAGACTTGGAAAATGGCATCTGTAATGAAAATGTCTATTGACCCTTGACTAATAGTGTCAGCAATCCAGCAGTGCTTAATTATTAAAATCAACACATGTCCTGCACTGACAGCCCAGTGTTTCGAACTGTGCAGATCTGCTGAAGAGGTGGAAACAATAAATAGAAGCGACAAAATTCCCTTTTTTATCCATTCTTGCTCTTTCTTTCTGCTGATTCCCTTCCACAGCAGAGTTAGAAAGGTCAGCATGACTATGTTTTCCAGGAGTTTGTAAGGCTGTAAACTGGCTGTTTGTGGCTTGGGTGGCCATGCTTATCTCTGGGTCATAAAATGGCTGATGGTCAGGTCAAGAGAGTGGTGGTGTGTGGTACAACATGCAGCTGGCAGCTGGTCACCAGAGGTGCTCAGTGCTGGGGCCAGGTCTGCTGAGCTGTTTGAGGCTCAACAAGGCCAAGTGCTGGGTCCTACACTTGGGACACAGAAACCCCAGGCAGCACTACAGGCTGAGGATAGAGTGGCTGGAAAGCTGCCTGCTGGAAAAGCCCCTCGAGGTACTGGTTGACTATAGCTGAACATGAGCCAGTGTGTGCCCAGGTGGCCAAGTAGGCCAACAGCACCTGGCTTGTATCAACATTAGTGTGGTCAGCAGGACCAGGGTAGTGATTGTCCCCCTGTACTCAGTACTGGTGAGGCCGGGTCTTGACTACTGTGTCCAGTTTTTGGCCCCTCACTGCAAGAAACACATTGAGGTGCTGGAGCAAGTCCAGAGAAGGGTAAAGGAGCTGGTGAAGGGGCTGGAAGACAAACAGTTGACAGAGTGGTGTTTGGTCTCATTGATTCCAGAGGTCTTTTCTAGCCTAATTGATTCTGTTATTCTTTAGTGAGGTGGCACGACTCCAGTATTTACTGAGATGAATATGTAAGTACTGGATCTCATGGGAGAGCTGGAGCTGCGTGCAGTTGCCAAGGTCTGAGTCTATCCAGAAAGCACCCAAGCAGTTGCTCTTGGGCATAAGTAATGGGGAAACTCCTCTGTCTTGAACAAGAGAGGAGATCAGCTGGGTCAGTGTCCCCTAAATAAGGAGGCACCCACCAGAGCAATTGGATTTGGGAAGGAGGCCACCCTAACTTCAGTTCTGCACTTCAGGTATTCACAGTTCACTTCTCTTTCAGGTTCCAATCCTCAAAAACTGAGTGACAGGCTTAACTTCAATATATTAATTGTCCCAGTGAGGCTGATGATCCAAACTAAAATAAAATTTCAGGCAAATGAAATGCTGTCTACATTCACCCCTTATTCTGTTACTATATGCCTTCTTCATGACAGTAATTTGAGGATGAAACCTGCTTTGTCACTAACCTTCCTTCAGGCTGTTTTTCTTTGATGGAAACCCGGCAGGGGTCCACACAGATCATCCAGCAGCACCCTGGGCTTGGTGATCAAAGAATCTCATTGCTGAGATTCTCAGTTCCGCAGAGAGTAGTTATCTTGCAGTACAGATGCAACTCTTTAAACATACGCCCTGTAAAGTGCCTTTTTGGAATTGCAAAACTCCTCTTAGAAAAGAGGACTTTAAAGCCCAAATCATCTAGAAGTTTCCAAAAATGTCATCACAGATTTGGGAAAATGATAGTAAACCACTATTCTCTCTTTCTGCTTTCCTTGTAAAGTGAATATTCAAAATAAAACTCCCTTGTAATTTTGTCAGTAAGGTTTTGAGTGCTCATCTATAGTTAGAATTTGAATAAGTAAAAAAAAAAAATCAATGTGAAACATAATAGCAATCAATTTTCTGATATAAGAAAAATGTGTTCATTTATTAAGCCTTTAAAGTGTTTAAACATATTTGTTAGCAAAGAAAATCAGAAATATGCTGTATCAGGTATGAATATTCTGAGAAATACTGTAACTATTATAAAACTGGAGATTAATTGTTGCTTTAGCTCACAGATGCTTTTTTATGTTACCTGTACTCAAAGCAGGGCAATGCACTGAACTCTCATTTAGTTCTGTCTTTACCCTTTTGAGCACAGTGTGGCTTGTCAGCAATGGGCTTTTTGTTGAGGTGAAGGCTCTAATGGTGACTTCTGTTTTAATAAAGATTGTGTTTCTATTTTAAAACTTGTCCTCAATCTAATACCATAATCTGCATTCCCTATAGATGGAAATAAAGCAGTATTGCAATGAATATCACTAACAAAGTCTATTAATTCTAGCATGAAAGGTCAACACTCTTCTATCTATAGAAATACCTAAAAAATGAAAGGAAATCACTTTATCTCGCTTTACCAACCTCTTTGATATGGTACTGGTAACCTGTCATAAACAGCAACTTAGTAGAGACAAAGTATTTCCCCTCTAATTTTGTTTTAAATATTAAAAGATGCACAACATGGGGTGCTAAATTTACCTATTTTGTAATTCCTCTGACTTCAGTGTTTTACTCTGCAGTTGAATTTGGTCCATTTAAGAAGCTTTTTGGTTTGTTTCTGTTGAGCTGAATCTCCTTTCTTAAACTTTCTCCTGCAGCTGACAAGCATACTAAGCAATACAGCTGCAGCCATCTGTAAAATCTTGGAATTAATTTTCCTCTTTATTGCTACAGCTTATATCATTCTGCCTTTCCCTTTATAATACAGAAAGATTTCTCATTCCTTGAGAAGCCATTGCAGTTAGTTTCCTTTCTTTTATTATTACTTGTCAGTAAAGTAATCAATGCAAGTGTTATCATTTGTACACACACTAACTTCTGTATGAACATCGTCAGGAAAAATTTACTGGAATGATAAGTTAAATCAAGACATAAAACAAATATTTTCTGGTTTGCTAATGAAAATCTAAGCCGTGAAAATAAGAAGAAAAGAGGCAAAACATTACGATGAGTATGTGGAGTAAAGGGAAGAATAAGAAAAATAAATTAAGGAAAATGAAAGCTATTATATAGAATAAGCAGATGTCTTTGGAGAAAAATGCATCTTTTTTGTTATCCTATTATTTTTTAAAATGTATATAGGACTATAGGCAAAACCTATCTCTTCAATGGAATAAGTCACAGATGGGACACATTTCTGTTAAAGAAAACTGAAAAGACGAAAATGTAAGATTTTTCTTTCTTTTTTCTTTCTTTTTTTCTTTCTTTTTTCTTTTCTTTCTTAAATCGTGATTTAGGACTAATGCATCCACAATTAAAACAGCACTGCCTCTGGGTTTAGAAACAAGACTAGCACTGGAAAAGGGAAGGGATTTATATTTCAAATCACAAGCTCTTTCTGAATCAAGCATTTAATTTTTATTGAACTTGTATTAGTCTGATTACTGAGTGGAGGGACCATCTTTGGACCAAGTTGTCTTCTAGAGATCGCATTCACCCCATGACTGGATTCCATGGCAAAGTCTTCCCTACATATGTATATATACACACATATACATACACATATATATGTGTTTATTGTCCAACATCTATTTCAAGGAGGCAAATAAATGTCAGTCACTTGACTGGTGCTATGTTCTCCTTTTGCTCTGACACTTTTAAACCTTCTATTCAGCGGAAGTGAGAGGAATAAGAATAATTAAGACTGAGCTTGATGATGATTTATCTTAGCTGTTCCTATTCCTTTAGACTTCATAGCATCATTGACCATACTTTGCTATATCAGCCTTGTGAGTACAGGCTATGGCTATGCATGTTTTTATGCTCTTTGCTGAGCATTCTGGCATCACTGAATCCCATTATTTTAGGTGAATAATTCTTGCTTGCCATGGTATAGGGAGACTTAGACTAGAATTACTCCTGAAATGAGCAGAATCATATCTAAAATATGAGTGCTAAATATATTTATGAATGAGACCTAAGTGAGTTCACATATGAGTTCTTTAACAAAGGAGGGAACTGAATTGACACTTTTCATCCTGTGTCTCTGTTTCCACAGATGTTTCCTTACAACTTCATGCAGGCTGCTCAGCAATACCGAGGCACTGCCCTCTCCATTGCTGCACACACTCCATTGATGAACATTACCTTTTCTGTGCACAGACCTGGCACTTTCTGGAACATAACATATTACCTTATCCAATTTCAAATTTATAGTAGTTTACCATTAAATATTTTAACTTAAGTATGCTGGAATAAAGAAATGTTTCCTTGGGATAGTGTTTCAAAGTCATGTCTAAACTGTTCCTTCTGTATTATGTGAAAAGCATTATTCTCATTTCATTCTCTACTTAGTGTTTTTTACACAGCCAAGAGTGGGTGAATTACTGGTGGCTACATTTTCTGAAGCAAATACATCTGCTGCTTGATGCAGCAGATAATAACAAAATTATTGAGCATGTTTGCACCTTGTCCTTCAGAGGATGAAAATAATCTCTAAAATTCTAATGCTGAAATATCTCAGAGTGCTTCCAGTACAAAAAAGGTCATTTTTTATACATAATCAAGCTATATTTCAAGTGAAATTCTCTCAAGTGCTAAGGCATTTAAAATTAAATATGTTTTTTCATTTAAGTTATCATTGTTTTATATGTCACCACACACACTGTACCCATGGTGGTGCAGTAGGACTGTTTGTGGCGGTAGTGGAAAATACCATGCAAGAGATCAATAAATTGGACCAGGACAAAAGCAAACAAGCCTGCTAAACAAGCCTAATATATTCTAGTGGTTCCATAAAGTCCCTGCAGATAGTGGTTGGCACAAGTGAAGCACTGGGATTTGGGTCTCAACACAAAGGAAATCAGAAAGTGATTATGAGAAAATTTTCCCCAAAGAATATATGTCAACTTGTTCCTCAGATCCACACCAGGTTTTTCCATGCTGATTGCTGCTTTTAGCAGTGCATTTCATTGTTTTCGCTCTTACAAATGTAAGAGATTTTTAATTCCTTCATTATTCAACTGAAGCAAAAAGTGGCACTTGTATCTTGCAGTTCAAGCTGATAATTATTCCCTCTCTCAATTTCTGCTTGTCCCATGGGGGTAAGCAGCCTTATCATCTCCTCTTTTGCTAACCTGCCTTTCTGCTTTTCTTGTGCCCATCACATTTTTTTTTTTTTCTGAAATTGTCTCATATTGCTCTAATTTAACATAATCAAGAGAAACTCGGAGCAGTTGTCTGCAGTATTTAGCCTGAGGTGGTTGCATCTGTTCCAGATCTAGAGCAGGCCTTGTAAGCCTGCAAGCTTGTTTGTTTCCTACCAGCTGTATCAGTTGGTCTAATAAAGATTATTGCAGTTCCCTACAAATATAGCTTCATTTTTGCACTTAGAACAGTCTTGGCAGCAATACAGCTTCTCATCAGTAAATGTATACATAAATATATGTGAAATTTGACGATTCACACAAACACAAGTATATATGTAGCTGAGGCATTTTCATCAATGGATCAAGCTAGAAAAAGAATCATTAATTTGTAGTTCAAATTATTTACTTCATTTTCTGATTGAATCTACTTTATTTAATATATGATTTTAATTTAATTTGGATTGGTTTTAATCCTTCAAGATAAAATTAGCTGAAGTCTGAAAACTTTAACTGCTTTGAGGTAAAAAGTATCAATGCTTCAAAATGAAATGTGTCAGGAGTGGTTTGTGCCTGAAGCTGTCTGATGAACGTTATCCAAATTAGCTTATTTGAACTAGGATTTTCAAAAGAAACAAAACCTGGTTGCAGACTAACAAAGACTTTTGGAAAACTTGCTGATGCTAAGAGAAAACAGAACTTCTGCTGATGTGTGTATAAAATATGTTATAAAAAGGTGGGGAAATTTCGAAATCTTACCATCAAAACAATTTCTGGTTTGCAGGATGGGATTTCCCTTCTTCAGTACCTACCAGCTGAGCTTGGATGAAAGGTTTCTTTAAGGAAATAGACCTTTTCCATTTTGTCATCACTGAGGGTGATTTTCTGCTGTCACCTTACAGCTGGATTTTTTTTATATGTTGTTACTTAATCTTAAAATAAAGAGTAATTAGATAAGTAAATGTTAACATTGGTTTTATGTACAGGTGCTACAAAAATCTATACTCTTCAGTCCTCAATGTGTAAAACTATCTATCAGTATTTCCATGTGAATTAATTAATGTGTATACAGCAACAACAAAATGCATTTTAAAAATGAGAAGTTGGAGAAAAACTGGTTGTTGGGATCAGAGGAGTTGTTAGACTGAAGGAGTAGTAATGAGGTTATATCAGTGAGGAGCAATGACATTTGACACTAATTTTTTCAAGGAAAGGACTTTTATTGAGCAACATTTTAGTCAGCATCTCAATTAAAATTCTTTGTCCTTGTTAAATAGTAGACATGAATGACAGCTAATTCCCAAGACGTGGAAGATATATTCAGCCATTTCTGTCACTGTGCTCATTCAAGCCAGTTTTTCTCACCAAACAAGCTTATACTACTTATACAGCCCTCAATTACTGTACATAGTTTACTTTAATAAGATTAATGATTGAACAAATAACGATGAAAGTATATAGTAGCTCTTTAACAGCTTAGAATCCTTTGGAAGATAGGGGGAAAAAAGTACAATTCATACTGTGCTCTTTGTTCTCTTTCAGTGTCTGAAAAACTATGAGCAAACCAGTGACTGGACACCTGCCACTCAAAAGAAAGCAAGTAAGAGTATGAAGAACAATGTATGTATTTAAATATTTGTATTACATTATGTCCTATCGTTTTTCAAGACATCCCAGAAAGTCAAGTATGTGTGCATGTTGCTGTTCAAAGCCAAGTAGAATTTACAGTTGAAGTATTCTGTGCTAAACAACACAGTACACATTTACTAAATGTTAGAAGAAATTTTGAGTGAAATAATACTCAAAATATACTACTGGCATACAAGAGGTAGCTCAGTAATGTGCTTGGCTTTTGGCATTGGAGTTACCATAGTATAATGATGCTTCACTTCATCTCTTACATCTACTTTTGTATAGAGTAGACTAAACTAGGCTAGAATATTTCAGATGGAAGAGCCAACCATTTCAAGGCTGAACAAAAGTTAAGGCTCGTAATCAAGGACATTTTCCAAATGCCTCTTAAGGACTGACAGACTTCAGGCATTGATCACCTCTAGAGGAAACCTGTCCCAGTGTGTGACTACCCTCTTGGTAAAGAAATGCTTCCTGATGTGCAGCCTAAACATCCTCTGACACAGCTTTGGACCACCCCATATGGGAATCACTGGATCCCACAGAGAAGAGATTGGCACCTTCTTCCCCATCTCCTCTCCTCAGGAAGTAGAGAGCAATGAGGTCACCCTCAGTGCTCTTTTCTCCAAACTAGATCAGTCCAGAGTTCTCAGCCACTCATCACAGCACATTCCTTCCAGCCCTTTCACCACCTTTGTTTCCCTCCTCTGGATTCATTCAGAGACTGAACAACCTTCTTGAGTTGTGGGTCCCAGCATAGCACACAGCACTCCAGGTGAGGCCACCCAGCACTGAGCAGAGCAGGACAGTCCCCTGTTTTGACCTGTTTGTGCTGTGTTTGATGCACCCCAGGGTGGGGTTTGCCCTTGGGGCTGCCAGGGCTCACTGCTGGCTCACATTGGGATGCTGTTGGCCAGCACCCCCAGACCTTTCCTGCAGGGCTGATCTCCAGCTACTCCTCTCCCCATTTTTCTTTTGCCTGGTGTTACTCTGCCCATTCCATTGGTTAATGCTTTACTTTGTTTTGATGCAATGGTGCATTGCTTTGATTTGAGGTAAGGCACCCTAGTAATATAAAGGCAAATATTTAGGTGGGATATTTGTGGCTGGCTGCCTTACATGCTGTATACTGTAGGTTCAAACCAGCAACGTTGACCATAGAACATAACAAGGCTAGGAGAAGCAGTGGGAGCACTGTGAGAACTCTGCAAAAAAATGCCTGCAAAGTCTGGTGCCAAGCAAGCACATAATGATGCAGCCCAATATGGGCCCAAAATAAACATGCCATCTGACACTGAATGTACAGTTCCAAAGTGAGCCCCTGGCACACATAGGTCTAAATCACTGCAGAAACCATTAAGCAGCCCTCCACCGGACTATGACTGACTGTTCAGCTGAGAGTTCTGACTGTGTTATGAGAGAGGTGGTTCTTTCTCTTTGGTTGGCAAATTTTTCATGGGAGTGCTGTTACAGAGTGAATATCTAGATGTAATTTTGAAAGGATCTAAAATGACAAATTAAAAAGTGGAAAGAAGTCTGATGACTTGACATTAATTTCTATAAGCATTTGAGTGAACAGACCATAGTGTGAGATTAGAAAACTTCCCAGGAAATATCATTCACATTTTCTCTGTTGTGTATAAACTTGTGTATACATATAAACTTTCATTTAACAGTAAATACAATGTTAAACTAAGTTGAAAGTGTTGTCTTTCCGCATGAGAGGACAATTATATACAATTGTATAAATATATATCTACAATTGTACTAATCTTTTAAGGCCAAGAATGAAAATAGTGCATATTAAGGTGATTTGCATTCCAGAAACAGTCAGGCTTAGCTTCAAAAAGCACCAGCTGCCTGTCTCTTTCATTGCTAAAAAATATCTTTATTAACTTTAAAAATTTAAGATCAAATTTTCAGATTCCAGAACCTCATCTGCGTTTCATAAGAGTGCTTGTGCTCCATGCATACTTTTAGCAAGATCATACTGGATTGATAAGAAAAGCAAGAGAAATGTTTTCCAGCCACCTGAAAAGAAATGGGGCTTGGAAAGCAATTCTACAAAATATCACTGTCTTGCTGTACTATATTTTTTTCAATCTATCACACATCATAAAGAAACTAGTGTTTAGAGAAAAAAGAAAGTATTTTCTTCTTGCAGAATATGTGCCTTCACACATGGCCATGTAGGACTGAGCATGTTTTAGCTGGATCTCTCAGGCTGCCTGAAAAATCAAGATGTAAACTATGCAGCAGTATATTTTGTTGTTTGGAAGCTTAAGGGCACAGATATTTTCCCCATGGATATTGTTCTTTCTGGAATATTATTGGTCATGGGGTTCAATCTTCCACCCAGAAACATTCACACTTCCCCAATATCTGCAGCCCTATCCTGATGCCCTGGATGCCAACAAGGATTTCAGGCAGGCTCAGGCCCCTTGGCAGGCTTGGTTTGCTGTGAGGGGTCTCTGCAGTGATGGCACTGCTTCTGCCTATGCCTTGAAACTTCTGACATGTATGGAAGACAGGGGACTGCCCACACTATGAAATATTGCACAGGGGTGATATTGTTTTATAGTGTAGAGCAATGTGAGATGTGAACTCTGTGGTCTAAATCATCAAAATTGTTAATTGAAGGGGAAGAGGATACTATAAGAGCCAATTGTGCTCCAATTTTCTTCTTCTAGTCGGCCTCTCAAGGTTAGGAACTGGCCTCTTCAGTGTAGGGGGTATATTGTCTGCATTTGATGACTTCCATCTTCTCCTGTGGGGAAGGCTGTCTCTTCCACAAGCAGCATGAAATGTCATAGTGCAGGTTAATTGCTGTGCCTTTGCAGTTAACCCCATTCTCCTAAGAGATGGGGGGTTCAGTTTTCTAGAATTTTGTGCTTTTTAATTATAACAAATAGAGCAGCAGAATATCACTCTGGGTGGAAGCATGACACAGGTGGCAATAGCTGTAGAAGATTAGTCTTCTAGTAAAGGAAAAATGCCAGTATATTGATTCACAGTTGCTTGCTCTCGATTTGCTTGCTTCTTGATTTTAAAAGATTTTTATTTCTTGGAAAATATTTTTGTTTTAACATTTTAAGATATTATGTTTATTGTTGATTCAAAGCAAAGTGTATTTCACTTTAAAGAAAATATGAGGCAAAAAAAAAAAAGCTTCCAGTAGTCCTGCAGCTTTGATGGTCTTCTGGCATGACATTTTGTTCAACACTGCATAACTAAAGCTAACATGGAAGTGCCTGAATTCAAATTTATGGAATTGAACAGGTATAAAACTGAATCACTCTAGTGATTAATTAAACCCACTGAATTACGATGAAAGCCAAATCTAGGACTCTAGAAAGGACTTTTGTTCAGGAATACTGGCAGAAGCACATTTAAAGGAAAGATAGGTTTCATCAAATAAGTGCCTTATTTGAACTGATTGTGTCACACCTACAGAGGATAAAGCATTTTACAGTTCAAGTTATCAGTGGCAATACTCATAAATTAAAGACCCAGACTGAAATATACTTCCATCCCTATTGACTCACGTACTCTGTTCCTTATGACATGTTATATGACAATGTTCTGACTATTACATTCAGTGCTGCCAAGTAAGGAATAAATTCACTCAAGTTGTTAATCTTTACTATATATTTTGGACAGCCTTTTGTTGTGGGCTTGTCTTTTATTTTCTTTGTTGGTTTTTTTTTGGTTGTTGTTGTTGTTGTTTTGGTTTGGTTTTTTTTAACCAGAGTTCTGCAATATTCTTATTTTCTTTCTGCTAACAATAGGAAATAATTACCTTCTAGCATTGCTATTTTATTCACTGAAAACTGACACTTCCTTCTGTTTTAGCATCAATTCATTGTGAGAATTCTTTGCCATGTTTTAATTAACCTGGCATGAAGATCTCAGTACAGTCCCAAATAAAATTAACATCAAACACTCATATAGAATTGTTCTATGAAATAGCTTGGGTGATGAACATATACCATATGGTAGTCTTTAAAAATAAAACCTGCCAAGTAGCATATTTAATGTGACTATCCCGGCATACTCATAAGGACTGTAAAAATCAAAAATAATTCTGAGCACTGCTCACTTCAAAGGATCACAAAATATTTTATACAAACTATCTATCTTTCCGAAATCAGCTCACCTACCACTTAAAGCAGTGCAGTGAAATGCAGCAGCTATTGCAGTAAAGCACAATAAATTGAAACAGCAATTTTAGGGCAGGTAATGAAGACAAATGGTGTATCTTGTTTAAACTGCAGGGGCAGAAGGTAATTACCCAAATTTGGAGCCAGCTGAGATACCAGACCTAACACCTCTCTTGCAGAAAAGTGTCAGTCATGATTTTATAGCTGGGTACCATTAAAAAGCACATGAGCAAGGCCTGGTATTTAACACTGATCGGGTAAAAAAGCTGAATTCTGGGGGAGAAGAGTTCTTGCTCACATTTATGTGTGCAGTAAAATCAGTCATGTCTTTGCTGTGCCGCATTTCTGGTTAGATGAGAATTTAGAATTGATTTTATGGGTGTAATCTAAAGTCCACTGAAATCAGTAGAAAAACATTGGTTGACTTTGGATCAGGTCTTCTTTCAGCTCTGTTTTTTGGAGAGGGGAATAGTACTTTAGTTTATTACCTCATCGCAGTGTGTTTATATCAAAATATGGCAATGGTAGATTTGCAAGAGCAAAATAACCAACCAAGGCAGGAATTTTTTCTTTATTGGTAGTCATCATACTTTCGCAGCATCTTGCTGCACCAGCTGTTTGGATGGACTACTCCAAGTGTTTTTGTGGTTGCTTCTGACTAATGTACATAGCTCTGTGCAGTGCATGTACTGTTAGACTCACAAGATCCAACTTACAATGGTTTACACCCTTTCAAACCTCAGTAAAGACAGATGAAAGGGATTCATCCTACCCAGAGTTCAAATTACCCTTTGAAGTTGCCCCTTTGTAATGACAAAGGAAGGAGTCACTATTGCCCACTGTCTTAAATCACCTGTTCAGTTAATTGCCTTGTGATCCACAGAGGAACTGTTCCACAGTCCTCAGATCTCTCAGCAGGATATTGATTGGTCTAAGATTGGACTCGATGATCTTGAAGGTCTTTTCCAATCTAAATGATTCTGTGATTCTGTGAAAAGCATTCATTCCCTTCACCTCGATTTACAATGTAAGAAGCTTGCGTTATCTAACCAGTTTTGCTTGCATTGCCAAACACTGTGGTAACTTTATGACTACTTTTGACAGTTTATCAACATTTCACACATTTCTTCTATTCTGATTAAAACATGAGCACAATGACCTTCTTCCCCTCTGAAAAAAAATCTGTCCTTTTCAGCATTTCTTTAAATACGCCTACCTCCAGGGGAAAAAAAATGCTCTTAGCCATTACAAATGTAGCTTTTGTAGCATGGTGTAGTTCACTTTTTAACAAGTCTTTTTAATTGGTGCAGCCAAGTTCCTGACTGACTTTGAATAGCAGAAGCAGGAGCAAAATGTGGGTGGCAATTTATTTTTATTTTCCATATTAACTTACCTCTGTATATAACTGAAGGAAGAAAAATGGTAAAAAATCATCTCAATGAATTGCCGTAACAGTTGCAATTGTCCTCCTAAAGGAGAATACCTAACCAGTAAGGGAGAAAAACTCCTTGTGTTCCCTAAGGTTAACCTCATTAAAGTTGCTTTCTTGATTATTCAGGATTTCTGTAAGTACTTTCAACTTAAACATTTGAAGATCCCTGTAGCTGTCAAGAGTCTGAAAGCTTTATTGATGCTCACCCCCATGGAGAACTTAAATGTTTTCCTTCTTTTCAAATTCAAATGGTATTTCATAGCCAGACAGGATTCACCTTTAGCCATTTCCTTCTTTTATTTTAAAATCCAAGATACACAGACTGACACATGTATCTTCACAGCCTCACTAAAACCAAGGGGCTATGCTGATGTGGCGTTTCACTTGAAGGGAATTGGATCAGAATTGATCCATTTCTGCCTTTAACTGCTCTCATTTATATGCCATAGGTAATGCCAGAGCATATTCTTTTTGCTTCCCTCTTCGAAATGCCATCTCTTTAAGCCTGATTACACTAAGATTTCTGGTCTAGTACTGTCTCTAATACAAACGTAAGTGCAATGCAAAGAAGACTGCCCCTCTGAGGGCAGTATCTGGCTTTTGCATTAATTAGGGCAGCTGATATCACTGGTATTTCATTCCTTAACTTTTTCAGCGAGGATTTTAATAATTTAAACACACACGCATTTTTTCAAAGTACAGGGCAAGCAGGATCATCTGGCAGGAGGATAACAGTGACAATGAATATCAACTCATGCTGCAAAAAATTAAGGTTTTGGTCTTACCTTAGTTCTGTTTTATTTTAGAGTAAATCACTGTACTTTCAACCCATGCTAATGTCCAGGATTGCCAACTGTCAACCACTAATTTGTGTTTGTGGTGACATTCTAAGAATAACTTTTCAGGAATTGTCCACACTTTGCCAATGTTAAACAGTATTACAAGTTTGGATCTAAATCAGCAATTTGAAAGTGGACAGGTTTGTCTTCTAACAAAGAGGTCTGAAATGAAAGCCCGATAGGAGCTAGGATACGTTAGCTAGGGCTCTTCCATTGTCTTAAGCCTAGAATGTTCATAGTCTTTGACAAGCAGGATTTTAGCCTCACCCTTTTTGTATTAATAGGAAAAGATATTCCTATTAATAAGCAACTTCCTTTCTTGTACAAATTTCGGAACCTGAATATTTAATGTGTGTGAAAGCCTTTTTTTGGAACTTAATGGCAGAAGAAAAAAAGGATTAGGTGTAGTGAAGATACCCAGGGATTCTATCTCTCCTATTAATGTCATCTAACCAATATATATTATGGATAGCATGATGGGAGTAGTTCTGTTTTGCTTTACAATTCCTCAAAGCAAGCACATGCACTGGGTCCTGTAGCAACCCAGTCAACATTGATTCCCCATTATCCATTGCCCCTGACCCAAGCAGCAGGACTGTGAAGCAAAGCAGGACTTGTCAACATTTGGTTGAAATTTATAGATCAGATTTGAATCTGCTGCAGCTTTTCAGTTTCTTATCTTTACTGTGCATTCTTTTCTCAGTAAATGTAAATATTCCACCCCAGTGTAGGTGAAGTATCTTCATACTTTCTTGTATTTTTGTAGTAGATAAAAGAAGAGGGAACAAACTCAGATGCAAGGTGGCAAAGAACTGAGAGTGTAGCTAAGCAGGCTTGCTAAAAAAAAATGGTGAAACAAACAGCCTGGAGTACAAATACAGCCTGTATCTGGGCAGGAAAGGGAAACACAAAGTCATAAAAGAAACAAAATGAAAGTTCTTTCAGTCTTTTCTTTGCCTACTATATCTAATCATGCTTTGGTTGGTTTTACAGAGTGACAAATTAATTCCATGTTATTTCAAGTACTGGCTTTTTGCCATTTTTATATTTATATCATAAGAACCTGTGACTAGAAATATAGTTATCCAGTTGGGGCTTATTTTTAACTAGCTTTAGAGTGATAATGAATATGCTAACATATTCTAAGATTCCCTAGTTTTGATTTTCAGCCTTCGCATAATGAGAAAAGGAACATATAGGGCTGCTTACACTTCATTGTAACTGATATAATTCTTAAAGAAATTACGTCTGGCATAATAAAAATTAAAACCTTGTTCAAAATGGTGGATGATTAACAGATCACCATATACTAATCTAAATGAGGACTGCCATAACCCAGCCTCATTCTTGGTGAGCTGGTTCTGGCGGCAGCACTCCTGCTGGCACCCATTCAGGCAGTTGAGGCAATAGATTTGGCTAAACCACAGCAGCAGCACTGCTTTAGCACCTGTGAGATTGCCATGCCAAATGCATCTTAAGAGGAATATCCTCTGAAAAGTTCATAGTGGTCCAAGAAAACTTCTGACAGAACTTTTGAATTGCACAGGGAGAAACATACCTTTTTAGTGATGCCTCCAAGGAAGCTTCTGCTTAGATTTTCTGTATGTTTGCCAAAAGGATGTTTTAAATGTGCTCAAAAAGAGCCCAGGGACTTTGACTGACAGGTGAACTCAACATTCTCTTACCTCACAACATCCAGCCACCACAGCTACAAGCTGGAGTGTGGCTTTTGGGGCAGTTTTCCAGTGGCTTCTGGTGGGGATGGCACTGCAGCCCAAAGCACCAGTCCCTCTTCCAGCTCTGCTTCTGGGGAGAAGGAAGGGACACTTGAAAATGAAATTAACAATGGCCTGCTCCTCTGGGAAGGTCTTGTGAGCTTTCACACAAAATCAGTCCAACAAATGCTATGATCCTTGGAGGACTGGTCTGTCTGGTTATGGTCTTTTTTTTTTATACAAGAGAACTGTGTTCAAGCATTGCAAGTAACTCTGAAACGATGCAAACATCAACAAGCAATTTGTTTGTCTTCGGGGATTTTTAACATCTAATTTGTTTTTAAATATCAAATATTTATATTGGTTGAAGATTTTTTTGCATGTTTGCTTTTTTAGGTAGCTGATAGACATCTAGAGAAGGAAGATGGTAAAAAGAAACATCTCTTTACATCCATGAATTTCCCAGAAGTTGTATCCCAGTTTATAAAAGATCAATAGTCCCCATTTCTCTCAGAAGGCAAATTGTGGGTTAAACTGCATAAACACATAATATGCGTATTAATTGCAGCAATATAAAAAATAATATATTATTGTGTGTTACATATTGCAGTTTTTATGTTATAGACATAAAAATAAGAATACATGTTTTATCTATGTTATATTATGAAATCCATAATCTAAATTGGAACATTAATTTTATTATTAATAATAATCTATAATATTAATATAAAATAAACACTATGCATATATTCTCTGTACAAAGCAGGAAAATATAAATCTCTTTACTAGTTATAAAATCAGACTTTTTTCATAAAAAATATTTTGACTTAAGAAAAATTCAGACAAGGAGATAGGCCCACAGGGAATCAAGATGAAATTCAGTCAAAATAGGACTCCAGTGATAAACAGCAGCAGCTGATTGGAATTGAAATATCTTCATTTTATAAATAAACATTTTATCTGGAGATTTTTTTTTTTACCAGCTCCTTAGCAACACACACTCTTTTCTGCAATAAATAGGAAACTGTTGCATGAAGCCACTTAACAGCATTTCAGATTTCCCTCTGAAACTCAGGTCAAATGACAAATTTCAAAGTGTTCCCAATGGATCAGAACATATGAGGTGGTGCAGGCTTGCTGGGAGGGAATGAGTGTAGTTTTGGTCTCCTGTTTTGTAATTAGTTGTGGAAAACATGGAGAGCGGAAGGAGGAGAACTTACTATGTTGGACTGGGCTTCTGTAAAGCATCTTGAGGAATATTGGTTGTGTTATGAAAAGGCTCTTTCTTGAAGTGTTTCTCCACATGGGTCTTTTGGATGAGTAATTGTTTCAAAAGCCCCATGTCCACCTGAAGTAAGTGCAAAAGATAACTAGTGGTAAATATCTCTTGTTTAAGCTTCCAGTGATGAAACATCATCAACAACAAGAAAATAAGTCTATCCCAACTAAACACAAGTGTAAGTTCTATGTTCTTTCAATAAAAAGAATATGGAAACATATAGGATTATTCCTCATCCATTTAGATAATTAAACACGTGCCTTTGTATGTTAGACTATCACAGAGTAAATAAAAAATCACTGCTATCACATAATCCCTGTAAATGTATTGTCAACTTTGAAAAATTAAGACAAAACAGACACAAATTATTGCAAAGCTGAAATTGCCATGTAGCTTACTCAGTTTCATTTATAAACAAACAAAACATTAAATTTGCAACAGCGACATGTATATGCTTTAATTTAGAAAATGTTTTCTGTAAAATCTTTTAATAAAGATTTCCAGTCAATTAAATATTGAAACCATATGGAGGTTGGTGATGTAATTATATACCTTTTTTTGTGCAGCAGAGTGGAAAAGAAAACAAAAATGCTGAAAAACTAAACAACTGCCAAAGTATTTATTTAAACATCCGTCTGCAGGAGGGCAGAGTCTTTTGTGTTTAGTTTAAAAGTTTGTTTATTTTTTTAATTTTCATGTGTGTACAAAGCTGGTTGTGGCTAAATGAACCATAAGAAAGCTGTAACTAAAATGATGCAGTGCTTTCACTCAATCTGAATGGAAATTAAATGTTCTATTTAAACACCTCTGAATGAAGAAGAAATTGTGTTAGAACTTTATTGTACACCTAATAAATCAACTACTGAAGAATTGACATTTTCATATTGGTGTGATAAGCCCAGGACAGTCCTTATCAAGCAGTAACAGTTTTACATCAGTAACCCGCAGCACAAGAAGTTATAGGTGAGTGGCACCAGGACTGACTGTAAGGAAATATTGGTGATCCCACATGCTTCTGCCTATAATCAAGGCAGTGCCCTTTCCAGCTGGTTTTCCCTTTCCATGATTGCTGCCTGCACACAAGTCCTTCAGTGCACCTCTGGCTTTCCCAAGATGATATTCCTTGGAAGAGATGGATACCCTGTGCGTGTGAACAATGTGTTACTCATCCATTGTTAACTGATAACTCCAAGCGGTTTGCTTGGGTTTATGCAGCAATTCACACCGTGCTTGTCTGGCCAAATGCCCCAAGTTCTTGGTGACACACTGGGGAGAATGAGGATTTCCTGGGTATATGGAAGGTCCTAATGAAAGTTTTGATGCTGCTGCAGAAGGTAAAACCAAAAAAATACAAAGTAGTGCTGGAGGCCTACAGACAGTGGGATCTATAAGAAAGAAGAGAGATCTGTGGTAGCCTTACAAATAAAAAGTTTCTGATACAGTTTCAGTGTCTCCTGGCTGCTCAGTTCTTAGAAAATATTTTCCCATCTTTTTTAATATCTTTTTCATATGGAATGCATTACTGAGCCCCAAGTGTGATCTTTAAATCTGCCAGTTCATAATCTTGATAATTCAGAATAACAGCTTATCACAAACTAGGAAAGAATTAAACCTAAAAATTCTGCTGCTATTACACCAACTTGTCACTGTAAATGGAATGATGGATTTCAGTGCACTTCCATGATAGAAACTTAAATACATAAAATTGGTATCAATTATCTCTGTTTGACACCATCCTATTAATCTTCCTACTGACTACCAAAATAGGCCATCCTAGACAAGTTATACCTTTGTACTCCTTTCAAGTATGTGTATTGTGCAAGTGCTTTCATTAATGTTATCATGCCCCTTGAGCTCATTTCTCAATAACTCAATACCACCCAATTAGTGACATAAAAGTCTGTCACTTTATTTACCGCTCAGGAGAGTCTGGAAAGGCAGTATTAGATGTGCATAATGGAAACAATTTCAGGTCTAAATTGGTAGGAATGTTGAACCGACCTTGTGGACACACAATTCTCTCACACTATCCATATACCTCTATTTCACCATTAAAGAGTCTAATTACTGCTTTTATTTTTTTATTTTTTGAGACATAAAAATTTCCTGCTCACTGGGTACGAAAAGTAACGCTCATCGTTCACAGGCCGAACAATATTCTTTGTAAAGGTTTCTCTTCTATTCCATTAATTTGAGGAGATCTACCCCATTTCCTTTGAAATGTCAAAGGAAAATTAAATGAAAAGCCTTACAAGCTCCGTTTTACAAGATCTCCACTTACTCCACAATTTAGCTATAACATGCACTTACTTGATATGTAAAGTCTCTCAGGGAGCACAAGCATCTGAATGAATTATATTTCTATCTGTTTCTGATCAATAGGTAATATTTGTGTTGAATAAGCCAACTCTGAGTTATAACCATGAAGTTGCTTGGAAAGAAAAAAAATTAGAAAAGTTCTGTCTCTGGATGATTCAGAGAGAACAGTGATAAATGGGAGGCTATGTCAAGAAAAGAACTTCTGAGTGAATACAGAAATTTGGTAGAGTACTCTTTTAAAGGTAGAAATTATTTCAGCAATACTCACCACTCTGACAGATTTAATTATGAGCTGCTAAAACCTCTTTCTATAAAGACCTTATTTCATATTTTGACCTAAAAGACCTTAATTTATCAAAGAAAACTGTTATCTCCATAATCACTTGCTCCATTTCTTTCTTATCTCCAGTCAAAACTGTTAAAATTTCTTTGTCTTTTCCCATATCCTGTCACCTTTAATACTTACTGTAATTTGCAGAGCAAAAATAACTGGCACTTTGCATGATATAATGAGGCAATGGGTAGTAGGTTTTAGGTTGTTACTGTGTTAGCTGTCTTCCCACTCCAAGATAATGCCTCTTGATACATTCAAAGACACAAAACTTATACAAACTCTACCATCCCACTTGAGTTCTGGGCATGAGTAGCTCCTTTCTTTACTTTCCAGCAGATCTAACAGTGTCTCATTTGTATTTTGAGTCTAAAAGTTTAATAATCCATTTTATCATCAGATTGCTTGAACACTTGGATGAACATGCTGTGATAACCTCATGCTCTAGTATCCATTAAGACATTTACTACCCTTTCCAAATGGGTATCCACAGGAATATACATTTCCTGGAGTTTATATCAAGCCATGGTCTAGCCCAGAAGAACTGTTGGGCTCAGTATGCTGGTGCTTAGGGGAGATGTGAAGTCTTATGATGTTGGTCAGATAAATGATCTAAAGGTCCTTTTGACCTCAGCCTTTATGAGTCTATTATATCACACTCTTCACAATCGTAGACCTAAAATATGCAAGTGCCCTACCACTGATAGATGTACTGAATGTTTTTATAACCTTGCACAAAGCATTTGGACTGCAGATACATCGTGATTTTATTCCCTGTTAGATCTGTTTCCATCAAATCAACTTTGATTTGACAAAATAGCTCTATTTATGTTGAAGGTCACCCCTTCATAAGCAGTGATTAGTTGAATCCATTCTACAGTTAATCCATCAAAGACCTTTATTTACTATTTTCTTGACTTTGTGTCTTCCAAACTATTTATTAGTTTGTCCATTTAAAAGCACAGAACAAAATTGTGCTGTCTTTAATGCAGCAAAGCTCTCTTAAACAATTGAGCTCTTTAAGAACCCCAGATTTTGGTACTTAGACTACTTCTTTCTCAGTATCCATTAAATCTGTAAATGTTTTCCTATCAAATGGTAGCCTACATAGAAAAGAAGACCATCCTGCTCTAGCTACTTTTAGTTCACACTTAAAAAGTTAATTGTCAAATATTAACTTGACTGTTGACTGCTCTTGCATAGCAAATATAGTTGAATTGGCTTTTATCTTTCCAGTTCATTACAACACGATCACCATATCTGTCAATGCAGTAGGCTTTAGTACTGGATAAACATAGTACAGAGGGTTAATCTCAGTATTTATATAATACCTAATAATACATTCAGCGAAGAATCCTCAGAGCAAGAAAGCTCTTTCTCGTTTACTTAATAAAAGGATGCATAAAAATATGTCCTTACAGTTTTGCTCAGATATTGACATTGCAGATAATGCATGATAACAAGGACATAGTCTGTATTTACATGTGATTTGAAAATGATTCCAATTTATTTTTAATGATTCCAAGGATTAAAATAATTCCTCTACCCTGGCTGAATCTTGTGACTAACTGCAAAGGTTTTGCTTCCCTCGTTAGGCCATCTACAATGAGGGCTATGTTGCTGGGGCCAAGGCAGCCAACAACTTACGTGGGACAAATGGTGGGAAAGGATTCCTGAGGGCACAGTTAGCAGGCAGGAAAAACTCAGGAACTGTGTGTCAGGGCTAAAACTGTCTCCATTCCCTGTGTCCCTGCAGCAAGACTGTCAAAAATGGTAGTAGGACTTAATGAACCCCAGTTTAGTCCTGGCCTCATCTGGGGTAGAATCCCTACATGAGTCTCTTTATGCCAGGCCTGAGATAATGTCACAAGCCATCCTGTAGATGTGTGACATAACTGATTGCTTTCATTAAAAAATATATATAACTCCACTTATTCCCTTCCAGATCATTTAGATACTCAAATTACCAAGCTTTTAGTGCCAGAAATTCAGTGAAAGGAGCGCGAACTCTATGTTGTAATAAACTTTAGTATCTAAAATAGCTTAATAAAATTAACTTAATCTCAGAAGTGTTTCTTGCACTTTATTTATTGTGTAAAATTTAATTATTTCATTCTGAATTGGCAGAACTTGTTAAAAATGTTTGATTGTTATTTTGAACAGAGGTTGTCTGGACACTCTCAAGCACATTCAACTTGGTACAATAGTTCTTTTCAGAATGAACTGAAGATGCTTTACAACTATTAGTCCCTTACAGATGCTCGAATTTCGAAGTGAATGCTTTGTTATCCAGAACAGCAGATTTTCCCCAGCCAACAGAAGTGAAAAATCACCACAGCAGATGAGAAAACCTCCAGCCCCACTGTACATGCCTTATACAAAACTGTTCTCCTCATGCAGCTCTGGTAAAAGAAAAATGTGGGTTACAGAGTATTTCCTCCTCTTGTAGCACTTCAGTTTTCCTCTCTCCAAATGTAAACATCCTGATGGTTGTGTAAAGCAATTACTTTCAATGACTGTATGAAAACCAGGAATTTTTGGGGGTTTTATTTGTTCTGTGGGTTGGTTTTTTTTCAGCAGGCACAAATACAATCCTTAGACCCCTGGTCTAACAAGTAAGGAGGTGTAGGGTGGTGAGTGATGCGCAGGATAAACCCTCCTGTGGGGCCACTGAGACACAGTCTAAGACTTCAACCACCAGTTTCAAGCCAACCTGGAGCAGGGAAAGAGAGACTTCAGTTGCTCAGAATGTTGTGCATTCAGTTCCTTGGTATCTCTAAGAATCTCCTCCTAAACAGAGCCAACCTCAGACCAATGACACCACTGCAAGTCTGTATCTTAGGCTCTGTGTTTCTATTTCTCACAGACATCAACTTCATTTCCCTGGCAAAAGGGACAGCTGGAGCCTGGGGTTTGCTGGAGCAGAGTGAAATGGGTAAGAGAGGTGGTTGGTATAACTGGTGTGAAGAGAGCCTACCTCTGCTGTGAAGCTGAATATCTGCAGAATGTCATCTGACAGTGACAAAGGTGCTCAGGAATAGCCTCCACATCTTGCTCTGACTTCACCATCTTATGTCTTTGAGCTGTGCTGGTTTCTCCATTAGCATAGAGCTCATTTCCCTTGACACTGATGCCCCAATGCCCTACCCCGGAATGGGACACCTTTATGCACCTATGCAGCCATGTATGTAGTCTTGGGGGCCACAAAGTAAGAACATAAAGCTCTTAGAGAGGATACAAAGAAGGACCACAAAAATGGTGAAGCCATATAAGGAGCAGATGAAATCTCCTGACTTGTTCAGCCTGAGGAAGATGAGACTGAGGGAAGACCTCATCACAATCTACAGCTTCCTCCTGAGGTAGAGTGGAGGAGCTGATGCCAATCTCTTATCTCTCGTGACCAATGGCAGGACTCAAGGCATTAAAGTTTTTCAGGGGAGGTTTAGGTTGGATATTAGACAAAGATTCTTCACCCAGAGTGTGGTTGAGCACTGGAACAGTCAAAGCCCTAAGTGGTCAAAGCACTAAGCCTGAGAAAGTTCAAGAAGCATTTGGACAATGCTCTCAGGCACATGATGTGACTTTTGGGGATGGTGCTGTGAAGGGCCAGGACCTGGGCTTTGATGATCCTTATGGTTTCCTCATACACTCAGGATATTCTATGATTCAAGATTTTATGATTCAATTATTTACCTATTGAAATATATTTGAACAAATACACATCCACATATATATATGTATATATATATCAATATATATATCACTGCTTCCCTCTGGCTTTTTTCACAGCCATTCCCTGCAATTAGAGGTGCAAGGCTGTGCAGAATAGATTTCATTTGTGCAGGCCTTGTCTACCTCATTCTCTCATCAGATTCTTTCCACTCCACACCTCCCAAATGACTATCTGTGAGTCTGTGAATTTGTTTAATAACTTCAAAAAAACGTAGAGACATTTTGAAATATATAAGCTTTAAACTATGTAATTTATGCAAATACATCCTTCTGAAGATCACTTTTTGATTTGAGAAGTCAAGAACAGCATATATTTGGTATTTCTTGGGGTTTTCTGGCTTGTTGGTTTTTTTGGTTTTTGGATTTTTTTTAAGGGGGAATTCTTTAGGGGTTAGCTTGTTGCATTTTTGTCCAGATTTCCTGAGTTTTCCTTATAGCTTTCATTGGTCAACTGCATCTGACAGCTTCAGGAGAGACAAAAGTAATTCAGATCCATTCTCCCCAAATTCTTCCATGCCTTAATATCTGTAGCTTTCAATTTACCACCTTTTTAATGATCTGGTCCTTGGAGGCCCCAGAGAGAAATTGGCATCATTCACTGAAGACATGCAATAATCTGTTGTCAGATTTCTTATTGAAAATCCATGCGGGGCTGAGTAGAATATTATGCTTCAGAGGCCAGTTATGTCATGCTCCAGTGGCGGTGGGAGAGATGCAAGGAAGCAGGCAGTGAAGCTATCAAAATGGCAATCCTTCTCTGTCTTCCAGCCTCCTTAGGAAAGACTGACTACAACTGGGTTTATTCTAAATGCAGATGCAGCCAGTCCATGGTAATCTGTGCAGGTACTAATAGAACATAATTGGGAGCATAGGTGGGAGTTAATCCCCACAGGCTGCATCAGCAGAGGAGGTGGTACTGAGGGCTCTGTGAGCTTGTGAGTGCTGCACACTGGCTGAACATGCCATTTATTGGCAATCTGAAAAGAGCTTAGATGAATACAGAGCCTTTGTGTCTCTTTATCAGTTCTGTGCCTCAGACTTTGCGCTAATGTAAAAATGCAAATCCACAGCAATTAACAGCTGTTTCTACATTAGCAGAGCTCCCAAGGTTCTGCTATCTCCATTTTTCTTTAAACATTTTATTAGAAATTTGACACCAGTGATGTTCTAATTAAAGTCCATTTCCTAGAATGAAGTACTTCTGTATACAGCACTGTGGATTTATTCTTTCAAGACTGCCTCCAATTTCAAGCTTGCTTACTGCAAGTGTTACAAATAGTGTTATTTTCATAGAGAGAATCATAATTGACATGGTGCTTAGGCTGTGTTTCTGAAGACTCTTGATTGTTGATTTCTCTTTAGACCTGGTAATTCTCAGTGGACCTCATTTAGATAAGAGCGCTGTGTGCCCAAATTTGTTTCTGACTTTGTATAGAGAAATTATGGTCACATATGTGGACAGACACTAAAACCCAAGCTGGGGATGAAAAAATAATTTTTCATAAAATGAAACTAGAAAGCAGCTTGTATCTTGGATATCAACAGAGAAAAAACCTTTATTTAAGTGAGTTATATATTGTTCTATGGAAGGAACAACACAACAGCTTGAATGAAAAAAGGGAAATCTTGCTTTTGAAAATGTCTTGGGGGCTAAAGAAAATATTTTTTTTTTAATGTTCTAACTTTCTGTAATCTGAACTACATTAGATGAGAATGAGAGGCCTTCTTGACTGAATTTGTAATTAAAACAATTTAGGAGCAGAGTTGCTATTCATATCACTGTGGGATGCAAACTTTTTATCAGAAAAGCATTGTCTATACATTTCAGTGAATTAGAAGTTATGTTCTATATGGGAAAGGACTTCTTCCTGAGCTCTTTAGATGTAAATAATTTAAGATGGCAAAAAAAGTATTCAATTTTATAAATCATTTAAATAATAGCACCAGCCCTTGATATCCATAGCTCATGGCTCCTAATCCAGAAGCAAAGATATTCAGTAAACAAATTGGAAAGACATTATAATAACGGTTTATGCCTCTTATTAGATTCAGCTATAATTCATCTCAAAGTTCCTCTATAATGAGCCTGCTGTGTGTTTTTTGAGGTAAGATGTTTTACAGAAAGAGTCTCAATAGTCCACCAGGCACTTATACATGCTGCACCAAGCTCTAAACAGATGACAGATACTGCAAAATACCACTATTGTATAATGCCTCAAATTGGTTTTGGCTCAAACACAATTTTGGTTTTTTGGTTGTATTTCATCACTATGAATGTCTGATACTGACAAAATCACTATTTTTATAGTGTTGAGGACTTTGTACTGATCCATGTTTTGGTAACAATTATGTTTCCCCAGCATTTTAACAGTCAAACTCTGAAGTCAGACTAGGAATTAAATATACAGATAAAATACTCACTCTGCTGTGTATTTTACTTCCCCCTGGTGTGGCCAAATTAAGCATATTTTTTCAAGTCTGGTAGATTTAGACCTGCATGAATTCAAGTTCATTCTAGGTGTTCCTGTGCAGTGAGCTGAGGTCTCTACATGCATGGCACCTCTGATGTATGATGCAGTCTTCCCCACGGACAAAACACTGCTAAGTGTCAGGTCATTTATATATACTAAAAAACAATACAGGGTAATGGCATAATTCTTCTGGCTCAGTGCTTTGCTATTGTAACCACTTTAATTATGGGACTTTCCTTGAACCCAGCTTCACCCACAGTAGTGAGTTATCTAATTCTGGACTTTTTAATGAGTGATGAGTTGTTTTTCTTTTCAGTTTGCTGGGATTCCAGTAACTATGGGAATACTACAACGCATTTGGTCATCCTTTGCACACAAGCTTTAGTTCAGGGCACTGCCTTGAGTAATGGACTTCTAAGTTTGTTGGGGTAAATACCCTAAGTCACGTTAATTAAAACATACCATATTCTGTTTCCCTTTAGATATGAATATGAAGGAAACATTTGTCACAGTTAAAAGTGTGAAAGGTTTGCCTCTTTTTTTTTTTTTTATTCCCTGTTAAAATCTGAATACTGAATAACAAAATACTGCTGGACAAGGTCTTATTTAAATTAGGCTACCCCAGCATATAGACTATGTGACTGCTGTAACTATTTTTTTTTGTGCTACCTAATTTAAAGGATTCTTTTTGTTTACAACCTCATGGGACTCATAGTCATATTTCACCAGAACAATGAACTTTTGAGCTTCTAAAATGAAGATCCTCTGGGGTGTAAAACATATTTTGTGTGAGTTTTGCATAACTTCTATGATTTGGGGAAAAAAAAGGGCTAAAATTTTCTGTAGATAAACCTTTAGCAGATAAAAAATTGCTATATTATTTCTTGTTGAGCATTTGTTCTTTACTCGCATCCATTTTCTTCATGCATAGATGAGTTTCTGCAAATATATTTTCTTTCAGGTTAGCTATTATTACTTAGCACACTGATTTTTTTTGAAGATGAATGTTAGTTTCAATACACAGATTTCTGTACTTGGTGTTTTGTCTAACAGCATCTGTAACACTGAATGATGAATGACATTTCATTATATAATTATTTTATTTTACCATGTTTGTTTATCCAAAGGAGTTCAAATATTGGATATCTGAAATGCTGCTATGAGTGGAGAACCTCTAAATATGCTTATTGTGTACTCTACCACCACAATATTTATGATGCATTCTCCCTCAGAAAAATCAAAACGTTCATTTGATTTTTTTTTTCAGAGCATTAAAACAAAGAATATGATATTGGCTCAACTTCATTCATCATGAGCTTTGGTGTTACCTAAAATGAGTCTGTGATTTCAATTCAATGGAGGAAAAGGGGAGTGAGAGAATGGAATGGAACACAGATGCTTCCTGTAAGCCCTGCACTCACCCAGAGCCATGGCCCCTCTGCAGAGCAGCAGACTGTGAGGGGCAATATAATCCACAGTGCCTCATGTTGCAGTGGCTGATTAAATACTTGATGCTTCTTTTCCTAGGGAGTGAGCACACTGAAGAACTTCAGTTTCTTTATCATTGCATTATAGTGCCTTGGAGCTGATGAGCTGCTTTGAGATGCAGCAGTGGAAGACACCAACCTTCTCATTTGGATTATTATTTTCCCAATTTTTCTTAAATTCTACATGATTTTTTTTCACCTTTAATCCTATCCTGAAATATGAAATTATGAAAATTATGAAGTAGTAGTTTTAAGTTCTCCACATTACATTTTTTAGGAGGGCATGATCTGATTTCCTACAAAATTTAAGTGTTTGTTGTCAAAGTCATGGACAATATTGTAAGAAGGCAATGAACAATTATTTGGTGGGTGATAAAGTGTTTCTCTCTGCAACTGTTGTCTGTATTTTACGCTTTGCAAAGTCCAGAGATAAGCCTGAATGTCTCCTGTTATTAGACAGTTTTTGCTATCTGTCTTGTCGATCAGGAAGCTTTAATATGCTCAGAATTCATCCTTACACAAGTTATTTTATTTTAAATTGTTATCTGAGTATAGCAAATATCAGGCTGTCCACACTGGCCTAGACTATTCTAATTTAGAGGGTTACTTCTCATTGTAATGACTGTGGATACAATCAGACAATGCAGAAAGCTCCATATCTTATCTGCATGTTAATTCCTAGACTGTTCTTTTCTTCACAGTTATTTCTTAATTGTGTTGAAAACTAAAACCGGATTAATAAATAACTGGTGGGAGGTGTTTTGTTTTGTTTTGTTTTTTGTTTTGTTTTGTTTTAGTGGAAGCATTTTTAAAATGTATTTTACATTAATGTAGTTCTCTAAGAAATATTTTTCACCAGCCTTGATTATTTTGAACTTTGGACCATTATTAATATAAAATCTTTTTCTGAATATAATTTGTAGATGTTGCTGAAAAAGTTTAGGTGAACTATCACTGAGAATAATGCCTGGAACATATATAAAAAAGATATATTTATGATTTAAGGCACCAAACAATAGCAGTTTTCCTTCAAAACACAT
Organism: Petroica traversi; assembly: GCA_025920805.1. Classification (NCBI taxonomy): domain Eukaryota; kingdom Metazoa; phylum Chordata; class Aves; order Passeriformes; family Petroicidae; genus Petroica; species Petroica traversi. The sequence continues at coordinate 20,844,478 of JAHLSL010000015.1, read as the reverse complement.
TACTGCTGAAAATGCACAAGTGAATCAATTTTGCCTGGCTGAGAAAGGAGTAACAGACTGTTCCAATGCATTGGGTAGCATCAAAACTAAATTTCTAGTATGTAGACTTAATATTATGCTCTTTTGCTCCTCAAGTCAAAGCCTTATAGTAAACTTCAGCTGTTGTAAAACCAATATATATATACAGGCACAAGAGAATAATTCATCCCAGATTTCTGTGCTAAAGACTCACAGACTGAGAAGAAAAAGGAGGCCAGAACAGAAACAATGTTAGATCATTAGATATTTTGACCAAAAATAAAATTTCTTGAATTTAACACAAAGCCCTAGCACTAACCTTTCCACTCAAAGTGCTTGAAACTCTCCTGTTAGAGGATAAAACCCCTGGCTTAATGGTGACCAGTTCTCGAGCACATGAAAGCCTTCCCAAGGGGAAGAAAAATCTGCCACCAAGGTACGGCCAGCTGGTTGTGCTTGGCCTAGGCTGAGGGGTGATGGTGTGGCTCTTTGGTGGAGAAGGACATAAAATAACTAAATGAAATCTCAGGGTGTCAGACATCAGAGATCTGATATTTCCAAATGTGTAGTGGGCAGAATAAAAATCTTGAGTCCTAGACCTTGATAGTCATTTGGCTGGAAGATTTTCATTAAAATTTACACTGAAACCAACATTATTTCTTCAGAAATTTTAACTTTTTCATACTACTACATAGTGATTTTTTTTCATTATAAAATTTTGTTTTAATAAAAATTTGTCACTCCCATTCCACACAACTCAATAGAAAATATATTTGGCTGGCCATTTAGCAGTGTTAGTAAAAAAAATGTGCAGAAGGAATATCCTCATACATAATAAGTCATAAAACTACGTATTAAAAATAATATTTATAAGGCCATAAAGTGGTGTTTAGAAATAATATGTCATTAAATGTGGACATCTTAATATTTTTCCAACCTTTTCTCTTTCTCTGGAAGTTAATTCTGTAAATGATAAATGTAAATGAAGCACTAACAGCCTTCACAGCCAGTAACATGGTTGCGTGCCTGTCCAGTCCCTCTTGTGAACATGTACTATCCATTTCAGCCGCCTGCACACCAGGCTGAAGGTAGCTGCTCACCTCCCCTCACCTACCACAGATAAGGTTATTTGTTTCTCGTTTATATGCATGTTTATAGAGGTAATTTCTGCAAATGATTATATTCTTTATGGTTTTTGACTCTGCAGTCTAAATGTATTCAGCTTTCTTTCTAGAAGAAAGCAAATTAAAATGAATCAGAAAGAACATTCTGGTTTCCTGACATACTGAAAATATTAATGTAAAACCACATTATACATGTATTACAACTCAAAACCAATTTGATCATTATAAGAACTACTCTAAGCTAACCTCTGGAGTCACAGAAAACAGTTTTGCTGGAAAGAGAAGATTTTTTACACAGAGAAACAGACAGCTTTTGTGCTATCTGTCAGTAATAATGGCAGCAAAAGCAGTGCTTAAGCATAAAAAATACAGAGTGCAGCTCCTTCAAGTGTGATTGTGCAGGTATGGTTGCACCAGGCCAGCCTTTTCAGCAACGATCTCAGTATGGCTGTGATTTTACAGCAAGTTCATAATTGGAACTGAAACAGTGGTGGGAGAAAATGTATTTTATTTGGTTTGTTGTGATCCTTTCAACTCCTCTTTTCATGAATACTGAAGTGTTCAACACAGTATCCATACTCAGAACATGAAAATTTTACACCCTCAGATGTAGAACATTTTGAATAATTAATCTGAAAGATCTGTTTCTAATTTTCCATTCTAATTTAACCTTTTTAACACAGGTTGCTCACTAAGGAAACAGAAACACAAAGTTGTACTTACTGTAACTGATGCAATGTAACATTACATTCCACAGTGCACATCTTCACTGTTCTGTCTTTCTGTGGTCTTCAGATGGAGAGTTATTCAAAAGTGACTTGGAGTCTGGATCTCAGACTGGCATGAACTGCTCAAACAAGTCAGAAAATTTCCTAATTGTGAATATTAATTTGCTCCATGCTCTACTGCCATCAAATATCGTTTCCCCATTTATCTTCTGCTTCAATTTTCCATAATTAACAGAAATGTATAAAGTCAAAGCCTACTTATCTGTATGTGGTACTACAGTGAGAATTTCTTTGACTTCAAGCCTTGAATTTAATCTCTTCTCTCATGAGTCACAGCTTGATTCCCACATACTCCTGGATGACACCCTTAGACTCCTTTTTATTCACAATATTACCACCACAGAATAAAGACCTACAGTATTTCATTTCTTGTTACTGCTGTTTATTTTTATTACTCTGAGCACAGAAGCCCAGATTGCACAAAGGCACCTGTATCCTGTTATAAGACCATATGTGAAAGATAATCTCTGTGTCAAAGAGTTTGTGCCATAAAGTAAGAGGGAAACAACAGGTAAAACGGAAATAAAAGTGACATACCCAAGGTGCAAAAATTTTCCTGAAGACCTCACTGTTTATCTTCTTGAATCTTGTCTAAAGTAACTGTATAAAACCTGGAATATCATGTGCACCAGATTACAGTTGCTGTATTACAATTTGAAAACAGAGGATGTTTCTACCCACCCTGTAATCTTTCAGAGATACTAATGAGGATCTGGATGAAACATTTGCTGCTTGCTTTCCAGTAGGAAGCACTTCTCAAAATGGGAAATCCCTTTTAGTCAAAGTAAAATAAGATTATAGTAACAATGTTCATCTGTGAACTAGAAGCCACTTGTCTTGTGGCAGACAAGTCCAATGCCATTTTAAACATCAGCCACTGAAAAGACACAGAAAAACATGTGACATCAAAGATTCTAATGATAAAGGAATCTGTCTGCAATGAAAGATGGACTTAATACAAGGTTGACTTCCATGTAAATGGAATATGTTATACACTTCTTATTGGAGAGAACTTTGCCGCACCTTCCTACAGAATTTCCCAATAGCTCACTGAAACTAACTGTGGGCTACAGTGTCAGACAGTGTTCGACATTACCTACTGAAGGCTCAGGAAAAAGGAAACTTGACTGCTGAATGAAAGTGCAGCCAAACAGGTGCTCAGACCCATGGGTTAACATGGTTTGGGTAGTGCCTGTGGCCAGGGATGTGCAAAGAAAGGATGAGACCAGAACTCTGGGCAGCTCTGATGAGCAGGCACCCCTCTGCAGAGTAACTGAATAGACACTGCCGTTGGCACTAGCTTGCAATTTGTGTTCAGATTCTGTCACAGGATCTCATATCCACATCTTTTCTGCTCCTAATAAAATAGATTATTGTTCCTTGGATATTTATTTTCTCCTAAATACTTCCTCTTTGTTTTGTCCTGGGAGGAATGTAGGAATGTTGTTACTGAAATAGCCTGCGAAATTAAACTATATTAATGAAGTTCATATTAGCTAACTGATTCTCACAATATTCTGAGATGCTTTGGAAAAGGTCTGGAATCCTAATTTAGGAATATTCATTTGCTTGTTTTTTTTTATTGTGATAAATAGCAAACAACGTTTTATTTTTATGAAATTCACAAATTTTGAATATTTCTTATAAACTCTTCCTAAAAATAATATTAGCATTGAAACTATGTCTTTCTGCAGCTTTCTGAGTAGTTCTCTAGTTTGTTCAACAATTATTACTGAAATGGCTGTGATCTTAGGAACCCTTATTCGTGTCTGACATTCTTTCCCTGTGACTAATTATTTTTCAGACTGTTTTAATTGCAGGGTGTAGGAGGTATTTTTTATAACTGCTAAGTATTAGAAAGGGACATTCTCTGCAGATCATTAAATGCGCCACCAGGAATAAGCATTTTTCTGAGACCAATGGCATTTGTCGAAATTAGTCAATGCATTTGTTGAGGGCAAGAGGCCATCTCCAGGAAATGTCTCCCAATAATTGCTGGCATGGTAAGAGCTGTTAATTATTTAAGGTGATATGGAGACCATAGATCTTCTGGGGAGGAATGGATTTCTTGTTTCTTTTATTTACAAATAGGATGCATTAAAAACCCTGAGTTAATTGCATTTGTTTTTTAAACAAACCCAGACTGAGAATTTTTTTGGTAGCCTGCAAGCATTGCTAAAGAGAAGCCAAGTAAGAGACATCAAAATATTATGCATATTTCATAGCTTCCTACCAGAACATAAAGTGATGTTAAATAAAACTGTTAAAAGATTTGAATGTCTACGCTCAACTTAAACTAAGCCAACATCACTGCACATTTAAAGTCATCCATTAATGAAACTACCTATAAAACCTAGGTCAGAGGTACTGCTTTGCAATGCTGTCAGGTAAAGCTTTTGTTTTTATTCTATCTGATTTTGGAAAGGGACTCTCCATGGGTGCCCTAAGCCCCAGGTGACAAGAGCACGTCAGGAGTGATCAGGGGTCTGACAACCTATGAGCAAAGATTGAAAGAATTGGGACTTGTAGCCTAAAGAAAAGAAGATTGAACAAGCGACACAGCAGCAACTTTGCTAGGTATAAAGATATCCCTGGAGAGACCTACCTAGATCTATGTCCAGAGTAGATAGACAAGAAATAATGGGATCATGTTACATAAAACAAGATTCTGTTCAGAAATAAAGAAAAGATTTCTAAAAAATCCAAACCAACCAAACAACAAAACACAAACAAACAAACAAACAAACAAAAACCCAATCAAAGCAATGCACTGGAATGAAGGATATCTAATGTAATTTGAACTATCACTTCTCAGAGGTAATTTAGATATAAGGGTGCTTGCCTTGAGGGATGTGACTTCATCAAGTTCTATTCTAGACCTTTTTTTTACAAGACATTTATGGAGGAAATCCACCTGGGATTTCTATTCTGGGAACCAAAATAGCCTTTCCCAATGAAAATTTAATCAAAATAGGTCTGATACTTGTAGAATATTTCAGGTTTTTGTCACTTTTGGGGAGGTTTCTTAGGTTTTTGGGGGGTTGGTTGGTTGTCTTGGTTTTTTGGGTTTTTTTTTGGTGGTGGTGGTCGTCGTTTTTATTTGTTTGTTTTTGGGTTTGTTGTGGTTGTTGTTTTTGTTCAGAATAATCCTCATAACCAGCTGACGAGTTCTGTCTTTGGAAGGGTCCAAACCACTCTACTTTGGTCACCAGTCAGGGGCTTGTCTTCACAGACCATTGCAGGAGGTCGGCAGCGCAGTGCCAGGCACTGTGTGGCGCACTTTGCAAGCACCACTCACTTAGGAAATCCTCCTCCCAGTGCTCCTGGCATTATAACATCCCGGAGAACACAGTTTGGCAGCACATTTTGGCGAGCTGAGAGCCGCAGTCCGGGTTTCTGCCACCGAGGGCGCGACGGGGGCGAGCGGCGGGGGAGCGGTGCAGTACCCAGCCGCGGGGCTAGGTGGCGCTAGAGGCAGGGAGAGCGCCTGGGAACGGGAAATCCCGGAGAGGGAACGGGAAATCCCGGAGAGGGAA
>JAHLSL010000015.1:20781229-20839002 GCA_025920805.1 Petroica traversi | reverse complement strand
TCCCGGAGAGGGGAACGGGAAATCCCGGAGAGGGAACGGGAAATCCCATACAGCGCCCGTGCCGGGACCTCCATCGCCTCCAATGGAAGAACGCCTCAGCTTCCTTGGGCGCTGGAAGGATGTTTCTTCAGATTTGCCCCACATTACTAAGCTCGCGTATTTTGTGTGTTTTTGCAGTGTTTTCTATTTTACGGCAGAGCTGACTAAATGTACCTTGATGAGGAGACAATTTTCTAAAAGCTGGCATTTAGGGAAGACAACTATTATTCAGGGGTAAAAAAAAAAAACAACAGAGAACTGTTAAAATACTCTATTTTGACATTTTCAGATGGTGGTTATTTTCTCTCTTTCTTTCTTTCTTTCTTTCTTTCTTTCTTTCTTTCTTTCTTTCTTTCTTTCTTTCTTTCTTTCTTTCTTTCTTTCTTTCTTCTTTCTTATTTATTTATTTATTTATTTATTTATTTATTTATTTTCCTAAAGAGAATATTTACTTAGAAACTTCTTGCTTTCTCATTTGCTTCTCTGAGGTTTACCTGACTGGAGAAGGGAGAAATGAAGTGAACAATAGTTAAAAGTGTAAAATGTGTGCTGCACCAAAAATGGATTGGAATGGTTCAGATAAAATGAAAAAGGATTTTTTTATACTTTTCCTGGTTTCACAAAGCAAATACTACAATTAGGCCAACACGTATTATGTGGAATATATTACAAATCGAAACTAATTTCTCTTGTTTTTGGTTTCATCCAATGTACATCTTCCTTATTTTCCCAGTTACAGTAACTACAATTTCCAACACTTTTTGGTGTGGTTTAAGTTCATCCTTTGTTGTCTGCTGAGGGGTTTTTAAAGAGACTAATGCAAGCTTTAAGACATATTGAAGAGAAAAATATTTTGTCAATGGAATATATTAAAAAGTCTTTCAAAGCCTATGAAAAGTAAAAGCTAAAATGTCTTACATTTCCTGTGGGAAAATTTGTTGTGGCAGATAATAGGCAGGAACACTCAAGAGACAAAACTTAGATTAATAATTTACTTATTTTCAATAAGAATATTAGAATTATTTTCAGAGTCATTACCGATTGTTTGTATATTATGTAATTTTGAAAACTACTCAAAATTATAAAAAGCTGACATCTAATTTGTTTCAGGGCAATAAATTCTGGAATAACAACATTTGTCTGAGTAGTTTGAGGGAATTTAACATTACTTAGGGTTTTAATTAGGGAAACAGCAAGATTGGCTATAATTCTGTGGAGACAAGTGTAACAAACTTCCTTGTAGGTCAGATTAATTTACAGCCAAAAGAGCATGAAACCACACTGTGATTTAACAACCCAAAAGTATGGCCGAGTTTCATTCATGAAAGAAATTGACCACAGCATTTCCATCATCAGCATTATTAGATAATATCAGTTGTTTTCTGAACCCTTTATCAATTAATGACTCATTTTTTTCAGGCATAGAACTAGATGGTCGTTTTGCTCGTATCTGTTTGTCTCATGCACCACTGAAATGATCATTCCTGCTCCTCTATGAAGTGGAATGTGTGTCAAAGATAGGACAATCTAAATAGTCACAAGAAAAAAATTGCTCAGAGAAATTCATATAATGAATGAATATTTACTGATATGAGACTTTATCTCAGCCTGGGGTTTTCTGTCACTGTGACATCCGAGACAGGGAAGAGTTAAACCCTGCTTGTGCTGGGATGAGGCCAACCACCAGTTATGATGGTTACCATGGTTCCCAGTCCAAACAGGGCTAACAAAGTCATTTTGGGTTTAGATTGGAATTTAATTTGCATGGCACCAGCAAGTCTTTGCCTGACATACAACAGATGTGTCTTTTAACAAAAAAGTTTTTAATCCCCTTGTGATTAATGAATTCTGTATTCAGCTCTGGTCATATTTTGTTTATTGTGTCATGAAATGTGACAACTCTCACAAGAGTCATGCAAATTTTTCCTTATCTATTTTGTCATTACTTCAGTCAAGGAACAGTGCTCTGATCAGTAGGGAAGACTTGAAAATTAATACTGATTATAAAAAACTATAAAATAATTCTGAACTTTTAACTGGGGAAAATCCATGGGTTTTTTCTTTGTTCCATTTCTTCTAAAAAGGCATGTTAGTTATATATTTGAGAAACATCATCATGTTCACTTGAGCACCTCAGTCCCTGTTTTGGTATACTTTGCCCCACTTGATGTGAGTTTTAACCCAAATCACTTTGCCATCTCCACCTCATTGGATGACCTCTCTCAAAACCATAATTTAAGACTCTCTTGGAAAGCCCAAGAAAAGAATCCCAGTGTGGACTTCTGTCTCACTGACTATTTATAGATTTTATGTAAAGAATGTATGTACTGTGATAAGCAAAGACCCAGTAGAATAAGGGCTAGGATATGGTTCTTATTTATTGCTGGCCAACTTACTGCTGCTGGCCAATTGCAGTTCTTATTTAAACACTGAATTTCTACATCAAACAGTCACTTCACTGAAAGGAGTGAAGACCTTGGTCCCTTCTTTCCTTTTCCTCCCAAATAGCAGCTGGTTGGGATATTAGGATGCTTCCTCTGGCGTCTGGGCATGAAGTGACTCATGTCCTTAAGGACACATCTCAGAAGCAGAGGAAGACATCTCACTCAGATCTGGGTCTTCCTGCAGGACAGTGCTGAGGACCGATCTAATCTAATCAGGGTCACAGAGGGACGGGCAACAGCAGAGGTTGGGGTGCTCCTGCACAGACAGTCCTGAGCCAGCAGCCCCCTGAAGAGTTTCAGAGACAGCCACACACCCAGAACAGGCAGATGAAGCTGCTTGTGAGCAACCCCACAGGTACCTTATCAACTGTGAGCTGTAAGGCAGAGCTGGCTGTGGGCTTGCAGTGCCTATGTCAGAATTCTGAGAACCACAGTTTTTGACAGAAGACTTTAAGGTTTGTGGCTTGGCACATACCACCCAAGGAACCTACTCAAATGGTAATTCTACACTGTGAGGAAAAATTTACTTGATAAGTATGATCTAAAGATCTGATCTGGAGGATTCTCAAGAAAGGCCTTGACTGACCTCAAAAAAGGTTTATATTTACAGACCTTCTTCTCAGCTGAGAAATTTTCTGTAATGGTCTTTAAGGATATGTGTTCATCAGTCACTCTTTTGTTAGGTGCAATGTGAGCCTTAGTGAAAAGGCTACATAATGACTCTTGATATTTACTGTTTCACAAAGGTTTCCATGAACTCTGGATCTATTTGAAAAGTAAAAGTTCTCATGCTAAGAGTTACTATAAAAATATCTGTTTTCAGAGAATCCTGCATAGGTAGAAAGGATTTTTCTATAAAAATCAAAAATAGGTCCAGTGATAAAATGTGCCATAGATACATAAAACTAAAAATTTAAGAAGAAATTCCCAGGTTCATGTTTATATGTCAATAGTCAAGCTAGGTCACCTATCACTCACTTTAAAGAATTTTCCAGTGATGCTGCTCTTTACACACTGTGAGAAAACTTGCAATGTTTTTTGTTTCTGAGTTTTTGTAGGGTTTGTGTGTGTGTGTATGTGCCATTTCCACTGCTGGTGCACTGCAGATGAGTAGGTAATAATTAAGACCCCTACAAGTTTAACTTTCATTACACAAGTTGCTTGGATCACAGACATTGCCACATCCCTCCTGAAAAATTTCACATAGAATTGAAATCTTCTCAGTCGTGTTTCAACACATATTTTAGCCCCACACTAAACTTGAAACCTTTAAAAGGAAGATTTGCTTGGTACAGTTTTAGATGCTTTCTGTAGCAGGAAATTATAGTGCTTTTAAGATGCAGTGAGCTTTCTGCAAGAACACATACACAGTCTACTCGAAACCGCATAATATTAGAGCAGTTACATGCCTCATTTCAGGGCTAAATCTATCAAGGTCTGCAGGAACAACGGTAGAAAGTCCTTCACTAGTAGGAAATGTAATCACCTCTGAAAATGTGAATGCCAAGAAATGCTGAGCTAGGGAATTTCAAATCTTGATTGCAATCTCATTATGAACAAGACACGTGATCTTCTGCACTTGTAAAGTGAGTCCAATGTCTTGCAGTTGCTTGCAAGATTCCACTTGCATGCAATGTCAGGGAAGAGGTAACAACAGAGGCAATGAGAGTTCAGCTCCAATCTGTCCCAGAAAAAGCTGTAAAGACTCACAGCTTATTTATATTAAAATATTTTTGGAGTATGATATGCAAACAATGGTAAAATATGAAGAAAGTATATGGTGAGCAGAAGGTGAGCGATATGTTTGGGAGCTGTGAAAGAACTGAAAGAATGCCAGGCTTGGATTAATTTCTTATTTGCTATGTTTCCTAGCTTAAGAATAGAATAAAAGTACAAACCACCCTCTTTGAAAAATTAGACCTTGGAAAGTAAAATAAAAGCAATTAGTCTGAGTAGGAAACACTAATGTTTGGGAAATAGTAAGAGGAACTTTTCCCTAGAAGAAGGAAAGTCTCCTCCAGATCACCTTAGCACCGCTTGTGAAGGCCAGAATGGGATGGATGATAGGTACAGAGAAGACTGGAAAGGGGAAGGACTTATTACTTTTCTCTGACAGTTTATTCAGTGTAAAGTAAGAGTGCTACACACATGCAAATTGCTCCCTTTAAAGGGCCAGTCTTTGGTTAATATTGGAAGATGCTAAGGTTATTCCAGCTTTTGTTGGCTGGTTAAATATTGGAAGGTTAAATATTGGAAGATGCTAAGCTTATTCCAGCTTTTGTTGGCTGCACAGAAGCTGGGTATGCTGCAGCCCTTTTTATTTTCTGGCTGGTCTCTGGAGAACAATGAAAATAACCCCCAAAATAAAACCAAACAATATTATAAAAAACAGGACAAATGTAAAACAGGAAAAAAACACAGCAGGTATTATATAGTTCTTTCAAAACTATATCTGCTGTCTGCTTCCATCCGGTCCTGAACAAATCAAGCTCATTAATTAAGTAGAAGGATGCTCAAAACCAGGAGTATTTGAATTTGACTCACTGCCATAAAAACTCAAGTCAAATTTTCTGTATGCTAGAGTTTGTGTTAGAGCTACAGTAGAAAAAAATGAAGAAAACCCTTTACCACATTAATCATCTTAGAAACCTCCTGGTCTTTAAGCACTTGTAATTGTGATTGAACTGAGACATTCATAATTCATTGAGTAGTTTTAGTGAAATCAGAATGACTATTTTTAGAAATGCTTAGCAACTGGAGCAAGGGAAAATCTTCCCAAAACCAAACGGATTGTCTTTTTCAGAAAAACAGTGGTGGTTTTTCTATACTTAAGAACCACCAGAGTCCTTAAGCAGAGACACAGAGGGATGAAAAGGCATTTTTACAAATATATGCACTATTAGTAAATTACTTTTCATCCAGATATAGCATGGATGAATTAATAGTTTAACTGTGCCACCAGTCATGATGCCCACAGGATGGCAGGGAAGAGAGCCTGTCTTCTCAGTAGTGTTAGCCGTGGTGGAGGTCCAAGTGGCATCCTGCATGCCAGGTCAGGCCTGTAAGGACATTTCTGCCCATGAGTGGTTCCACATTCAGTCCATGCCAGTAGAGCTGATTTATGAGAGAGCTGGCTGGGGAGAGTTCTGCCACCAGCACTTTGGATAAGTGAATGCATAAGAAGCCAACTGCACTGCTTATTTGTGATTTCTCAAACACTTCCAAATAATCATGACATCTGCAATGAAAAATTGCACAACAGATCTGGGCAGCAACATCAGGTATTTATGATCTGGGTTCTTGCTTTATGTTGGACCAAAGAGCAACACATATCCTAAGAGTGTCTTCACAAAAGCAGAAGCAGTGTCTACTGTGAGGGTTCCTCATTTCAGTAAGTGCCAATGTATAAGGTGCAGAGCTTTGTGAGGGAGAACTAATTAATTCCCCATATGGAGTGCTCTTGTTCAAGTTAACTGATCACAAAGACCCAAAAATGAAGCCTGTGTTCATAGATAACCTTTATGGATTGAGCCTGGCCAAGGACACACCAGCAAGAATGCATGCAAGTTTCGCCAGGCATTTGAGAAAAGCTTGGATTAAAAAAAAACCAAAACCAAACCATAGCATCTGATGGAAGTTTTCAAAGCAAAATTCTTCTTCAAAATGAGGTATGTCCCTAAATGTTGCAGTTTTTGTTTCACTGGAAGCATTCCTATTCTGTCACTGGTGGTCATACAGGTGAAGGACTTAGACCTTTTCTGTCTATGTCCAGGAACTAAGCTCATGCACAGGTTGCTCTACCAGCCTTATTCTTCTCTGCCTCAGTGCTTGGCTGACTGGAAGCTTTCCAGTTTCAGGCTTGGCAAAAACATGTTAGTCAAATGAATTTCATCCAAAATAACCTAGTCAGCTTTAACAGCCATGATATTTCTTTAATGTCTCCACTGTGCATTATTGTTTGTAAGAAATGTAACTAAACTTCAGCACATTCTAACTACACTTTCCAATATATAATTATTTTAGTTTGAAGTATATAAAATCAATGGCAGCACAGAAAACTCATTGATTCAAAGGTATTATGTAGTACCTGATCATGAAAATGTGAGCAGCAACTAAAAGGGTGCCTACAAGATGAAATGGGGAATAAAACATAGATTCATTTTTGAGTTAGCTCACAGTTTTAATTATGATTTTTATAAAAGTATTTTCAAATAGGAAAGTTATTGCTTGAATATGATCACTACATATATGATTTAATTTAAAAAAAGGAAAATCCATTTACTTTTTAATATATGTCACAAAATACATAATGAGGAACAAGAACTGGATTTGTCCTTCATATCCTACTTTGCTGACCTCTACTTTTCTCTAGAAATGCCTTATAACCAATTGGGGTTCTTTTCAACTCCTTTATAAACAGGAGGAGTTTATAAACTTTTAAACTTCCTGACAATAAGTTTTGTAGCAAAAATAAGTTTGATTGGTCCATTTCAGGAATGCATTATAATCTGTCTTGGTTCCATGTGCAGGCTAGGGATTTTGCTAAAATGTGTTATTTGTTGCCTAAGAGAATTGTGGGCAGTTAACTGAAAAGGCTTTGGAGCCCAATTTATTTAAGTTTTATTTGCAGATTCGACTTTGGAATTTAAGTGTCCTGGCTGGGAAAGTCACTCAAATTCAGAGGACTGAAAACAAAAATCTTTGAGCTCTCTGAAACAGTTCTCTGTTTTCTCAACCATAACAGCATGATGCTATTAAGCAGTGTCTTTGATCTGCAATAAGCATATCTAATTGGAATTCACTTGAAATTACTGCTAGTATCAGCTAAGCCTTTGTGCATCTTCCAGATTGCAGGAATATTATAATATAAAGAATAGCTTCAGCCCAATCAGGAATATTTGAATCATATGCTTTTTCTCTTCAGCAAATGTCATGTGCTGCAAATGACAGCACTTCAGGACTGTCACAGAACCAAAAATGAAATCTGTCATTCACTCACCTGTTCTGGGCAAAAAAAACCCAAACTAGTTTTAAGGATCCTATCTCCTGTGGTAAGAAATTTGCACAAAGCAAAATATTGTATCATTAAACTTTCCTCAGGAGGAAATGTCTCAAATGTATTTTTCCATGAACATTTGTATATAAGTATCACTGCATAATAAATGCTACCCAATACACCCAGACTATCAGGAATTCTTCAGGATAGTCATGTATCTTAGTAAATTACGTGGAAGAAAAAGAAGTAACTGATAGAAATTTCCATATCTTTCTACTATTTTAACATAAAATCTTTTAAATTCTTTCAGATATGTGCCACACTTTTCTGTCAAAATAAATAACTCTTAAATATTAACAGGCAATATTTATTTTCTGCTGTCTCTTTTCTCTTTCCAGAAAGGAGATTCTTAGTGGAAACTTTGCTTCTTGATCTTCCTGTGACCTGCCATAATAATCTCAGTCTTCTGTTTTCAAAATAATTCACTTCCATCAGTCACTGCATTAATGATCTGTTTCAAGCCTTGAAAACAGCATTAACTGGTGCTCATTTGTTAGAGACAAACATTGTAACGGGGAACCTTATCCAAAGTCTGTGGCTGGATAGCCAAGGTCTTCTCAAAGCTCTTAAAAAGATTTTGATTTGATCTCAAATCTTTCACCTCTGTAAAAGCCAGTACAGCACCAATGAGTAGCTCCTGTTAATATAAGCAGTTCAGCTGTTACCATACAGTGAGGTGCTACCATGCCAGAGAGGTGGCCCTGGTGGAACAGCTCTTGGAGGTCAAGAACGGAGAGGGCTATGTTTGCACTTCCTTTACTTTCATGAGAAAATTAAGGATTACAGGACACTTTGGCATGGTTTTTGGACTTGACTGGGAAGTCAGCATAGAAACAGCTCATGCAATCCTACCAAGCTAAATAGCACTGCAGAGTTTTCATAAAAGCATGTCCTTCTAGTTATTTATAAAGCAGCAGCTTTATGACTCAAATGATCTCCCTGCTTGTTGGGAGCTTCTTTGGTGAGCAGAAGACCCCTGTAATCGCTCCATCTGATAGGGAAGCAGGGGGAGTCTCCCCAAGATCAATCAGTATTACTATTCTGAAATCCACCTTGGAAACATGCAACCTTTTCTTACATGGCAGGAGAATATTTAAGAGAGATATTATGTGTTCATTGTTGACAGGCATTCAAGACTGATGTGAATACTTTCCTGAAACATTCTAGGAATATAGTATGGAATTATAAGAATGTTTTATAAAGACTAATATTTTCCTGGCTGGAAGTAGGGGATTCTGATTGTGAAAAGCTTTTCTACTGATGGAAACAGAAAACTTAATCTTCTCAGTTTCCTAAATATAATTTCATAAGAAAGATAAAAGAGGATTTTTTTGTGCAACAAATTTTTATCCATATATAACTGTTTTTCTGTTCATCAGCTGGCTAACTGAACACCAAGGAGCAGCCTCCCATATCTTGTATTATTCAGAATGGGTTATACCAGAATTGAGAATTTCTTTTAAAAACACAGACAGAAAAATGGAAACTGGCAAGAAACAGCATCAAAGGAATTCTCTACTGTGGCTTCAGGCTGGGCTGGAGGCTACATAGATACATTGAAAAATCACTGCTAGCTGGCTAACAAGCCATGGGTCTTCAGAGGGTCCCAGGAGGACTCAAGATTTTGGTACCCTAGGGAGAATGCTTAGTGATGGTAAATTTTTACAGTATCCATGACAGAAAAGAGAATAGGTTCTTTTCTTTGAAAAATTTGTAATCATTCTTCTCTCTCTTCTGACCTTTTATAATTTTCATTTTTAAAGAGATTTTTAACACAAAGATGTTATATATTATTTCTGCAAGGTATGTGGGCAGTAGAGGAGTGGGGTAGACTAAGTTTTGGTACCTAGGTTCTGGTTGTGGTTTGAGCTGATTTAAGATTTCCTACTTATGAATAATAGAGTTTTCAATTTATTTAATGAGGGAATCTATGCTCAGACATTTTATATTCTTATTTTCCCCAAAAGTTCCATTTAAATTTTTTAAAATTATTTTTCTTTCACTGTGGTAAGTCATGCCATCCCCTAGAAGCAGTGATAATGGTTTCTGTTTTCTAGACCTGATTAAAGCCCTTCCTACAGCAGTTGCTTTGTTTGAAGACAGAAAAGATTTCTAGCTACACTTTCAGTGCTATTCCTCTTCTAAGACTCAAGAGAAACAGTTTTTCCCTATCTAGTGACTATCCAGCAGGAGGATAACAAAAGGAGAAAAAAGTAACAGAGTGATGTATAATGCCATTTCTTGTTGCTGTCAAGATTGCCCAGTCAAAAAAAAAATCCCAAGCAACATATTCCACATATTTTATGGTTTAGGCCACCAGTGATTGGAGCTAAGTAAATTTTCAGTGGATTTGTCTTACTATGGTGGTGGCAGGATTTTGGGAACAGCTCATTGCTTCTCTTCAGTGCACTGAAAATGTGCCTTCACAGGAAGATCAGTCCTTACCATACAGTCCATAACAGACATTTCCAAGTGAAAATCCTCTAATTTACTTATAAGGTTTGTTTTACTATAGAAAGATGGTCATCAGCATGATGGAGACTATGGAATATAATTTTCAATAGTGAAGCATTTAAGATAATGGAAAGAAGTGTGAATGATGTGTTTTTTTTTCTAGATATCAGTCTTGAAGATTTTTTTACACAAGGGGAATAGTGACAAATACAAAATAGAGTCTACTTCCTGATTGGTGTTTTAGGAAGGCAGCAATAGCTGAATAAATTCAGTACCAGGGATGTGCAAATTGAGTTCAGACTGGAGAGAGGCATACACCAGTCACCTATTAACTTTGGTGCTTCTCTCTCAGTGGGGGCACAGACTGGCATAAATCACAGAAGAAAAAAAAAAAAGGTCTGTGAGTAGATGTGCAATAAAGTCAAAGGCCTTTTCCTGATTAAATACAGAACCAGAGTATAATTTGACACAAACTCAACTCATGATTCCTTAATTAGAGATATTATTCTATTTTTCTGTACTTAGAAGGAGCTCAAAGCTTTTCACCTGACAGACAGGAGCTGCAGCACAGGAAAGCAGTGTGAGGCACATCAGGATATGCAGCTGGATGCAGAGTTAACAGTGTTAGGTCTGTGATAGTGTAGTTTGCATGGAAGCCAACACCAGCCCTCTGCCATCTCCTTTTTCTTGTCTGCAATGAGTCCCTCTTTGTTGTCCCCTGGCTGGAGGCTCCAGCTTCATCATAGCAACCTAGGTAGAGTGAAGGTACGTATGTTTTTTGCCTTCATTTCTCCTACAAATAGTTAAATCTGCAGCAACCAACCTTTTGCAGCATTATGAATTAAAAAAGAGGAGGAGAATCTCCAGCTGATGTTGTCAGCAAGACAATCTACCTGTGCAATTGGAGACCTCTGTCATTTTTGCTGGAAAAGAACTGAAGTATGTGGTCCACATAGATGTGACTTGTGACATAGGGAGCTGTGCTAAAAAGTCCTCCATTGCACATAGGGTTCCAGTATTTGTTTGAAATTGGCAATGTTTCAATTTCTGATGAATTTCTCAGGCACTGAGAGTAGACTAAAGCAGACGAAGATTTCCAGCAAGCTTCAATAATACATAATGAAATTACTATCAAGCTGCACAGCAGAGAACCAGCATACATGCACTGTAGCTTACAAGATCTTCTTTGCTTTGAATTAATCATTGTAGGAAGATTTAAAATACAATCAATTCCCTCTTCTTGGACTACAGAACCTCTTTTTCAGGGAGGTGAAGTTGAATTTAAGGAAACATAAATACTGATGTTTTCACCAAGGGGAAAGAAAAGCTTTGAAGTGCAAGGGCTTCCAATATTCAGAACAGAAGGAAAAACCTCTTGTTCCTTCATCTTTTAATTCCAAATTGGGAAATATGTAGTAGAGTTGTTTTTACATAACATTATACATATACATTGTACATAAATAATGATTCTATGACATCCCTAAGGAAGCAGACACTGAAGGAAGAGATCTCTGAGGCAAGTAAGAAGCAATGAAGCTCCCATTTAATTATCCTTTCTGCTGGAGTTCCTCACAAAACTCAGCCAAAGAAGTTCTTCCACCTTGAATGACTTTTTTCTACCAGCAATATCAAAAATTGTCAATAGGCAAAAAAATCTATACGTGTAAGATAGAAGTAAAATTTAGTGGTGAAAGCCCCTGTACTGTACTGTCTGTACTGTACTGTCATGAGTCAGACTGTTGACAGCAAAAAATGTATAGAAATATCAAAATAATAAATTAATTGGTAGTATCTAGAAGGACCTTGATTTTTCAGGGGAAAAAAAGGTGAATTATTGTTTCTGAATATTTTTAATTCACTTTTTCCTTTCCCATCTAGTTTTTATCTGAGCCTTGTTGAATGTAAGACAACTGCAGCTCATGAAAAGTGAGTTATTACAAGACCTATTTGAAGGAAGCATTAAGTCAGAGACAAAATTCATATTTTCTGATCCAGATGAGACTTAATTAATCAAAGAATTACTTATATATAATCCAGTAACTTTATTAGAACAGAGAAGGTATTTATAAGTGGGCTGCTTTGGTTAGAATGAAGATCTTTCACCTGTAGGTAAAAGCTTTCCTCTAATATCTGCCTGAAAAATAAATGTAGCGATGTCTTGCTCCTAAGACTTTTCCAGATACACTTTCACTTGCTAGCAGCAAGCACAAAGGCACTTTTGGAAAAGCACTGTTACGAACACGTGTAAGTAATCTTGGTATACAAATGGGTGTTTTGCTCTGTGGCATTAACCTTTCTGTGTCCAGGGGAATGTGAGGGTCAGCTGTGAAGTCACCCAAGGACCTCCACTTCAGCCTCTGTGATGAGATGTGTGTCAGAGAACTGCCAGAAACAACCTGCAGTGAGGCTGTTCTCTGCAGGGGCTGCAGGGCCTCAGTACCAACTGTGTGGTCCAGGAGATGTGGTGGGTCAGGAGCAGGAGCCTCTGCCCTGCAGAAATCACTCCAGCTGCTGCTACTCTCATGGCACCAGGACTAAAGTCTGTATTTCTTTATGCACACGCATGTGCAGTAGCTCAGCCTGGAGAGATATTTCAAGTCAAGGAATATATTGGTGCTTATTAATCCTAGCAGTCAAGAGAGAAATTAAAAAGATATTTGAAACTGGGTATTACACATTCAGGTGAGTGCTTTGAGAAGGATAAAAATCAAGGGTGCAAATGTGACCTTTTCTTATGTGTGGCACACATGAGTCTGGAGAATACTTACTGAATGAATCCCTGGGGGACTTATCAAGAGCACCTGACCCAATCCATTAGTATATGCAAGGTATAAATTTTTGCCAATTCTTCCACTACTTCACATGTACCCTGCAGCAAAAATGCAGATACAAAAATCCATTGGGCATCTTCAAGTTGAGCAGGAAAGAAACAAGATTTTTAAAGGCGTCAAATGCACCTAAAATGAGATTTTAATATCTTAAGTAACAGCTAGGCAAGCAAACCACTGTGCAGACATACATTTAAATAGTTAAAACATAGGAACTGCTCCTTTTAATACAGCATATGCTTAATGAAGTTGCCAAAATGAAACCTTTCGAAAGTCCTTTAAAATGTTGCCTTCAGGAGGAACTAAGAGTCTCCAGAGCACAACCAGCAATAGTGCAAGCCCTACTAGGCTGACATTTGTTTTATTCTGGAGAGCCTGGTGGGAAAGTAGGGGACAGCAAAACAGGTGACGATGTGAATGCACATGTCCTGCCGTGACAGCTGAGTCCAGGCTCTTCTGCAGAGGCAATGCCAAGCAGCTGACTCCTCCCAAACAGGCACCCCGCTTCACATTTAGCATGTGGGGGACCTGTGTGCTTTCCTTGGGTTTTCCCCAGCTTAGGACCTGCAGAATCATCTGAATCTCCATGAGGGACCATCTCTGTGCAGTGGGCATGTAAGTCTACATGGAGAAAAGATAGAGGGTTCATTATTCTTAACCATGTCCCTGTTTTCACACTGTCTTTTATGTTTTCTGACCTCCGAGTGAGATCCAGCAGCTTGGTCTAGATTTACTCCTTCTGACAACACTAACACAATAATTTCTGTGGTGCTACTGTGTATTTGAGCTGGTGCAAGTGGCTGAAATCAAGGCCTAGGGCTCGAGCCCTGGTGGGATCACTTCATGCCTCAGTAGCACCCAGCAGTGTCCGCACACAGCCACAGGCTTCAGGGCTGCCACAGCCACACCAGTTCTGCTCTCAGTGGGCCATCATTGGCATTGCTGCCTCACCAGTTCTGCTCTCAGTGGGCCATCCCTTGGCATTGCTGGACACGGCAGCACAGCCCTGTCCTTTCTGTCTGGGAATGTGAAACCTTGTAAGGAAATGAGAGTTTGTAAGATTAATGAAGTTTTCACGTTCCCATGAGCTCCACATGTAGGATAAATCTTGCTGTTGAATCACAGTAAAGTTTCAATTGGCTAAATAGACTAATACATTTTATAGAAATGACCAATAACTTTGGAACAAATCTCCACATGGAGCAGGCTGGGGAGGAAGATAAGACTTTGCTGCCTATTCATTATTTATCTTTTTGATTATTTCTAAACTGAATGTAGTGTTATAATAGACTGTGATTATCATTGTGCTTTCCATATTCTGTTTACATAAAAAATTTAGAAAAAGAAATCAGTATAAAAGAATTTCAACTACAGTGCACTGGGAGGAAAAATAAAAACCCTTTAGTGGAGAAATTATGTTCTTCCTAAAAAAGAAGTGACTTTGCATGCTATGAATAGCAGTCTTTCAGTAAGCCACCTAACAGACTTTAATAGAATTATAATTTATGATGTATTAATTGGACAAAGCAATATTAATATTTTATCCCGGAAAAGATTACCCCAAACTTAGCAAAACAGTGTATTCCCAGGAAAAAGAAGTTCTGTTTATATAGTCAGTTGGAGAATGGCTCCTAAAAAGTAAGTTTGCACAGTACACTTCATTTTTTGAGATAACTTAAACTCCTTTACTTTAAAACATATTAACTGTGGTTTCTCAGAGAAAATATTTACTATTATATCATTATCTGAAACAGCCTTTCAACTTGTATAATATGAAGATTCGTTTAAGAACTACAAGGACTCTGCTTGTAACCTTCCAGGTTTTATGACAAATCTGTTTTGAAAGTGTATTTGCAATTTTTAGTAAATTTCCTCTTACAATACTGGAGAAAAATAACCACGACATTATTAAAATTTATTTAGCAATTCATACACCACAGTAAATGTTATTTTTTGCATTCAAAAATATTTATCACAGTTGATATGTACCTCAGAGTGTTTTTTACCAAGTATTGAAAAATGCTTTCGTTTCCTCTCATTAAAAAAAAAAGAAACTCAGCCTATGTTTCTTTTTTCTCTAAGTCAAGAATATCCATTACTTTCAGAATGCCATTAATTATTAAAAGCAAACAAACAAAAAACACATCCAATATATAAACAAAAATGACTAGATTTTTAATACATACAAAGCTCTGATAAAACCAGTAAGGAAAACTCAAAACCAGATTGTCATTATTCCTAAATAAGTAGTGTTCAAGTCAGTCTTTCTATAATTTGCAAGAACCTGTTTATTTTCTAGAAAAAGCCTGTGAAAAGCTTGTCTGCAATTAAGCCCATTGATGGTATTCACAGGACACAAATCTTTTTCAAAGGGAATATGCATCCATCATAGACATATTCTCTTTCTCCTCTAGCTGTGAATGGAACTTAAATATTCAGCCTTACCTACTGTGCATACTCAAAAATTTAGAGCCAGACCCTGTGAGTATCATAAGGAAGGACTAAAAATATATTTCAAAGCCCCACACACATTTTCAGATTTTTACATTTGCCTATTGGATTTTGACCTTTTAGAAGTTACAGTTTCATTGTACCTCTGAGAACAGAAAACTTACTACAGCCACAGAGAGGAAGTTACAATCACATGACTTCAGGGGCTTTGGATTTTAGAAATACACCAAATAACTTTGCAGTGTAATTGGATTGATGGCAATGCCATCAGGACAGCAGAGAACATAAACAGGGATATAAATACAAGGAATGACCTGACTTCTTATTTCGCTCTTTTCTATTTTAAAGCTCTAATATACTAGATCAGAGCTACTAGGCTCTGGTGGATCTTCACTCCCTGCCATGATTATATTTATTTTCACCAACCCTCACTTCAGTTGTGTTCTTAAAATTTAAGGTTACATTGTATTGGCACAATAACAAAAGCTTAATTATACTGTTTGCAATTTTAATTATTTGTTTCTCCTTCCACTAATACCTGAAACAAAGCAACTAATCCATCAAAACCAAAACGAAAAAAGAATCACAGATAAGTAATATAGCCAGCTGTCTTAAATTTGCCCATTGCAGTGTGAAATTGAACAAATGCAGCTTTTTGAGGGGGAGCTGTGTTCTGTGAAAAAAACAAAACCAAAAACGGATTAATATATTAAGTGCTCACAGAAAAGAAAGTCTGTCTTTTTCTCCTGTGATGTCAAGGTGTCCATCATGTTTACAAACACCAGTGCTGCAGAGCCACTTTCTGTAACTGAGGATTTGATGAAAATACCTGACAGTATTTAAGGTCCAGGGTATGATTTTCTTTAAAGTGCGCCATGAAGGTACTCAGTTTGTTTTGTGGTTTGTCACCCATAAAGTTTTAAAGGGAATAAGTTGTTCCTTTAATGTAGCTCTACACTGTGTAAGGCTTTTACCTCTGGAAATTTACCTGCTTTCTGATGGCAGATTTTTCTCTCACATCTGTAGGAATTAATTAACCCGCAGATTTTACATCAATGTTTGCAGGGTGGATGAGAAGGAGCAGTCAAGTGCTAGGTTTTATGTCCCTTGTGTGTCACTTGTCTTCTAATCTGGTTCAGACAAATTAACTGCGATAATTTAACTAGGATTTCCTGATGCTGCATGAAGTAAAACCTCTCCCCCTCTTCTGCTTTTTCTTTTCTTAATTCATCATACTTTTTTCCTTTTTTTTAATTTCTTTTTTGAGTTTTTGCTATAAAATCAACAGAAATTAAACTATTTCAGTTCTTCAGTTGTTAACATGTCCTTCCTTGCTCTGGCTAGAGCTTCAGGTCAGGAAATTTTCCCTAGGATATGAATAAAAAAAAGACCTACATGAGCTAAAGTGAGATCAGGAGGTGGAAGAGAGTGAAGCCACTGCCTAACTAAACCCTTGGCCTCAGTTCCAGGATGACCTGCTTTCAACACTTTGTTTACAGCTCAGGGTACAGCTGTTTATTCCATGCATTTATATCCTTGTATTCTTCAGTCCATAGGGTGGAAGACAGGGGCAGAAGACTTCATTCAAGCATTGCCTTTGGATTTGAACAGCTGAAAATCTAAGAAAACTAACAGTCCATGGATAAGACATTAGGGGAGTGAAAAAACCATATTTACCTAATAAAATTTATTGAGGAGAAATGAGTAGGGACTTCCCCAAATCCTCAGTGTATATATTTCGTGTAGAGGGAATATTATGGCCCTCAGGATGTATTTATCTAGAAATAACTAAATCTCCTTTTTACACCATTGCTTACCTCTATTTTGCACAATAACTTCAGTTCCTTGTACTCTAAACCAATTTCCTCCACCACAGAATTTTATTATTTGCTGATTGTCTCTAGGTAGCTTAATTACTGGTAAGAGGATAATGAAGTAAACCTGGAGCCGATATTTAAGTAGAGTGGAACTACTCGAGTGTAATGAGCATTTTAAATTTGCCTTTTAGTGTTTTGTAAAGACCTATAACAAAATGCCTCCTGCCCTCCTGCCTTGCCTATTAAAAGGCTGTCAGGAGTTGGTGCACTGCAATTAACACCGAGGGGCAATATGCCTGCCAGGAGGTGGGGAGTGGGTGGAGGGGAAGGGAGGCTTGCTGCTGCCTGGGCTCTTCTGGGGCTCCATTTGCATCATGCTCTCATAGCATCTTCACTGAAATAGAAAAGCAAGAACACTGGGGTCTTAAAAGGTCTCCTGGTGTTTCGTTTTTACCTCAAGGAGACCATTATGAGTTACTGCTGATGTCCTCAAATATTCTAGCAAACTTCATTATATTCCATCTACCTAAATAATTCCCATAATTTCAATTACATCAGCCAGACTTCACTCTTAAAACTTTTGTTTTTCTTGCTTGTTTTGCAAGTGGGCTTCCAACCAGAGCTGATTTTATTTCTAGTGACTAGAAAACTCCCTGTACCCTCTCACACATGGTCTGCAGGATATCAACACCAGCAAGCAGGAACAGCCCAGGCTATTGCTTATGGCTGGATCAAGGAGGCAACACAATTCAGGAAGGACTAGATCTCCCCAGTCTGAGCATATACAAGTTAGAGAGCACAAGATTTAGCTTTGTGCATTTATCTGTGTTTTCCTCTTACCAGCAGATTCAGAAAATGAATCCTGATCTGCTTCCTTGACTGTGTAACTCAAAAGGCTAAACTGAAAATTGAGTGATAGTTTCTCTTCTGCAATTTCTTTGTGGTTTACACGGAGTAATTTAATCAGATCAGGCCCTGTAGATGATGGCAAATGGTGCTTCATTTCTATGTAAAATAGAACTGTCAACTAGAGATGTTGAAATGTACTCCTCCACAGAATGGACCAAGAAACATTTGGGGTCCTCTGAGAGTTTAAATCATTCTGAGATAAAAGGACAATCCCTGTTACCCTTGCCTTTTGGGGATATTCTGTGCATTGTTTAAAGCTAAGGAGAACAGTGCAGCCCTGCAGCCACTGCCATTATTGTAAGGTTCAGGCAACCACAGATTTTAAGAGCAAGTTTCTGCCTGCTGAGGACTATTGGTTCTCCCCTGCTCAGCCAGATTTTGGAGCTGAACTGCAGCTGAACAGCAGGATCAGAGTATCTCCTCAGCCTTTACTACCAGGTAATTAGGTGGTTTGACACTCACTGATACTTGATGCAGTTTTAGTTCTTCCCTTTCCTTAGGAGTCACAAGACTGATTGCTGCTAGAAAGAAAGGTGACTAAAATGAAATGCTGCAGTTCTAATCCTAGTGGATTTAACTCATTGCCACTGGGCCTTTAGGAGACAGGTGCATGAGGTGCCTCTGATGCTGAGCCTATACCCACAGTAAAGGGACTATTAACCCTGACTGTGCTGCTCAGCTGATTCCTGCAAAAACAAGGCCAAGCAGGATAATGTTGTCAGCACCAGATGAATCTTTGGTCTGTGAGCTGAATGTCCTTGAAATATGGTGTAGTATACATCTAGAACATAATCAGTATGCACCATAAATGCCACAGCCGTAAAAGCATACTTAGCTGAATCCTGTGAGGGCATATCCGGCACAGAAAGTGTGCAGAATTCAACAGATCCTTTTTCCATGTGCCCCAAGAGTTAATTTGGCCTGTTATCTTTCTTGTCCTGTTAACATTTATTTGTACCTAATAAGGCATGAAGTCATTACTTGTGAACTAAGTCCTAACATTTAGTCCCATGGTGTCATATTTTAATTGAACAGAAAGAGTATCTAAATGGTGCTAATTCCCTAAGGATGTGGTTATCCAGTAATGATCACAACCCTTGTAACTCCCTTATTACTTTTATTGAAATAAAATCCTTTGTGAATGAAATACTAAATAATTTTTAAATTGCATCAAAATGAATTTGATGGTTTAAAAGAACAGATTGCAAATTTAGTTCATACAAGACTGCCCATAAGTAATACCTTGTAGAGCACTTTCACAGACCAAGTCCCCTAGCTATAAAAGGATAACACTTCAAACACTCAAGAAATGTGGCTGAGGGCATCACATCTTTATAGGCCCCCTGAGGGGTCCATGAGGCTCAGACCAATAAGTATGATTTGAGGCTTCAGCCTTTTTTATGTATATTACATGGCATTTGATCAGATGGAAATGAAACACCATTTGCTGTCGTCTACTGGGCCTGAGCTGATTAAGTCACTCCATGCAAACCACGAAGAACAGACATTGCAGAAGAGAAGCTATCACTCAATTTTCTGCCCAGTCCTTTGAGCTATATCTCACTGATAGCACAGACTAGAATTCAGTCTCTACTTCCACAGAAACATAATAAAATCATAAAATAATACGATTTTGTGTTTAAAGGTCATCTGGTTCCAAGATGCCTGCTGTGGGCAGGGGACATCTTCCACTGACCAGGTTGCTCAAAGCTCCATCCAACCTGACTTAAAAACTTCCAGGGATGGAGCAGCCACAATTTCTCTGGGCAACCTGTGCCAATGCCTCACCACCCTCTCAGTAAAGTGTTTCTTCCTAATGTCTAAACTTAACATATCACTTTCAGTCTGGAAACCTTTCCCTTTTTATGTGACTACACACCCTAGTAAAATTCTCTCTCCATCTTTCTACAAGAAAGATGTCAGATGTCTGTAGGTCAATACTTACAGACCTTCTTTAGGATTCTGGAAGGCCACAATTAAGTCTCCTTGGAGCCTTCTCTTTTCCAGGCTGAACAATCCCAGCTCTCTTAGACATTCTTCATAGGACAGATACTCTACCTCTAAAGGGGCTGTAGCACCAGTCTCCCTATTTCTCTTTGAAAAAGTGAAGAATTCTTGCATCTTTCACAGATTTTTCAGATACCCTCCAATTCAACAGATTTATATGTATGCTTAAACACAGCCATGCAATTTATCTGATCACTTAATTTATAGAACAATTATAAAACTGTCCTTTATCTGAAGTTCTATATGCCTTTGTATAAAAAACTTTTATCATGGTCCTCATACAAATTTCCTCTAAAGTATACATAATATGTATACTATATATATAAGAATGTAATTTCTTGGAATTGGTATGTCATATTGCATGTGCTCAAATTTTATAATGTTCCTCCCTAGGTTACATATGTATGACAAATCAGCTGGAGGCAAATTTTTAAGCAGTTTTGCTTTTCTTCAAACCTACCCAAACCTTTTGGCCTCTCTCAAAGGTGAAAAAAAGTGAGCAATCCACATTATTTCTGAAAAATGGTGCAGCTAGGAAAAGGTAAACAAAGGCTACTAATCAAAGCCCTAAAATATAGACCATGGTATACCTACTAGACAGCAGTACCAGGTTATGCAAAAAAACTCCTGAATTTGAAATATCAATCCCTGAAATGAGAAAAGGGTGCTTTTAAAAAAATAATAACCTTCTTGATTCTGCTGTTTAGTGAAATAATGTGCCTTATGATTTATATATCACTCTGGTTACATTTATAACTTCATTTTTATTAAGTAGTTACAGATTTCACTATATACCAACTCAAAGAGCATACTTATGCTGATCATGTTGGGCAATATCTTCCTGCAGATTTTCCTCAATTGACAATTGTGACATTTTGTAGTTCATACAGATCACAACTCTGGGTTCAAAGCAAGCTGTGAAATACTTGACGTACTTCTCACTGCTTCACAAATCAATGCTGTCAAGAGAAAATCTTGACCTTTATGTAATTTTAATTAATTTAATAAAAACCTTTGGCATTGTGAGTAATTTAGAGAAGTATGGAAAAAACTTGGCTAAGTAGTTTCTGTCAATTTTGACAAGGACTCATGATGGAAAATGAATAAAGGTCCAGAAGAGTCTATCAAACTTGTCTAAAGCTCTCAGAAGCATTTAAAGTCTTATCCTGTTTATTCTGCTTAATACACCAAAGCCGAGCAAGATGAGCTGCAGCCTAAAGAATAACACCACAATTTACTTTCAGAGTGCCTGAAGATGATTTAACATTTAACAGACTACATATGCAGTCTAAGGTTAATGAATGGATTAGCTGGAGCTCTGCTGTGCTAGCAACTTTATACTACTGGAGCAACAATCTTTGGTGCTTGGGGGGCTCATCTTCTGTTTCTCCACACCTACTTGTACTGACTTGAAAACTAAGAAGAAAAAAAATGTGTCAAGCAACTTCTTTCAAGACGTAGCTATCCACAGAAATTAACTTGTACAATGTATTTGCATAACCTTAAAATGTTTTGAATAATATGCTAATTTTTCTGATTTGCTTCCATGCCTATAAGGAAAAAGAAAAGAAATGATGTGTTCTATGTTGCTGATATATATCATCTTTACAACACACGATGCAGTT
Source organism: Petroica traversi (assembly GCA_025920805.1). Lineage (NCBI taxonomy): Eukaryota > Metazoa > Chordata > Aves > Passeriformes > Petroicidae > Petroica > Petroica traversi. The sequence continues at coordinate 20,817,372 of JAHLSL010000015.1, read as the reverse complement.
GGCTGGAAGTACTGTCTGCAAAGAGCACAGAGCTGAATTAGAGAGAGCATCACTACATATGGAACAGCACATACTTGGGTTCAAGTTGAGAAAGTTACAAATGTTTTAATGTTCTTACCTACTCAAGTTTAATCCAGAGATTTATAAGGAGTGGGATATTACCTAGCATTTGACAACTAATAATCCAAATTCCAGGCAAATGATCACAAATCTCACTACCACGTTAGTTAAGAAGGAAGTGAAAACCTGAGAACATATGAAGTTCATTCTGTGACAAAAGCATGTCCGAGCACAGGATTATTCAGGAATATCTATTCCATATTAAATTTCCAATTCACCCTGCTTAAATGTCAGGTATTTACATATCCTTATTTAAAGAATAATAAGTAAAGGCCTGTATTCTTTATAATGGGACCATTCAGTGAACAAAATCAAGAACCTGAAACTCCAGGACACATAATTGTGAGACCTGAGTTTTGCTCAGAAGCTTTCAAGGAGCTGTTTTGCTGAGAAAAGTGATGTTAATCACAGTACTGGTTTGGGAGATTTCTTTTTTTTATTTCTTTTTGTTATTTGGTGGAATCACCAAATTCTCTTAGGTGAGATTGCCTATCTCCAGATCAAGAATTTCACCGTTCTTGGAGAAGTCTGTTTGCTTCTTATTTGGTTTGGGCTCATAGGTACACACACCAACAGCTGCAATGGTACTGGTCCTGGGAACGGGCTGTCGCTCCTGTCACTCTGGGAGCTCTGTGCTCCTCATATACAGAAGCAGAAGCTTCGATTTTTCATGCTTTTATCTTGCATCTTCAGGCACTGAAAGAAGACACCTGGGTTTGGGTTTTTTTAATGTTCTTTAGAGAAAAAGGAGTTTCTATGTAGAAATCCGGTCAAAGTAATCTTTAAAGCTATTTAGAAACTGTAGTTTATATTAAACCCTCAAATTTGAAAATAACAATGGCATATGGTGGTTAGGAACTTTAAAGCAAAACAAATTTGCTTTCCTATGTTCCCTGGCACATATCTCACCTATTTGGGTGGATGTGTGTACCTGTGCTCAATTCAGAAGCAAAAGAAGTGTGAAAATTGGCAGCCTCAGAATAAGCTAGAACATCTCCCAGAAGAAGCTTTTGAACCTGATGCAGCTGCCCTGAAAGGAAGAAAGGCAACATGTAATTTTAAAAAAGGAGTTTACTTTACAGCTTGAGCCTTTAACTCAATTTCAGAATCAAAACAGGAGAAAGGTGCTGATTCTGTCCTAATATATAATTCTACAAGGCAGTTTTGATCCTCCTGCAGCATGTGGAGTGACATCTGTAGGACTAATAAAACACATGAAGGAGTAATACCTATCAGAATATAGTTTTTACTGAGGCTTTTTGACACTACCAAAATGCTAATATGAAGCAAGGACATAATTGACTCTTTAGAATGCATTTAGAATGTATCTGATGTATTCCATAATATCCTGGCTCTGATTGAATGAATGAGAACTTCTCTCTTAAACTTCAGTGGGTTTCATCATTTATATTCATCAACAACAAAACTAAATGATTTCTTTCTGACTTATATTCTTTTGTATTAAAATTCCTCAACTGTAATAAGAATTTACAGCTAACTGAGAAATACTGTAACATGATTTTTCAGTAATGACCTACTCTTATAAATATGAGTACTGCTACTTTAAAACATGAAGGAATTTTAATTGGATTGTATAAACTGAGTACGCAGCACAGCTTCCAAGGAAGATATAATCCAAGGATGGATTATATCTGGGTTTCTGGGAAGACAAAGGCTGTGGTAGACAGCTATATGAGCTGAATACATTCTTTTCCCTTCTCTGCAATTTTCTTGATTTTTAGAAAAATACAGTAGAAATCAAGAGAGTCAAAAATCTTAGAAATTCTCATGAATAAAATATTTGAAAAAAAAAAAACCCTAAAACTCTAGGCCTGCCAGAATATTTTTTTAAACACTAATTCAAAATTCTTATAACTGACAAAACAGCTGAAACTTGAAATTAAAGAGCATGCTGATCTAAGCACACCATATTTCTCTAAATGTCAAACTTTAAAATGTCATATGTTCCTTTAAAATAAAGAAGATATTCAGAAAACTTCTCAGAATTATTCTCTTTGAAAAATTATTCAATAAGAAAAAGAGACAAAAACTGTCATGGATATGTCTAAGAGGTTCCTCATCAAGACCACCTAAAAATGAAATAAAAAGGTAGACATTTTAGACACTTTCTCACATAATTTTTAACTTAATTGAAAAGCCAATGAAGTACATACTGGGTAAATGAGATATGAAATAGTTAAGTGGACAATGCAGTGGATTGAAAACTGACTGAAGTGTTCTGTGATCAGCAGCTTGATTTCCAGCTGGAGGCCAGTCCCCAGTGCTCCAGGGGATAGTAATGGTGCTGATCCTGTCCATCTTCAAAAAGGACATGGACTCTGGGACAGAGTACTCCACCAGCTACTTTGCTACTGGTACAAAACAGAGTGGGGGCTGATACACCACCGGGGCCATCCAGAGAGGAGCCTCAGGAACTCAGCAGGCACCAGGGGATTGGAATGCTGGCAGAGCAGGACTTGGATGTCCTGGTGAGCAAAAAGGTGTCTGTGAGCCAGCCACGCCTTTGCAGCAAAGGTGGCCAGCTGTACCTTGGGCTGTGCTAGGAGCAGAGCTGCCAGCACGTCAAAGGAGGTGACATCTCCTCTCTCTGCACTGGTGAGGCCACAGCTGGCGTGTGGAGTTTGTAAAGGAAAAGGGACTTGCTAAAGCAGTCTCAACTAATGAGACTACAGCCAAAGGATATTAATGAAAACTGGAATGGCCACTTAGTTCTGTAGCAGAAACACTGATTTCTTCCCATGCTCTTGTGGGAGGCTTATGAATTTCAGTGATAATGTTATGATTGGGCTTTTTGTCACTGACATTTTTACCAGAAATCAAGATTTAAACTTGGTTCATTTTTCACAAGTGTATGACAAGTTTTCCCTGGTATTATGTGATATTTTAAGGAGTTCTTATACAGACATTCATGTCAATGAGCAAACTATATAATTACACATCTGTATTCTTGTCTTTTATATGACTTCATGATCTTTATCTTTGTTAAATGCCTTACCTTTTTGAAACATGTAATCTGAGGCATGGAGCTGTTACTTTTTCCAAATTTCTACTTGAAAAATTTGACTAGTTTCTGAATAAACTAAGTTGTTTTGCTCTCTGTAAGAGTATTTTTCAAGTTTGATTTTTAGACAGAGCAATATAAATCTCTCTAGTTGCATGCAGTTGTGTTTCCAAGAAACACAGAAGTAGTTTCTAGGGATTTGTCTGTATATATGAACCAGTAAAAAATCACTAAATAGAGTATTGCATGAGTTACAGTTTAAAATCTCCTTGAAAACTTCATGACTACAAGGAAAAGTTCTGTACATATATGCAAATCTGAACATTTTCTTCCATTTCTGCAGGCATTTTGTAAACAAAGAAGGAAAAATAAATATGTATTCCAGAGCATTTGCAGTGAAACCTCAGAACATCTGATATCTCTGTTCCTTTACTGTTGTTCACTAAGAAAAGCAAATACCTAGAAAGCTGAGCATACAGTAATTTTCTTTATAAAGAATGCTATTATGAATGGCACAATTCTATATAGTATGAAGATTCTTGATAATGTCAAGACTACCTGACTCAAGGGGTTTGTATTTGACAAGAGGGAAAAAAAGAACTTCAGTTGATGATATCCTGTCTGCACAAACATCCTTTGACTGCCAAAAATTCCTAGAGCTACTTTTACCTCTACTGGGCATAAAGTCTGACCAGAGCAGTGCATGTTTATATGCAATTTAGACTTGTGTACTTCATAATCTCAAACTATAAATGTGGAATTTACAGGATAGAAATGGAAGTTACAAACAAAAGAGAATGTCTTAATTTGAAGAAAAAAACACAAAAAGTAGTTAATACAGCCTGAGGGAAATAAAAACCAAAAGGAAGTAGGCTTGTCCAAAAGCCAAAAGTAGTTCAAAGAGGAGGGAGAGTTCTTGAAGACTGAACATTCATAAGGATCTTTCTTACTTCTGGCTTCTTGCAGCACTCCCTGTGCTACTTAAACATCAGTGGTTATGTTAGGCTTAGGCTGCTGCCTTCAAGAGAGCTCCAAATGTGTTCAGCCAGGCACACTGCTTCATTTAGTTCAGAAGTTAAACTAATAATAATAGCATATCTTGTAGAGAATAACAGCATTAGAATCACGCCATCAAGTGGGAAAACAGATTTTAAAAAACTGGGACCATTACTACTCTAAATTTCAAAATATGAGTTGTAAACTGTGATCTCATCCTCAATACTGTTTAGCAGGGCACTGTTTCACTGACCAAAGTGCCAAACTAAGCTATGAATAGCCTTTAAAGGTTAACCTTCCTGCTGACCTAAGTATCCGACCAACCTAATGGTAGCCTTTAAATGTTAAGCTTTATTTATTGTATTGTTCATGTATATTTTATTTAAGCATTTCTTTTCTTCTAAGGACTTAACACCATCTTGAGATCTGATTTTGATTAAACAAAATTAATACAAAAAGGCATTTCTGGAACTTCTGTCTAGAAACAAACATAAAAACCTCCCATGAGAACAGAAGATTTTTATATTTGTATTTGTATCTTGTACAAAATTCTGCTTGTGGCTCTGTGGGAAAACAGCCTCTGAGGAGTCACAAACTATTTATCCTATAGAACACAAAGAAGCTCTGATAGCAAAATCCAAGCAAGCAAAGGCATGTTGCTTGTTGGTTGCCTGCAGCTGTGACACCCTCTTCAGTTCCTCCAGGAACTGAGGGGCACCTGTCCCAAGGGCTGTGTGTGGGAGAGGAAGGCGAGCAGGATCAGCTTGTCTGAGCAGAGCCGTGCAGACTTGCCCCAGAAAGGGAGGCACAGTAGGGCAACATGCTGCCTTTTGCTGAACAGCCCTGCCCTCCTAGTGGCACCATGACCTGCATTTGAACCTCTCCAAAACAGCAGCATTTGTCTTCCTCTAAATCCGCCAAGCGATGAAGCACAAGAAACATTTCACTTGTCAGGACTGTTTACTACTTGTTGAAGCTAATGTAAAACTGATGTTTGTCTAACAGGAACTGACGACTCTATTTTATAATGGCACATCCACAGACTTCTTGGCATTTCTTATTGCTATTTTGACACTAGAAGCTCTTTTCCGTGATTTAATGTCAAAGCAGTAAGGTCATCTTGAGTTGTTTAAACACTTGCTAAATAGCAGCCTTAAAAATAAGAAGGAACAACACTATATGAAGGAAGTGTTCGGATATATCTCACTACAGGTACCCATGGCTATTTCTCTGTAGCTACAGTATTTCTGAAATAATATTTGTTAAATAAATATATTGCTAGTTATTCAGTGTGAATCCTTTAGTGAAAATGTACATTTTGTTAAGGAATAGCTGCTGCCATGGATTTACAGTTTCAATAGGTCAAACATGTAAAATCTAAGAACACAAAGCAACAGGGAAAGCAGAGTAGCAATTACTGATCCTTCCTTGACCTGTCTTTATGATATTTTAATTTCACCCAAGTGACCCCTTGCACTGACTTGAGTGGTTGCTCTTCTAGCTCTGACAACTAAATATCGAAAGTAACTCACCAGCAAGAAAAGACCAGAAGGCTTCCAGGATCCATAACAGTTCTGTCCCTGAAAGGACTGTCCAATTGAACCTGCACAAAAGTCCTGCATCTGCTGATTGAAGACTGACTTCTATTTAATAATTCTATTTGTTATTTTAACTGACAGGGAACTGATTCAGTTTAACTATATGGTCAATTAGCTATTAACATTTTAATTATAATAGCATTGTCAATTGTCCTTAAGAAGTTACGCCTCTATGAAGAAAATTATGCTTTGGGAGATATTTCATCACCACGTGCAAAGTAAAAAAGAGGAAAATCAAATCTATAGTGGGCACTAGATTGCCTAAAAGAAAACAAATAAAGATACCATAGTATCACAGGTTAGCTTTCTGATTCCACTAAGCTCTCCCTTGCAGGTGCTTTCCAAAGGTTAAGACTAACTAGGGCACACGAGACCTCTGGAACAACCAAAAGTAATTTCAGAGAAGCTCTGATCTGTATTTGGCTGTGGAAAGGTTTGTTTTAGTTCAGTTACAATATTTTAGTCAATATATGTCAAAGCTGTGACACTGCTGTTAGAAGCACAAAAGTTGTCAGAGACATTCATGTCCTGATTGATTTGAGATGTGGGGCTAATTTAAATGATTCAGACATTTGCAAGGACATCAGTCTTGGAGCTTCTTTTTTGCTGAGAGTTTATATAATCTTATTCTTAGTGGACACTGAACAGTCTCTGCAGTATCTCCTTTACATCTAGCTTGACTCAAATGACTGTCACATTAACTGGAAAAGCAATGTGAAAAATCAATAACTGCTACACCTCTTTATCACCACCACAAACTTTTAATGTTTGCTCTCAAAACTTTCTTTCTCTGTGCAGTTTTATGCATTAGTTGATATGGATTTTACTTTAAATCTTGCAAGGGATATCACAAGGTCCTCAGTTGAAGTGCACATTTAAGGAATAATTGCCACATACCAATTAATTTTATGACATTGGGATATTCCAGTTCCATACTTATGTGTGTGCATTCTTTGCTATTGATATTCAATCTCTGCATTCATCAGCTAAGCTGTTTACTTCCGCAGTTACACACTTCTGTCACCTGCAGCTTCTGTTCCTCCTCTTCTGAGTCCCAGTTGGCAAGTGCTTTAACTGTCTGTATGTGTCTGTGCACTTTTTCTGTTCATATTGTTCTGATAGACTGTGGGTTTACAGACAACAGTTTCTTTTGGCTTCTACAGGTGTTGCATCAAGTCATAAAGGAATCTCCTTCCAGGCGAGCCGTGCTGGAGGAAGAGCTCTACACTGATTGCGTGGCCAGCAACACGGCACTGATAGTGCAATTGTAGAAACATGTAGTGTTCATTCTCTGTAAATGTTCCACATACTACTGTAAAGTATTTGTTACACATGTACAGAACTCTTGTTATCCTTTTCTCAAAAAAAAAAAAAAAAAGCCTCTGAACTATTTGGAGATTCAGTGTTATGTGAGCATGTTGTTTAGGTTTAGCAGACTAGAAATTCTTGTATTTGCCAAATGAAGGGGAAAACACTTAAGATTTCCAAGCTAATGAATGCTGCAATGCCCCAAATCATTGAATTCACACCAGAAGTCTGTGTACCACTACAACTAAGATATCAGTTTTTTCTGTTTGAAAATATTCTTGTCCTTTTCCACTGATGTAGGGATCTTTTCTGAAGTGCTTTTACTGTTAGAGGATTACTATAATTTCTGGTGTTTAAAAGTTCTTATGTGCAAAAGTTAATTAGTAAAAAAAAAGAGCTTCATAGCAACTGCTAGTAGTAACTTGGTATATTATTAATATCCTTCCTATACTTCAAGATCTCTTCCCTGAGACTGGTGTGTCCTGGAAATGTCTCTGAAGGCATCTTCCATATGAACAGTAAACACAATATCAGTCTTAACACATTTTGAACTGTTCACTGATGTAGAGGATAATCTTGTGTGATGCAAAGTCTCTGAAAGTCATATTGATGTCTGGCCATAAAGTATTGATGTCTATCAAGAACTTCAATAAGAATATCAGAAAGATCACATCATGAGACAAGGTTCACTTTATTTCCAAGGTATTTTATCAGGTTGGTTATCTTGCCTGATGATAGTTTGTTATTTTTAGAGAGAGATTGAGGATAACATTGGTTTTTCATGATGACAGAAGTCTTGTAAGTCACCTTCTTTCTTCTGACAGGTAATGAATAATAAAAGAAAACAATTTTTAGCAGGGTACCTTACTGTGTGTTTTGTGATGCAATCTTGAAGAAATTACATATGAAGAAATATTTCTGTATATGAGTTCAGTTTATGTTTATCTTCACAATTGTTTTTGTCACAAAATTATTTTACACTGTGATGTCAGCATATATAATGATCATTAAGTTTTCTGAAAACATACAAAGATCATTCATTAGAAATTCTTAAAGAACCTACAGAATGTTTTCTAAACATATTCTTGTATTTTCCTGTCATATAATTAGCAGACAGCAGTCCAGACAAAAACTTCTGGACCATTGCAGTGTGTGATCTGAATTAGGTGCTAACCAGGTATAATTTTCTCATCCCAATGCCATTACTTCCTGTCCCAAAACTATGTCTTCATTGAATCACTTTCATTATCTGAATCTCTCACAGAGAAGGCTCATTAGCTACACTACATCACATCAGGTTTCTTACTCCTTTCTCTGTACACTTCCACACCTTTCCTGCTCTCTGATTATCCTCTGCTTCGTAAGAATCATCATAATCCTGTGATCAAGCAGCTGCAGGTCATGTGTATAAAACTATAAAATTGTTGCAGATATGTTAGTAAAAACCTATTATATGCTTATTATTCTAATTTTAGAAGGAATGCAGAAAACATTCATTACAACAAAAGTCTTCAGCATCATTAAGAAGTTCCTTATTATGTTTTCCATTTTGGTTTTTTTTTCTCACTTCATCTTTTACTATTAATTCATTGCAATATTATGGATGTCAGATGCATGCAGAAAAATTTGAGGACATATTTCATTTTACATAAGTTTGTTCCTGTATAAGTTTTCCTAAATATACTTACTTTTACAGATGACAGTCAGTATTATTCATGTTAAAAATTACACTTTATATTTCAGAATTCAGCACCCTTTTGTTACAGGATAGAAGTATTTTTTACTAAGCTTGTCTCTTTCTCATGGTGACATTTTGTTTAAATAAGAAAATCTGTATAAAGTAGCTTTGTGCCTATGGGTGAATTTATTTGAAGTGTAAAATGTCAAACTGGCAACAGCAATAATCCTGTAAATTAGGTATGTCAAATAATGTAGATGTAGATTTGTGATTCATCTAAGAGAGAAAGAATTTCTATTTCAAGAAACCTGAGTCATGAGTTCCCATTTCTTAATTGGTACTCTTGACAAAAGTGAGGAATATACCAATATAAAAATTTATATCTCCGAAAATATTGAGTCTAGAGTAAAACTAACACCATCTCCCAGTTCAGCAATTCTCAGAAAGAAAAAAGGTGTCTCTATACATGGAACAGAGTTCATCATTGAACAGTTATTTTCTAATTAGCAAACTGCTACTAAACAATGTCCAGGAGGTTGCCTAGAGTGGTGCATAAATGCATTTACCTGCTGTTCCATGGACTGTGCTGTACCATGGATTGTGCTGCATGAGCCAGTCTAGAACAGTCATGGCCTCTGAGATGATTCCATCACACATCAAGTGCATTCCCTCTAGCAAGGCTGAAAATGCCTGGGGAGACTACAGAGCCAGAAGGAAAAATGGGTGGAACATGCAGAAAACACACATTGACACATGGATGTGGCTCCTGTGGCTGAAAAATCCCCTTGTCACCAAAGCTGGTCCCTTATTTGTAACCTTTCCTGATCCCTTCGCTGGGGAGTGCAAAGTGTTGGGTCCTTTGAGTTCTCCACCTTCACTGCTGAGATAGACACTTTTTGCTCTTTTTTGGTGAATGTATGAAGATTATCAAATAACAATTTGAAATATTTAAGTTTTGTTTGAGCAAACTAAGTTACAGAGTGCTTAAGCAGTTTCCCAGAAAACCTGAAGGGCAGTAAGGGATATTAGGAAATACTGAGGAAAATAATTTTTTCTGTTATTTCAGCTAGAATTTTTCAACATTAGAATGTTCTCTATGAAATGAGAAGAAACTTTGTCTAAGCAATGAATTTAATAGCAGCTATTTGCTCTAAGTACAGTGCCAAAAATTTTTCTTCCTTTGGGAAGACTTAGCATTTTCCTGCAATGCTAAAATGGACAAGGGCACAGTGCAGTTCCTATTGAAGCTTTGCCACTTCTTACTCTTTATTTGTGTGTTCTCAGTGCCAACATGTCTTATACACCTACAATGCACTCTACTATTTGCATATGTAGCATCTTCAATACTATTGTTTTGTGCTACCCTATTATTGTAATGGGGATGTACTGTTACATTGTGATATGCAACACATTTTACAGTGTTTTACCAGCCACTTCTACACTGCACTGCAGAAATTTCAGCAGTAACTATTCTCTCTAACAGAGAAATACATAGATTTTTTGGATTTATAGATTACAATTAAATTAAAAATGTTACTGTCCAAACGAAAGAAGGAAAAAGGTAAGTAATTTAAAAAATTATATGCATACCATGTTAATCCTGTGGTATACAGGAAGGGATTTTCTCCTTCTCTTACATTCTTATGGTTCCTGAGGAATATCACTGTTCTCAGGAATCATTAAGCAGCTGTTGCACAATACTTCTCTATGAACTTTCTTATGGACTCATACCATTACAGGCATTCTCTGCATTTGAGGAGGTAGACTAATTATAGTAGGTGTATAGTAGATGTATACAACTAAATTAATTTGGATTAGCTACACACAAGCTACACCAGTACCACCTGGTAACATCACATGGTAATGTCACTTCATAAAGATTAAATATGCTATGCAGGAATATTTATCCTGAACTGAATACTGGCCAAGGTCTCTAGCCTTAAAATACCCAGGTGATCCTTTAGGGGATGGGACAGAGAGGATCAGGTCCCAAAACATCAGCACTAAAAAAATCTGCAACTGAACTTAATTAGTCAGTTAACTGCAGAAGTAGAAGTAGTTTATAGTTCAAACACACTAGAAGAAGATTCCTGTAAAGGAGACCTGGAAGAGTTTTGTGGCATCTCCAGTCACCAGCACAGGGACATGCAGGCACCAAAAGCATCCATCAAAGGAATGTACAGCTACTCCACCTCGCTGCTTGCTGGGCACAATGCAAATATTTTGCTAAAACCTTGACGTTTGCAAACCTCCCAAGTAAGTTTTACAGGTGGAGTAAGCTGTCCAAATGTGTGTTTTCCCTCTTATCTTGTAATGCATGAATCGCTTTGCACAGGCTTGATTCTGTTTATTTTCAATGTCAGCATAAGTTTTCCAAGCTCTATTAAAAATGAAATATTGTCAACAGCAGAACTAGAGACTAAGTATATCTTTAAGTGACCCTGGTTGCCTACCCTCTTTCTAATGTGTTAAGAAGTTGAAACATTATTCAGAGTTGGCTATTAGCCACACTGCATTCATATACCACCCTGAATTTATTTTCCAGACACTCCTCAGTGTTAAATGGTATAAAGTACATCACATTGTTTGCGAAAAAATCTCACCTTTATGTTCCCTTTCATTTCTGCCTAATTGTCTAAGATAAGAATAGCTTGCTGTGCCTGAGGGGGAAATTTTCCATTACTGCTGAAAAGATAAATGGTAGAAAGCAAAATGAACTTGGCTCATTACAACCTCCTGAAAAAAAACGCAAATTGGTCTTCAGTAATGATATAATAGAGCTGACTCTTTTAATAGTCTGGAGTTCAAATGTGGCATTTTATATATTTTTTCCATAAAGTATAGTACAAAAAATTACAGATGCTGGCAATAATGAATGGTACGTAGTCTCTTTTACTATAAGCTTTATTCTATAAGTTCCAGGGGGATGGAAATGGTTTTACCAATAACCATTTTGACGAGGAGAGAAAGCTTATTTTTAAGAAACATAACATACATTTCAGAGTGTTTCTAGTCTTAATCTCTATAATAATTGCACTAATGCATTTTACCTACTATGAAAGTGCATAAAATGCTTAGTATGGTAAAAGCCAGACAGCTTATTTAATATTGAAAATATCTGGTGAGCTTTGCAAGACAGGTCTGAAAAAAATTTCTTTCTCAGTGCAGTACGTGCTTCAGACCAATGTTCAGGCTTTGTACTTGGGATTCATTTAGATCAGTTACTTGTAAATATATTTTTGTTGTGTTGTGTATCATTAGTGCTTAACAGGTAGACATTGATTGGCTGGAGTACTGACTAATATCACACAATTTCATCTGACAGCGGAAGGGTTTGAGTACCCACACGACAGAACAATGGATGATTTAATTGGGATAATGGGTGTAATTATTCTCAAAAATCCATGCTGAAAAAGGAGGGAAAGCTTATCTCTTACATGTGTCATATCAGTTTACGTTGGTGTATTTTTTCAGACTAATGGAAAGGAGTTTGCAAATCCATTGAAAATATATATATTGAATATAAATAAAAATATATAATTAAAAATATATTAAAAGACATGCATATTACTGTCAACCTATGCACCAGTTCAGGAGCACCCCCTAACTATTTAGATAAAAAAATCTTGACTTCAGTAGGATTTAAAGTCTGTGTTAGGCAGGTTTTTAAAGCAATGCTGAACAGAGGACTTGACTTGAGGGCATAAGATTAAGATGATTTTTCTGACAGTTTAATTCCATTTGCTCACAGGTCTGCATCTGACAGTCATTTTTTATCAACTTCATTTTCCAAAAACAAACAAAGAAAAACATCTGGAAAATGTTGTTTGCACGCGATGCTCATGAATACAGCAGAACTTTTTGGGTTTTTTTCAATTGAGTTAGGTTCACAGATTGACATTTGCCATGAACATTTTGATTGTACTGATTAGCACATGTTGTGGGAAATGCCTGCATTTGTATGTAGCTTGAGGAGAACTTAATACGTTGCAGGTAGTACCTAGGCAGAATGCAGTAGAATGGAAACAATAATAATAATTCAGAGATATTCAATTATTGCCTAACACAACATTATACACATTTTTATGGGTACTTATAACTAGAACAACACAAGCTCATTAGCAACGGGAGAAGTATTTTAAATTATTTTATCAAAATGATTAATACTACTTTTCCAATCTTATTGGGGTCAAATGTGTGCATTCATTTATGTGAATAAAAAAAATAGATAAGTTTGGTACAAATAAACTTGTTATGTCACCTTGTTTATTCAGTTCTCCCTCTTCCCCATAAACAACCTCTGTGCTGTAGGAGGAACAAGGTCATACTCACTGAGTCTTAAAAACACAATTTGCAATCCTTCTGTGTACATAGCTCTAATGGGAAGGGGAAGGAGGTCTTGAAAGCTGTGGAGTCTATTTCTGCTTTCATGTTGTGCCACCAAACAAAGCATCCCTGGAGGTATCCCATGGCTCCAAAGATGACAGGTGAGCTTTTTTTCTTTCCTCTATTCCACACTTCTAGCCTTTGACTTCAATCTTCTCTCTTTCATTTTTTCTTCTTCCTTTCCTTCTTTCTCTCTATCTTCCTTTTCAATTTTTATTTTTTTTCTGCCTCAGAATTGCTCCTAATTTTTCTAGTTTCCATATTCTTTCTACTTTCAGGCAGATTTTCATTTTTTCAAGGTGAGCTTTAATGTTGTCCTGCAGGTTAAAACTTAGGTACACTGGAGCCAGAATAAGAAAAACAAAAACAAGAATTGCTATCTGTATGAAAGGGGGGTTGTACATGCTCCACTCTGAAGGCTGTGTTAGTACAGACCAAATGCCATTTCTTTCAAACTGTTCTTGAATTTGTACTCTCTTCAGCAGCAGAGGTTCTGTTATTCAGCAAACTTCTTCCACCACAAGTTAGCAATCCTTATCAAATCCCCCAGCTGGTACTGCAACACAACTGCTCAGTGAGTAACTCCAGATATCACCTGGCACATTTATACAGGCTTGTTAAAATCTGGAGAGCTTATTTCAGTAGTCTCATTTCTAGCATTTGCTTGGTGTATCTAACTGGAATAGATTTCACCTCCCTGTTGTTACCAGATTTCTGGAGTTCCACACAGTACATTTCTTCTAAGTCAGAAGTCAGACACTCAGTATTAATGTGTAAAATAAGTGTCCATGCTGCCATGAGATGTGTGACTGCAACGAGCCTACATGTCCCCAGGTCCTCTTTCAGAGAACCCCTTTGAATGTAAGTGGCCAAACTGCAGGACAGTTCTCCCTCTTTCATTCTCCTGACCAGCTGGACACTGGTCACCTTTGAGCTGAATAAGAGGGCATTGATAGCATTGTACTGTACCTAAATCCTAAACTCTCCTGAGCAGCTCCATAATTAGTGTAGGATCAGTCCTGTGCTAACGTCCTGTGCATGACTAATACAGAAACCCAGTTTTCAGTTCAAATCTTGCTTCTTACAGCCAGAGGAGATCAATGAGTCTCAACATTGCCATCTATACTTCCCTGTATGCTTACTCAGTGCCACTGGCAGGTTTTGCTCTCTCCATGTTGAACTCTGTACTGCCAGCAGCTGCACAGGTACTAGCCTGAACCATCTGATAGCTACCCAGGTACAGCTGCAGGGTGACAGTCACACCTTTGGGTTTCAGTGCCAGCATGCCCTGTGCTGACAGCAGTCAGAGAGGAGGTGGCATGAGGCAGAGGCCAAGAGTATTACACCCTCCAAAACAGCTTTTACAGTGTGTGAAACTGGCCTAAAACAGTTTATTTTCAAGGTGAGAGGTATACGAAATGAACATTTATGCTGATTCTACAATTCCTTCAGTCTTCCTTAAGGCATAGATTTCTGTTCAAATGGTTTAGTGATACTATCCATCAGAGGGTTCAGCCTTTGCAATATGTTCCACAGTAGTCCATAAGTCTAACTCAGGAGCAATATATCATTTTGATATTGCTTTATAGCCTGTTGTCAGCTGTATATTTATTATATTTATCTATTTATTGGGAAAGAATATGTGAAATTTCTAATAATCAATATTATATAGAATACAGCAAATAGAAAGAAAAATAAAGAGGCAATATCAGTGAAAAGAATATCATAGAAGTAGTTATCAAGGCATTCTAAAATTAGCTGTCAATCCAGTCAATCAAGTCAAGTGACATAGTTAGAAATTGCTCACACACTTACTGATATTCCTAAGGCTGGAAGTGTTAACAACACTCAGGGCAGGGAAACTGTCCACCCTTTCCATAGCCTTCAGGATCAAGGATGACACACTTAGTTTTTCTTTTTGAAGTTTAAATCCTTAGCAATATATGTATTGTAGTCACTACCCTGCAGATACATCTGAGCCAGCTTATCCTGTTAAAGGACTTGTGGTAGATCAGCTTTAGTAGAGAGTAGAAACATCAGGACCTCAGTGTGCACAGTAAGTCTGTAGGAAAAGCAAACCAAATCAGTAAGAAACTTGTTCCATGCTGGTGTCACACCATTTATCCACAGCAGGACAGTGGTGGTACTGTTTGGCAGAATAAATGCGGTTTAGGTGTGCTGGTATAGAAACACTCTCATAAAGAGTCAAATATTGTGAATCTCCAACAATTATTGAATAAGGTCCCGATCTGGAAAAAAAAAAAAGTTCAATTTATTAAGCAAGAGCCAAAAGAAAGCATGGGATAAGATATTAAGTACTGCCTGGAATCAGATCTACTTCACTGTAAAGCTACAGAACATCAAGCACAGCACAACTGCTAGCTAAATTATGATGGGTCCTGGCCATAGCTTTTTTCTACTCTGATACAATAGGAAGGAAGGGGTAAGGTGAAGAAAAACACTGAGTTGCCTGACAGGAACCTCCTTTTCTAGCTAAATAGAGGTAAGTTTGGAAGTTTCTCATATAGCAAACTCCACAGGCTTCTTAGGAACTTGCTTCATAACATGATCAAAATAGATTTAAGAAAAAAATAGGATTGTAATTTAAGCAGTAAGAAATGTGTTTCAGTCTAGTTTGAATCACTAGAAGAAAATTTACTAGAAATTTAACTTAGCTTTCACCTGTACTCATTGCTGGGAACAAAGGTATCACTGAACTCCTGTGGCTGGTGGCGAGGGCCGGACAGCTGACCACAGGGACGGCCGGCAGCTCGGCGGTTTGTTCTGAGAGCTTCCTTTTCATGAAGTCAGCTTCAGCTAGGGACTTCTTTTCCCCTCGCCGCAAGCCGGGCTTCCCTGGGATGGTGGCCGCTGTCCTAAAAACCGGAGAGCTGCTGAGAGAGAGAGTGTTCCTTTGCCCGGAGCCCCAAATCAGACACAAGACACGAGGGTCCGCTCTGCTTGGGCTCAGGGGCAAAAGACCCGGAATAGCCCAACATTCAGACTTTTATTCTGAGGGTTACAACTTATCTCATAACGGTACAGGGGAGGACATGGAGAAGGGTCGAAGGTCAGGATGCAGTCAGGAAGGAGGAAGGGAGGAAAGAGTGAGACACAAGATACTATTGTTAACTCAGGGGCAGGCAGGGGGGGTTCGACTCCCTTTCCAAGGCCAAACTTAACTCTACCTTCCGAGGGGCCTCACTTTCTAGGCCCCCAGAAATTCTTCAGGGGATATGTCATTCTCTGAGCTTGAACCACCGCTACAAACTCCCAGAGACAAACACCAGCAACTCCACAGTCTCTGCTCCTTCACCTCTTCCTCCTTTGGGTCAGTATCTTGTAGAAGAGAATGGACAAGTGTGTGATCATATGGTGTAAACACCACAGAGCAAATCCACACTCAGAAGAATCTTTTATTCTGGGGAAACAGCTCCTCACAGCTCAAAACTCAGCTTTCTGTGTAATATAACCAGTATTTGTGCTTTAAAAAAGGTTGAATCAGTCCACTTTATTACTAGACAGATGAAAAATACTACAATTGTTTTTATATTGTTATTGCATATGGTAAATCACTATTAAGTTAACCTTATAAATGTAATAAATCTGTAAATGGTTTCCATCACCAAAAATGCATGAAAAAACCTTGAAAAAAAATAAATAAGAATTGTGATCCTCATTGAATAAATGTTTCATTCTAAAGACACTATTCCAGAAAGCCTTTTTTATTTTAGCATTCTAAAATTCTTGTCTCTGCATTTCCCTGTCCTTAGCAGCAAGCTGTTTTGTAAGGAAGGATTTCTTCTCTGTCAACATAAATAAGAAAATCTAATTTAACTTTCTTCCCATTAGGCCAACCTATTCTGAAAGTTGAGTTTTGAGGTAACCTCAAAAGGAATGCTGCGCTACCAATCAGATTTTATCTCATGCAAAATGCATTCATGATGTGTTTCTGCTCATGAATGATGAAGGTAACTAGTAGATCTGCCTCATATTCTTTCTTTGGGGGGAGAAACTCTGAATTCATGCAAGAGGCTCTTCTCTGTTCTCAGATGAGGATGTCACTGTTGGGAGTACCCACAGATACTCAGGTGTAGAGTTTCCTGAAGAGATGAATAATGTGTGTCCAGTTCTCTATCCTGAATGCCAAGCATTTCAACGTTAATTTTCCACTCATGTACCTAAACCTCATGCTTTAGAGCATTTGGACATCTTTGTTTCACTTTTCATAAAACATAAACCAGTCAGTAAAGAAGTGAGGTTGAAGAGATTTGTGGTTGGAATTGTCACCTAATGTGGATGAGAACTTCCTGCCAGGCTGCCCTTGCAGAGGAGCCTGACCTGCAGTGATACAGTGTCATGGTGCTTCTGGTATCAAATATATAACCTCTTCTTGCTAAATGGAAAAGTTGCACCAGCATTATCTGCCTCATTTTGAGGATATTTAGTTTGAAAAAGCATATAACTGCCATTTCTCTTAGTAGGAAGTGCCCGTCAGGGATGGGAGGTAACAGAATAACAGATTCTGATTTTCTTGAGTAAGTGATCTCATGGTTCAGCACTGAGATAGCAGAGAAACATCTTCTGGGTTTTTTCACTTATCCTATCATTTTATCTGACTCTACATTCTGAAGAAGGAAAAATTCTGGCATGTTGGACTCCATGACTTTACTTACTATGGTGTAAAGCAAGTCAAGATGTTTTAAAAGCATTTTCATCTAGACCAATTTAGGCTGTTGAACTACAGAATTAATTATTCACATTGCCCTGTTAAACAGATAGGCAGATCTAAACAACTAAATTATCAGGTCTTTATTATTTGACAAATAGTAAAAATTTTAAAATATTTTGTTCCAGCATCTGTTCTTTTCCTTTTATGTATGTGCTCTCTTGGTGTCTTCCAATTTCCATTCATCTACTTCTCCAATCACACCTATTAATACACTCTTTTTTTGTACTTCTTAATACAACAGTGGTGTATTAATATATTTCTACATTATCTTTCACTTAAATTTAATCTTGTTCCAGCACTAGTTTTGCTCTCTTCCTTGATTTTACAGAAAGTGCTAATTCTGACTTTATTAATAAAGTGTCACTGTGGCGCAGTTCTTTGGTATAGATAAATGTGAGTTAAACTGTGCAGAATCAGGTTCTATGAAAGGATAAGTCCTGCAAAGCTGAAGCTGTAGCTAACATGACATATTTCAGGAGAACGGAATAGGAAATTTCATCTCAAGAATCTGATTAGAATACAAATGGGGGGTAGTGACACTGCCTGAGGTGAGAAGCTGATTCCATGAAGAAAATACCAAGTTTATTTACTATATATCCATATGGAACCTTCATAGGGAGGTGAGCAGTTTCCCTGAATTTTTTGTTTAACATGGGTATGAATCAGATTTACTGTTACTCTTGAAATACTGCTGCATCCTGCATATCCTTTGACATTTCAAAACAGTTTTCAAGTACCAAAGCTAAAACAAAACCCCAAAGTGGACAGATAAGCAGGAGACAACCAGATGTCACCCATGTTTCTCTTTCATTTCTCCACCACTTTAGTTCTTGTTAATGTGTTTGCTGTATATGTACCATATTGACAGCCATGAAAATGAAAGCCTATTAATCATCAAAAAGAGGACTGGATCTTATGCTGCACACTCCTTGGGATGAAATTTCAACTGGTTAACAGCCAGCAGATATTTGGTCTGAAGGAACATTTCTGATAGAAACAAAAGTGTGAGATTCCCATGCAGAAGTCTTCAGTCTCACTTTTGTGCCTCAGAGAGAGAGGAATAGCCTATCCATGCATTAATTAGTTTGTGAGGGGTTTTTGTTGTTTGGGTTTTTTTTACTTTCTTCTGTTTTTTCTTTTTCCTTTTTTTCCCTCGCCACAAAATAGACAGAGTTGAAACTGTAACTCAGTGTAGAAAACTTGGGTCTTTGCATCTCCCTGATGCACTTGATTGCACTTCAGCCACAGCTCTTCATGCCCTGGTTTTCCTTCTGAGTTAAGATACAGTTTCATAACAGTGAAATGACTGTTTTTAGCCATACGGTGTATTATCTCATACTATGCAGAAACAACCTCAGCTGGCCATTTTAGCACACTCACATTTCCAGGGTAGTTCAGAGGGACCAAATTGTTCATTACTGGAGTCCATCCAATTGCCCAAATTGGGAAAGCATCAGAAAGGAATTTCTGTTGCACAACACAGAAAGGAAGGGTCTCATTTTAAAGACCAGGATCAGCAAAGCAAATTAAGCTACAGATTCTATCTCAAGTGAACTGCATGCAGGTAAGTTGTTAGATCTGTACATTTATCCTACTTAAAATATTTATGTAACCCCTTGGTCAGTTCAAAACTCTATAGAAGGAATTGAAAGCAAGAAGGAAGAGCAACTATCCTGATTCCTTGGAGAGTTCTCTAACTCAATTCTCAGTTCTCCTACAGTGACATATAAACAGAATTCACTTCTGCAGATTTTCTTAGCAAACCTGGAGACTACCACAAAATCAATAAGGAGGCAATGTTCTAACAGCCATATGACCTCTAGAAAAGGCTTTTTATCACCCGGAACCTTATTTTCTCATCAATACAATGACACATTTACATTGGGAGACTATAACTCTTTTTTTGGTTTTAGAGTTCCCCTCATTAACATCCATAGAAAAGTTTCAGCTTCTTTCAGTGGGTGTTGACATTTCTATTTCCAGAGGCAATAACTCTGTGATCTGCTCTGTCACACATAGACCTGAATTCTGCATTCAGTGAGATTAGGGAGAAAACTGTAGCTGTGTTCAGAGTAAATAACTGAGCAACATGTAGATATTTTTTACGTTTTTCAGCCTTGAATGACCTCCTGATTACCTCTTGAAGACAAAACACACCAGAATATGCAAAAGCCCAATCCCAAAGTCCCAGTGTAATCTGAAAAGCTACAGGTGTCCCTGCCTTTCTTGTTAACATCACAGGACTGACTTAACCAAAAGAGGGCTCCTTCATAGTAACGCTTCTTGCGAACACTAGGTTTCACCTTGTTTGGTTTCATCATTAGTCAGAGAACACCTGCTCATTGTTCATTTTTGGCAGTCTTAACCTCCAACACAGAGTGGGAACCAAGTCTTGCATTTACTTTTTGCCCTTTCCCAAATTAAGAAGCTTGGAGCTGTTACTGTTAAAATTTTACATTTCCTATTTTGGTTTTTTTTTTCTTTTCTGATATAACAAAAAACCCCATTAATTTATACAATTGTGTACATGTGTCTCCTGGAGCAAAATTAATTTCAAAAGACTTTTTTAGTTAGCTAGTTAAATACAGCAATAACAACAAACAAAAAAAAACCAACCAAACAACAACAACAACAAAAAAACCAACCAAACAAAAATACCAAGGGAGACTTATCTTTGTATTTATGAAGCAGAATAATGTTACTGAAATCTTAAGCTATTAATTTGCCTGCCTTGTCTTTTCTAATATGGAAAATGGGTTGACTCTGATTAAGACTGATATTGACAATAAGGATGTAAGTTAGTGGATATGGTTAAGAAGCTTTGATGAATGATGCAATGCATATTTTTCTTACTAAAACATGGCTAGAAATAAAGTCTTCGGTTTTAATATACCATAACTGTAGTTCATGAGTAACCTGTTTTCTCACATTAATTTTAAGCTGGCAGGCTTCCATTATATAATGTTGACATTGGAGTGAACTCCTTCAAAGCTCTCTTGAAGGCATCAACTTTCAATTTCAAAACTGCTGCAGAGGAAAAGAGATACTGGATCTCCTTGGAATAGTTATGCTGTGAGGGCAATGTTGTTAATGCTCCTAGGTTAGAAACTGTGCTGAGAAGGCTCACAGCCTGTTGGGAACATCTTGCATTTGAACTGAGCTGTCAGTATTCTCTACTCCGAAACTGCTGTAGAAAATGAAGAGTGTACCAACTATCTTCATCGCTAATAATCTCTCCACAGTACTAAAAGTCTGGGAGGGGAAAAAACCATTAAAGGGTTCACTACAAATAAATCAGTAATTAGAAGCCAAAGTGTGAACTTTTTGCTTTAAAAATGTACACAATAAATTGATTAAATGGATATATTAATTTTTAATCATTTTAGGAAACCTTGAGATAACTGCTAAGGGAAGATCCCAAAAGTCATCTTGAGGCTCATAAGCTGTTTTTTGAACACTTTATTAGGCATATTTGGGATTTTGCAAACTGAAGACTGCAGCAGCATGAGTGACAGCACTTAAATCATGTGGGTTCAGTACTGGCCTTGCTGCAATTTCTACAGTAAGCCATACCTCCTCAAAACTCCCCCTTGCACCAGCATGGGGATAGAAGATTATGCAGAGTTTCTGAAGGTGGCATTTACTGAACTGACTGTAGAAGAGTCAGTAACCACACACCACTTTCACTTAGCAAACTGCTAATTAGACATTCTGAGGAAGAGTTCCTTGGCTTGGGGTCAGCTCTGGGCTGCACACTTGTGTTTCTGGGCCAGGCCTGAGCTACCCATACTCCTGTATGGCACAGCACTATGCACCCTATCAGTTTGGGTATTGCTTGAAGGTTTCTTCTTCATGTTTCATGACATAAAGGGAATATGTTCTGAGAGCTGTCTGATTTAAAGGGAGCTTGACAATGTTCAACCCTCCTCAGCTCAACATGTCAAACAAATATTTGTGTCAAACAAATATTAAAATCCATAACCTGTTGAGTAATATCAGTGTCTTAGTATTCTCCAAATTCAAGTTTCCACACTTATGTAACAAGTTTTTTTTCTTCCACATTAAAAGAAATATCATAAGATGTTTCCCATGCAATCCCAAATGACTGGCTAGTGGTAGAAGCAATACAATATAAAGTCCAGCAGAACATTTTAAATCTCAGGGTTTAAAGTCGGTAATGCTGGGTAATAGTCTTACCTTTTTTCACTTTGTACCTATGCTCAAGTTTGCAGCACAGTCAACCTTCAAAATGTTGAAAGATCAGGGAAGCCCTCCTAAAAATTCTTCTCTTCTGTGCTATTTAACCACCTCAGAAATAAATATTTTAACAATGTCACATGCTGCTTCAAGGTGTTATTAATGCTATAGGGGTCTACAGATATTCTTTTCCAATTAAGTTTGTCAGAGACTGAGGCTTTCCATCACAAATGCAAAAACTGAGAACAGGCCTGCTGTAGCTTGCCATAAGACAAGTATCTACTGTCTGCAGGAAACTGACTGTGTGGCTTAAAGGGTGGGGAGAAGGGATGCTGAAGAGGGAGACTAGGGATAGTTTCTTACAGAGAAAAAAAATGTTATATAAATGAATACTGTAATAAATGGGAACCCAGAATGAAAGAAAAAAGAACAATCCAGTAGGTCATAGATAAAAAAAAACAAAAAACCTAGCACATATTTTAGGCACAACCTGGCAGGAAAGAGAATACAAATGTGCCAAAATTAATAGGCTGCAGCAGAAAGCCAGTTTTATTCTGGCCATTCATCACTACATGTGTTTTCATATCCTGTTGTTGAAAAATTATGCTTTTGTGGATTCAGTGATACTCCTGGAGGAAAGTTGCACTGGGGACAGAGAAATCTGAATAATCAAAACAGGGGAAGTAGGAAACATTTGCAAAGCACATCTCTCATATTTTGGAAAGTACACAATAAACTGCTGGGGAAACTACTCTCAAAAATATTTGCTAAGGATGGTCTCCAAAGGCTTTCTGGACAAGGTGGCCCTTTGTTCAGGAAAAGATGGAGCTGCAAACCCCACCTTGCCCTGGTCAGTCTGAACCTACCCTGAGCAGTCCTGCTGTGTCTTTGGTTATGGACATGTGTTGCATTCTTTAGTTCTCACTGCTCCCTGATATCTTTTACAGCTGCTGTGGTGTTTGATGGCTAACCCACTTCGATTAAAGTGAGTTTTCTTAAATGGTTTGAAACAACACATGTAGTATTCCTGTCTTTGTTTCTCCCTAACATAGGTTAGGAAGAAATCAGGCAGGTGCATCAGATGGCACCCCTAGAAAGAAAATTACACTGGAAGGGGTTAGACAGAAAGAGACAAATAAGTCCAGGAGTCATAGTCTCCTCAGCTGCCAGGGGCAGCACAATGCCTTAGACTACATAAATCCAGAAATTTCCCACCCAGCCAGTTCCTTTGGTCCAGCGAATTCATTCTTGAATGTCCACCACGAATGACTGTTCTTCAGCTGCCCTATACAACTCCTAATTTGTATCATGTATCAGTGACTCAGCCAACTCAGCATTAAAAACAAGATGTTTTCCATTTGCTTCCAGTCTACTGCCTTTTTGACCAACGAGGATAGTGTGTAATAAGCCATTAATTTTGTTGTTAAGAGGCAATTGAAGGAAATAATCTGTAGATGAGAATGCCAATCTGAGAAATCAAACCCAGTGTTATGCCAGGATTTGACTTCAAGATGGAGGATCTCTAAGCCTGTAAGTTTTGGAAGGCAAGATTGCAGGTGTTGTCAGTAATGCAGTTTTCTGTCAGAATTACTTATAACAGTCACAAAGTTACAAGCCTGGTTTGAACAATGTCTCTAGAAAAGAGGCACTAATCCAGTGAAAGATATTCTTATTGTCTGCTTTGCTATGAGGCAGTGTAAATCTGAGGCGGGCTGTCTCTGCAGTGAGAAAATTGGATTTTTGTTCTTGTGGAGAACTTTGGGCATGGCGGCACACATGGAAGGCATGTGTCCCAATCAGAATAAAACCAAATTTCAGATTATTGTTCATAAAAAATGAATTTTTTTTCTCAGAATTCCTTTGATGTGCAAAATCAGATGCCAAGATCCAGTCACTGGGATGCCAAAGAGTCCTGTATGAGCAGACTAGGACCTTGGCAGGAGAATGGGAGCCTTTTATAAAACACATATAGAGGTAAGTGTCAGAAACTGGTAATGGCTACTCTGAGCACATCCTATATTCCAATCTCCTTAGAACTCATTGCCAGAGTAGAGATACAGCACACCTCTCTACTGTCCATGTATATAAACACAAAACTTTTGCCTTAATTTTGCACTGCAAAAGTTCTGATTTTTTTACTGACACACTAGTATTAATTCTACTCTCCTTGTATATAAATTACTCCCACACTTTTAGGAAGAAAAGAATAATAAAGACCCCAGAACACAGTTCTGTCCTGAAAATGTAACATTTTAAATAACATAGTGACATGATGTTAATATTTTGTGAAACAATGAATATATGACAGCAAAAAAAGAAATGTTGAAGCCTCCTTCCTCTTATAATGATAAGCCATGTCCTTCAGAAGTAATAGCAGTGTTTTTCTGATGATGTTAAATCTATCTTTTATAAGCCACACTACCATTTGGAAAAGACTAAAGAAACTGAAGATGTTTTGAACTATTATTTTGAAACAAAACAACCTCTACTTAGGTATGTCTTCTTCTAACACATACTTTAGCAATGAAGGATTTGTATTTTTACAGTGGCTCAAAACTCCAAGTATTCACAATGGAATTGTGTAAATTAGAGATACAAATTAGTAAAGCAAAATGTAAATTTAAGATTCATATTAATTCCAAGTCTGTCCATCATGACTGGTAGATGATCCATTGTGGCTCCAGAGCTGATCACTTGGCCCATACTTTAAAATATTTTCCCACAGGTTTTGCTAGTTGTTAGACCCATTCTACTCTGGTATTATTCCTTTTGGTATAGAACTTCTTCTGAAGTTCTTACTATGTCACTTAGCATATGTGCATTTTAATGCCACTGAAAAGCTAAGGATTCTATATTAATCTGATTTGCATTAAGTTACTTTTTAATGAACTCATTAGCATTCCTTTTTTATCGTTCAAGAGTGACTATTTAAATCAGAATCTTTTTAATGGAGTGCTGCCAAAGAGAGTGGAGGTCTTTGGGTTATCTCTCCAGAAATACTTGGGAAAATAAAGTCAGTAGCTACAGTAGCTACACTGCAGAATTCATGGAATCATAGGAGGGTTTGGGTTGGAAGGGGACCTTGAAGATCTGGTTCCAGCCTCCTGCCGTGGGCAGGGATACCTTTCACTAGACCAGGTACCTCAGAGCCCCATTCAGCCTGGCCTTGAACACTTTCAGGATCATTCAGAATTCCCTGGGTAACATGTTCCACTGTCTCACCACCCTCGAGGTAAATAACTTTTTCCTAATATCTAATCTAAACTTACTCTCTTTCAGTTTGAATCCATTCGCGATTGGCTTTCTGGGCCGATTAGATACCTGTCTGCTTCTTAATCACCCCAGCAGGCAGGTTACCATAATCTACTACTGCTGAAGTAAATTTTTCTGCTTCTTCTCCCATTAAGGGCATAACCTCTAAACACAGCAGTGGAGCAGTGAAGAATGCAACTCACAAGTTAGAATCACCTCAGCCTGTCTGTTGGAACAAGAATTAAGTCCAGAACTAAGCAGCTGACCCTGCTGGTTTAGTTTCACACTGTCTTCAACAGACACAGACTCTCTAAGTAACTGTTGTCTCTCTAAGACACCAATCTCTAACCCAAAATTTGGATCCTTAAATCTTTATTCAGCTCTGCCTGGCTCTATGGACACATTCATACACTAGAGAGAAAAAGTTTCCCCTCAGTAAAACTATATATATGTGCCTGAATGGAAGCTCCTGGGCATGATAATGCTAAGCAGGCAGTTGTCAAAATATCGCAGGATGCACATAGCAGATGTTCTTCTCCCAGTGATGGACAACTACCAAAATTCCTTGCACTGGTCTTGGCAGTACTCTGTACTCTCTCCTCTTTGTGAGTAGTTGGTGGCTAGATATTTATCCAGAAAATAAAAAACCAGAATCAATTCTGTCTGATACCAGGAATAACTACATCTTTCCTTCCAAAGTAAAGATCACCACCAAGGGCACAACAGGAGTGTGATTCACTTAATCTTTAGGTTCCTGTCATATGAAAATTTGCTGTGGGCTGAGGGAAACAGCAGAGCAACTGCAGCTCAAAAATGTACCTTACATACTAGCCTAGAAACTCAGTCTATTCTTTTAAGTTTTGTTCAAACTACTGAATATACTGGGAGAAAGGCCTGTCAAAATTCCCAAATTTACTCAATTGCTTGGCAAAACACTTGACCAGTTGTGATTTTGGATATTGTCCCTAGAGCAGAAGGGAGCATCAAGTTGAGACTAGAAACAGGAGAAAGGAACTTTTTGTATCCATACAAGGCTGTCTTAGGTGGCTGGATAATTATTAATTACTCTGGTTCACCCAGGCCATTATGATTTCTGTTTGCCTCAGGAAAAAACATAGTCTTCTCCAGGCTGTAAACCAAACCAAGCCTCTTTGTAATGTCCCTGCTCCCAGCTATGTCGTAGGACAAAAACTGTGACACTCCCCACTCTGACTGCACTGCAGTTTGTTAGCTCCAAGGTTGCAATGTGTCCTGGGCAAATGTATTAGCTGAAGTTACAGTGTCAAGGAAGACTTCCATGTTTGCATAAATTTACAGTTATTTTTCCTAAATTTGCTGTAAAGACAGACTTTGATATTATTAATCTTTTTTTTGATATTCATCTTTTTAAAATGTCAAAGCAGAGGGAGGACTTCATGGCTAAGATTACAGCTTCATTTGGACTGATTTTAAATGAATAATGGAGAGTATGTATTATGTTGTCTGGGAATAATGTTAGAGCTACTGAAATCTGGGGCTTCTGACTCACAAGATTTTTAGTGCTATTATTTAATGACTGAGTTCCAGGGAAACAAAGAATATCTTCCAGCTGAATCTGGGTAACTGCAAAGTCAGGCATGAAAGAGGCTGAAGCAAGACAGCTCAGCACAGCACAGTGCTTTAATCTATCTTTTACAACATCCACTAGAGAACTCTCAGTCTATATCACCACATCATTCCTGGATTTTTTATTTTGAGAACTACCTGAAACACACTGGCAGCCTGCAGTACAAGGATCATTGATTTTTGCTAACCTAGCTGAGAGCTTTAAGCTACAGAATTAGACTACTAAATCACAGAGCACTAAGCTCCATAACTGGAAGACACTACACCTCTTTTATATGAGAATTTCCTAAGTTTTCTGAGTCAGAGCCTCTTGTGCAGGGATAACATTTTTTTTTTGCCTGAAGAAGAGCCATGACAGGGCCCTTTCATTAAAACCATAGTATAGATCTGTACATAGACAGACTGATCTAGCAAGTTTCCAATAAAAATGTGAGATGAAAAATCCCGTTTCTTGATTTGTAAAAATATATAAGAATTTGGAATAAATGTCAAAATAAAAAGAGAATATTATTTTGAAAATAGATCTCTTTGGTTCATCATAAATCATAATATTTTGAGAATTGTATTTTTATTTTGACTTTTAAATATAAGTTATTAATATTTCACTTACTAATATGATGAAGCTCAGGTCATTTTCCAGTAAAGGATATCATCATTACTTCAGAAAATATCAGCATTTTACTTTTAGCAATTGTTGTTTCTGAGACAGGACATTTACTACTAATAAAATGGTTTCCAGTCACTGTGGAAGGTTGCAAACTGCCTTTAATGCACTGAATACTTATATCTTGTAAAGGAACAACCCATCGAGGGCTTATCAGACCACTCGTCTCTTACCAAAACTGCAAATTCTTGAAAGTATCTATAAACTTTTCCACAAACCAAGTGCACATGCAAAGAAGAATGAAGACCAAAAAGTGTGTTTCAGAGCCACTGGGTAATATTCTAGATTTGATAACAGAGCTGGGGCTGAGACTGCACAGCAGAATTTGGAGTAATTAACATCAGCAATGAAGCACCACTTTGAGAAAGACATGTTTTTGGTGATCGTTTTAAATTAAAAAGCCCAACACTTGAAAATTAGTTTTATTCACAACAGCTTCCCTCTGAATTCTTAAAACAGGCTTCCTTGGGTGATCATCATTTTAATCTTTCCTCAATAAACATTGCTAAATATCACTGAGTGCTTCAAAAGATGAGTGACCTTGAGTTTTCAGGAAATTAAATGAAATTTATGTGCTTTTTGTAGACAACCGTGAGAAAGACTGTTATGTCACAGTACTTTTGATAAGAGTGAGGTACAACCTTCTCAGCTTGACAAACACTGTTTTACAAAAAGCAGAAGAGAATTACATATTTAAGTAATTGATAAAAGAGACCCCATTGCCACTTATACTCTGTTCCAGTTACATCTGACAGATTCACAGATTATTCTGAGATGAAAGGGATCCACAAGTGTCACTGAGCACTACTCTTAAGTGAATGGACCCTACAGGAATTGAACCCAGAAACCCGGTGTCATTAGCTCCATTATTAGCACCACAGTGTAACCAACTGAGCTCATTAGTGATGGGAAGTGAATAGCTCCAAAATGCCCATGAAATTCTGTTGTGATCCTGGTTTAGCTGCCAGTGTCAGTGCAGTGGTCAGGGAGCACACCCCACCTCCAGGCAGGGGTGGCACTGCCTTGGTGAGGCACAGCTCCTCAAGGGGGAGCAGGTCCAGGGGGCTGCTTGGCTGAAAAGATAATACAGCTGTTATTATCTTTCATAGCCTTCATCAGTTTTTCATTTAATCGTATTTTAGCAATCCTTTGAAAGATGTCATACCAGTTGTCTTGACCAATCTAAGTGATAAGTACTTAAAGAAAAGGTTCCTCTCCTTCCAAAACATGCAGTTTTGTTTATTGCGCAGTCTAACCCCTGCTCATTGGATTTTGTTAAATAAACTCTATTCAAAATGTATATTTCCCAATATAAGTTACATAGAATTTAAACAACAATCCCAAGCTATTCCTTCTTCACTGTATTTATAACTTTCAGAAATAATTTCTGTTATAAAACCTTACTTTAAATGGTTTTTATTTAGTGCCAAAATAAATATTCCTGAAGCGTTTAAATTTTACAGTTTCAAGATTATTGTATTTTATTTATGAATCAAAAATTTATGTATTTCCTAAACAACAAATAGAGATCTAACTCAGATTCTTTCTGAACAACTGTAGTGCACTCCATTAGACCTTAGTTCAGAAACTGACAAGAACTATTACAAAATACTAATAATGGATATGTACATGATAAGCTATGTTGTATATATTAGATATGATTTGACTTGCACATGAGCGTACTGGCATCTTCAGTGCAGGAAATTGAAGACAGCATACATTTGATCAATTTTGAAGTGTTTGTATTGTCTAATCTCCTTGAACACTGTCAAAATATATAAAGGATTTTACAGTGGCCTAGATTCTTAGTAAGGTGGTAAATTAAATTAATGTTACTGAACTAATTTGACTGCAGTCTTTCTACATTAAATTTTTTTAAAAATATTTTAATTAAGCTTTCCCCTTTATTTAGTTTTGACAATTTTCTATGAATGTATAATATAGGGACATGCACACACACACATTCGTTTCAAGGTATTTTTTTCAATTCATCTGAAAGATTTTTAATCAGTTTGAGTTAATTTGAAATAACATAGCAAACTGAGATGAAAAATGGTTCCAACAAGCTTTAAAGCTGTGTGTAACGTACACTTCAAACTGAGCAGCTGAACCTCTTCCTTGTCGAGAATTTCCAACTCTAAAGATAAGAAACACTATTTTCCATGCACACAGGGCCCTGGGCACAAATCCTTGAAAATGTTGTCCTTAAAATTTATTCTGAAGTTCATTGTAGCTGCAGCATAATGCATTTACCGACATGCTTTAGTACAGTAAATGCCTTTTGGGCCATCTCATTCCATTCCATAATTGTTTTCTGGGGAAACCCTTATCCTCTACTTGATTTATGCAATACAGATGGTTGGTAAAACTTGAATTTTTATTGATGCATAGTAATATCTTTCTCAGCACCCTTAAAGAAAGTGACATAATTCTTTAAGACATAATATTACACTTAGGAATTGCTCTAGAGGGTCATCAATCTTTTGTGAAACTCTTCCAGCACTCTGCTAGTGTTAAATAAACCATGACTAGAATGAAATTCAAAATAGTTAGAGTGATTTCTGCAAAATGTTCTCCATTTGCCAATTATGTAGCACTATATTTCTTTCTACCAGTTATTCATTATTCTTTGCTAAAAATACAGCAGTGGCAAGGGATTTTTGTGAGATCCAGAAGAATTACAGATGACCCACTTCATGAAAATCAGGCATTATTTTATAAAACATGAAGAAGTTGATAACTAGGTGATGATAACGTGGTATTTGTTTATAATTTTTGTTTTCTTGATAAGAACTAATATTCAAGCCCTGTGGTAAGGCTGTTTGTTCAAAGTAACTTTCTAAGAATTTGACTGAATCTTCTGAGCTTACACTTAATTCACAACCCATCCTGATGGTCCTTAGCTTGTTCCAGAGTACCAAAAGGTAAATCACAAAAAAAAAGAAATAAGCATAATCTAAATATGTTGTTCTAATATCAAAACAGGCTATACCCATGTCAAAGTTCCTTCTTCATAAATCATCTTGAAATACTGTATTTGCTACCATGTTCATAACCTTGCTCTGCCACCTCCTCATGCCAACCTTTCATTTACATTTGTCATTTTATCTCAAATCCTAAGCTGGGACTTTTAAATACAGTCTGAGTTCAGCTGACTAAAGTTCATTTTAAAGCATTCTAGGCATTTTTATGGTTAGGGATCTCTTGACTTAGATTCAAATCTCAAAAGAACTTCTTTTCAAGTCCCACATCCCCAGGAGCTCTGACCCAGGGATAATGATGTTCCCCCAAAAGCCTGTCTCTGCATTCTGCAGATTGAAGGCATCAGCCTGGACCTTGAAGAGTTCTTTGCCCATACAGAAAGCAGAGTAAGGAACCTGTTTAAGGTTCCAATGTGATGTTTAATATAGAAAATAAAAGCAAGGCCCTAAATAAGTTAATAAAGTGGGTGCATGGGAAGGTAAAGGCTTGATATTACGTTTTCTTTGCCATTCTCTTTTCTGGCCTGTAGGCAGCTGTGTCCCAGTTTAACAGGGAAAAAATCTTGATGTTGCTCAGTATGTGACATACCATCCTTATCACCACTGAAAATCAGAACACATTGTCATGGAAGAAGGTTGAGTTTTGAAATATCCATTATTTTCAGACTTCCCTTACTAGTTGAGCTCTCGCTACTGTCTCTTTGATATGAAGAGAGAATAGCTATGAGAGGGGACATTTTCTTCTTCCACAGTAAAAGATGGTGTGATCCTTCAGAGATATGACTAGGTATTGTGTTTTGATTTCCATGCTCACTGAAAGTCTTTATGCTGTCCTCCTTAGTACTAAACATCTAAAACCAATGAAGAAAATCTACTTTCCTAAAATAAGTATACTATAAGAGACAAAAACTTAAGGAAATGTGCAAAATTACTTAGGACAGTTTCTTTAAATTATGGAAAGGAAATAACAAAGTAAAACAAACTGTTTATGTTCACTTCTTGTATGCTTTTATACCAAATCAATTCAAAGTTTATCTTGTGTGTTTTAAATAGTGATTTTCCATTAACAAGACCCATGCAAAAGAAAAGAAATCCTAAAAGCGCTGGCTCTTTAGTCTTTATTATCCAGGCTTTGACTCCCAGAATATATCCACATCATGCAGCGGAAATCAGCTTAACATTTTAGAAGAAGCCCCAGTTTAAGTGCTGGTGTGGTGCAGAGTTGGGCCAGGTTGTTCCCCACTGAGAGATTGAAGAGCTCCCAGGACACAACCGACCCTTCTGCCTGAGATTTCACTGAGTGCCACCTCCTTTAATCCCAGTTGAGGCATCTTTACACCAATGTCCTTTGGGAAAGGGCACTCGTGCCTTTGGTGGCACAGAGGCAAGAGTACAAGAGAGGCCCTGACTGGGAAACCGTGCCATGGACTCAGGTCTGAGGAGAATCACAGGGAATCCAGACCATAGGGCTGGGGGAAAACAAATAAGAGATTTATGACACAGCTTCATAGAAACAGGAAGTTTGAGTGTGACTAGAGGTAAATGTGATGTTGACCTGAAGCCCAGCAATTTCTTTTGAATTTTCCAAAAGAAGATTCCCTAAAAATTAAATAATTCAGGTTGGACAAAACCCAAGTTTTAGTGAACTATATTTCAGTTGAAGATATTTGACCATTCTAACAGTTTATAAAATTTACAGAGACATGAGGAGTGGATTGAAGTTCACCATTTGCTACTGTAAATAGAAACTTTTATTCTAATGTTTAAAGCAAATGGGGCAGCTGTCATGACATCCCTCACATATGGTTAAATCAAAAGCCTACAGCACCTGTAGAACTGACACTTTGCTGCAATCCCAACATGTTGGACGTGATTCTGGGAGCAATAATCTTTATTTCTATTGCAACAGAGTGAGGCATGCTAACACTGCAGAAGATAAATTATTAAAAATTATTTATATACTAAAATTTCTTCACCAGAGAGAGGGAGAGAGAGAGAGAGAGAGAGAGAGAGAGAGAGAGAGAGAGAGAGAGAGAGGATTTGTCCTCATTAGTTGTACAAAAAATGACTAATAATGTGTTAACCTATTATTCACAAGAGAAGAACTACAAGTTCACAGGCATAATTTCTTCTCTCTTAAGAAAAAAAAAAATTATTTGTGATATACTTTTTGAAGATAACTGAGCTGACTTTAAAAAAAATCAGAATTTTCCCTTCATGAATGGAAAATGTTTTTAAAAGGAAGCTATTGAGAAAGTTTTTGAAAATTGTCTCTTGTGCCTCCAAGTAATTCATCTACTTCACAAAAGAATACCTCGCTTCTCTGAATGTCATCCCCTAATTAAAACTCATAGTACTGTGTCCTTTCCGGTTATGGTTGACTTTTTCCAAATTGTAAGAAAAAAAGCTATATCACTTTATCTGTAGAGCATTTTTTACCCAGGAGATTTACTTTCAAGGAGAAGTCTGAGGAGCTCATCTCACCAGATGAGTGTTCAAAGCCTTTTTGAAACTCAGCTTCAACTCATTGAATTTAGTTTTGTGCAGGTGCTCTTCCTGCTTTGTTATGTCCTTGATTATTTTCAGCATCATGACAATTGTGATATTAGTCCTTCCACAAGAAGATGAAACACTGGTTAGACTGGTTCAAAATCGAAAATAGCTTCAACAGGGATGGGCCTGATTTTTCACAAATAGTAGGCTGTTTAAGAACTACACTCAAATTTTCAGTGTGAACTCATCACAACTGAAACAGATGGCGCAGCCCATTTGCTAGTCTATTAACTTTTATAGAGCACTGAAGAATCATCTGAAATAGAAGTAATCCAGAAAACAGGGAAGACTCCTGAACTAGATTTAGGATGTATTTATCATTTTGATTTGATTTATTGGGTTTCTTAATTTTGTTACACAAAGGATAATAATACATAAAGATTTTATACACACACACACACACATATATGAAGTGGACAAGTCAAATAATATTATAATGTAGAAAATATTTATAAGCAGAATATAAACAATCTTGAGCTGTGGGCATTTGAAATAATTTAGGGATGTTACAACCTGTGATTAAATAGTATTTTGAGGAAAGTAAATTTCACCATGAACTCACTTTCAAGTTATTTAAGCTAATTTGAACCAATATGTAAACCACCTCTATAATTCTTTCAGAAAGGTTATTCCATTTTTCAATGGAATCAAGGATAAAAGATGGCTGAACTTTCCTTTTAAGTTAAGAAAATTATGGTTTTCTTGTGTATACAAATATATGACTAAGAAAAACTAGCTCATGAGGGCCTTTGTGTATTTCATATTAAATGTAATTCAAAGTCTCATTATAAATGTTTGACCCAGGGGCTTCTGCTTCCACTCAGTTGATATTCATTCACTCAATGAGCCACCTGAAAGACAGTAATTTAAAAGCTGCCATGGGATGCCTCACTATATGCTATGTTATAAAATGATTTCTGTTTGGAGACTCATCCTTTGTTGCTTGCAACAAGAAGAAAAGTTTATACGTGAGAATGTGGATAATTTCTGAGTCACACATTTCCTTTTGTAAGGCAAAATATATCTCAAAAGCAAATTAAGCAATCAAATAGAGGAATAATTGTGTAAATTATCAGTAATTTATAAGTGTAAACCATCCAAAATATTTTCATATTTTTTTTCAGTATTCAGTAACTAAAATAATTTTGTATTAGCTCCAGTTAAACACAATGACATTCTTTTGAGAGCTGTTAAGTGAAATTTAAACCATTATTAGAGTAAATTGGATTTATTCTGAATTTAAAAGTTAGGAATGGGTTTAAAATATGTTTCCTGCAAATAAAAATGCTTCTTTATTAGCTTATAACCGCTTAAAAGGACCAAACTTGTATGATCCACATGAAACAAGGGTCAAGAATTAATCAAAATCGAATATGATTTTGTGTTTATCTACTGTCATGATTTAGGAAAGTAGTTCTCCCATCAAGACTCCAAACCACATTGCCACTCCCTCCCTCTCCCCTCACCTTCCCCTTTCTGCTCTGGCAGGGTAGAGTTAAGAATTGGAGGCACAAAAGAGGAAAATCATGGGTTGAGAGAAGAACAACTTTCTGGAAACAGCAATGAGATAAGAAAACTATCAATAGCAGCAACAGTATTAATAGCAGGAGGAATAAGGAAAAGAAATTATTTATGCAGGAAGCCCATGACAACCAAACACCTATCTTATTACACTTTCTCCCCACTGGAAAAATACTCTTCTCCTCCTCAGAAGAAAATTCATTTACTGCCACCCCTGGCAGTGAGTTGAGGTGGTGTGGAACAACACCCAGACCTCAACCATGACCCCCTTCCAGCTACTGTAAAAAATTCATCCTATCCTGGCCAAAACTTAGATACCTATACATATATAACGCCTACATCTGCTTATATAAGCAATATCTGAACCTACCCCAAAGGAGTCTTTCATGTGTGAACAGGTAATCCTCAATTATTTTTACCCTACTAGGAAAGAATTTTGTCCTTTTTTTTTTTTTTTTTTTTTTTTTTTTTTTTTGTAACCCAGTAGTAATACAACCAGAATTGCAGCAACAAATGCCTAACTTGAAAACATGCTTAAAAATAAATAATGCAGTCATGAATAATTATAAAAACGGAAAACTGGTTTCTAATACATCATTTTATATTTTCATCATGCCATAATATCTTATAAAATTTTCCCCAACTAGTTGCAACCTTACAATTCACCATATTTATTTCATAGCATTTTTTATGAATTACTATATGAAACTTTAACTTCAGGGAATAAATATAAGTATTTTTTATGTCCAAAAGAGGAAAGGCATGAAAATTGAACTTATGAGTTGAATCTAACCTGTAAAAAATCAATAAAATCTGCAAAAATCATAACACTACTCACAGAAATAGAACTTGATATATAATTGTTCATTTCTAGGCAAGATGTCTTCTATTTGGGCCATTTTAAGCAGGTTATCAATTGTACCTATCCCATCCTTCTTTACTTGTTTAGAGCAATTTATTCTTCACAGTAGCTGGTATGGGGCTGTGTTTTGGATTTGTGATGGAAAGAGTGTTGAGAACTCAGGGATGTTTTGGTTACTGCTGGGCAGAGTCAAGGCCTTTCTGCTCCTCACCCCCACCACCAGGAGAAGGCTGGGGGTGCAAAAGGATCTGGGAGAGGTCATAGCCAGTGATCACATCCCAAGTGACCACAGACATCTTTTATACCCTGTGGTGCCATGCTCAGCAATAAAACTCTGGGAAAGATTGACAGAGGGATTGCTGCTCAGGGACTGGCTGGGCATTGCTGGGTTGGTGGCATGGAACTGTTTTCCTTTGCATCACTTGTCCTTCTTGGGTTTTATTTCCCTCTCTTTGTTATTTCCCCTTCATTACAATTCATATGCATTTTTATATTTTATTTCCATTGTTAAACTGTTGTTTTCTGCACCCACAATTTTTTCACTTTTATGCCTCCAGTTCTCTCCTCCATCCCACTGGTGTGGAGTGAGTGAGTGAGTGAATGAGTGTGAGTGAGTGAGTGTGAGTGAGTGAGTGAGTGAGTGAGTGAGTGAGTGAGTGAGTGAGTGA